>CM057826.1:142586457-143111457 GCA_030068075.1 Paguma larvata | reverse complement strand
TTCTCCCTCATATCAGGAAAAAGTCAAGAATGGCCACTATCACCACTATTATTCAAAATAGTATTGGAAGTCCTGGCCACAGGAATAAGACTAGAAAGAAAAAAAAGTCATTCAAATAGGTAAAGAAGAAGTAAAATTTCACTATTTGAAAATGATCCTAAAGACTCCACAGAAAAACTACTAGAACTGAAAATGCATTCAGTAAAGTCACAGGATACAGAATCAATGTATAGGAATCCATTGCATTTGATATGCTAATAGTGAAGCAGCAGAAAGACAAATTAAGAAAATAATTTCATTTACAATGGCTCCAAACATAATAAAATATTCAGGAATAAGATTAACCAAAGAGTGAAAAGCCTACAGTCTGGAATTATATAACATCCATGAAAGAAATTGAAAATGACACAAAGAAATGGAAAGACATTTCGTGGTGAGGGATTGGAAGAACAAATAGTGTTATAATATCTATATACACATAGCAATCTACAGATTTAATGCAATCCCTATCAAAATGCCAACATTCTTCATAGATCTAGAAAAAACAATCCTAAATTTGTATAGAACCACAAAATACCCCAATAGCTAAAGCAACCTTGAAAAACAAAAAGAAATTTGGAGGTATCATAATTCCTGACTTCAAGTTATATAACAAAGCTGGAGTCATCAAAACAGTATGGCACATGCACAAATATAGACACGTAGGTAGATCAATAGAACAGAATGAAAAGCCCAGAAATAATCCCCAAATTATATGGTCAATGAATCTTCAATAAGGCAAGAAAAAAATATCTAATGGGTAAAAGACAGTCTCTTCCACAAAAGGCGCTGAGAAAACTAGACAGCTATAGGCAAAGGAATGAAACTGGGACACATCCTAACAACATACACAATGGATTCAAGACGTATATGAGACCTGATATGATAAAATTTCTAGAAGAGAACACAGGAAATAATGTCTCTGACATCAGCCATAACAACACTTTTCTAGTTTCCCTTTGCCTAGGTCTCCTGAGGCAAGGGAAATAAAAGCGAAAATACAGTATTTGGATTTCATCAAAATAAAAACCTCTGCACAGCGAGGAAACAATCAGCAAAAGTAAAAGACAACCTACTGAATGAGAGAAGATGTTTACAAAGGACATATATAATAAAAGGTTAGTATCCAAATTATGAAAAAGAACCGATGCAATTCGACACCCACAAAACAAATATTTCAATTAAAACGTGGGTAGAAGATGGGCGCCTGGGTGGCTCAGTTGATTAAGTGTTTGACTCTTGTTTTCAGCTCAGGTCATGATCTTATGGTTCATGAGTTCAAGTCCTGCATCAGGTTCTGCAGTGACAGCACAGACCCTGCCTGAGATTCTCTCTCTCCCTCTCTCTCTCTCTCTTTGACCCTACTCTGATCTCTCTCTCTCAAAATAAATAAACTTTAAAAAAAAATTTTTTTAAATGGCAGAAGACATTTCTCCAAAGAAGATATCCAGATGGGTAACAAACATGTGAAAAGATGCTCAACATCACTCATCATCAAGGAAATACAAATAGAAAACACAATGAGATACCACCTCAACCTATCAGAGCAGCTAGAACAATAAATGCAAGAAATAACAGATGTTGGTGAGGATGTGGAGAAAGGGGAACCCTCTTGCTCTCTGAATGCAAACTGGCATAGCCATTGTGGAAAATAGTATAAAGGTTCCTGAAAAAGTTAAAAATAGAAGTATCCTTTGATCCAGTAATCACACTACTGAATGTCCCCCAAAATACAAAAACACGAATTCAAAGAATACATGCATCCCCATGTTTATAGTAGTATCACTTATGATATCCATATTATGGAAGCAATTCAGGTTTATGAACTGATGAATGCATAAGTTATGACATATATATATGTCTCAAAAAGAAATCTTGCCATTTGTAATGATATGGATGCAGCTAAAAACAATAATGCCAAACAAAGTAAGTCTGTCACAGAAAGAGAAATATCATATGATTTTACTCATATGTAACATTTAAGGAACAGAAAAATAAGCAAAAGGGAGAAAAAGGGGGAAAAGCAAAGGGGAAAAAAAGAGAAGGGGGAGACAAACCAAGAAACAAACTCTTAATTATATACAACAAACTGATGGTGATCAGAGGGGAGGTGAGTAGGGGGATGGGTGAAATAGGTAATTGGGATTAAGGAGTGCACTCATGATAAGCACCGGGTGATGTCCAGAGGTGTTGAAACACTATATTTTATACCTGAAATTAATGTACACCTAATATATGGAAGTGTTGAAACACTATACTGTACATCTGTATGTTAACTATACTGGAATTAAATAATATTGATAATAATGATAATTATTATTATATATTACATTATATATTATAATATAATAATATTACTATTATAAAGACATTACTATTATAAAGACATCTAATAATAATATTACTATTATAAAGATGGTCTTTGACCCATATTTAATCAGAATGATACTTAATCTATAACAGATGGGCATGCATACTATTCTACTTCAAGAAGAACTTGGGGATGCCTGGGTGGCTCAGTCAGTTGAGCGTCCGACTTCAGCTCAAGTCATGATCTCACGGTTTGGGAGTTCGAGCCCTAAGTCGGGCTCTGTGCTGACAGCTGTGCTTTGGATTCTGTGTCTCCCCCTCTCTCTGCCCCTCCCATGCTCATGCTCTGTCTCTCTCTGTCTCTCAATAATAAATAAAGGTTAAAAAAAATAAAATCTATAAAATAAAAAAATAAAAAAAAAAAGAACTGGGACTGAGAGACGTTTGTCATTATACTCTTGTAGTCACTGGATATAAAAACAATTTAGGGGCACCTGGGTGGCTCAGTTGGTTAAGCGGCCGACTTCAGCTCAGGTCATGATCTTACGGTCTGTGAGTTCGAGCCCCACGTCGGGCTCTGTGCTGACAGCTCATCAGAGCCTGAATCCTGCTTCAGTTTCTGTATTTCCCTCCCTCTGTGCCCTTCCCCTGCTCGTACTCTGTCTCTGTGTCTCTCAAAAATAAATAAATGTTAAAAAAAAATTAAAAAAAATAAAAAAATAAAAAAAACCATTTAATTCAATTTCTCTTATTTCATTGAGATATAAATATATGTAACACTGAATTTTCAAAAAAGGTCATGTCAGTACAAGTTTGTCCCATCTCAAAATTCCCTTAAAATACATACTTTATTTTATGCTTTCAAACTTTATATTTAACTGTGATTGGATTAATGTGTTTTTAGGATTATGGAGTATTAATTCCATATAAAGTAACACCGTTTCTTCTGCCTGCAAGAACATTGATCTTGTTCCAACATTGTTCCCCCACAAAATATCATGTAAGATGCCCAAGGTCACTCCCACTCACCTAAAAATTTCGTTCACTGCCACCGCTACACATCCCTTGGCTTCAAGTGCACATCTCCCTGCTTCCCTCCCCTGAAATTCTATTCGTTTCCCCCACCCTGGGATAATGGTGATAGAGAGCCTCTCCACCCTCCTCTCTTATTCTGAACACTAACGGGTTTCAGGGAGGGGTTGTCTTCTGGAGGCATGTGGACCCTGCACTTCAAGAAACTTTGATGAGTGGTTTTGATGTGTCTGGTGTGGCCACAGGCTGTGGGACATAGATATGAAAAGAAAATCATTATAAATTTGAAGTTACCTTCTCAGATGTGTGAAGTAGGCTGAGTTACTGTTTTTTTCATTCCTGAATTTAATTTCTATTCTGAGTCCACATTCCATAAAGGAATTCAAGGTTATTTTCACATACTCAGGATTTCTCCTTTCCTAGCATGGAGAATTGGAGCTAAGTTTTCAGAGACTATATACTGTTTTGCTGGCCAGGCCGATCTCCAGGTGTTGTTACCTGTCCATGAATGCACCTGCCAAGATGTGTATTGCTGTGTCAGATTCTGGCCACGGACCATACAGGACACGGCCATCATCTCTCACTTCATAATGAAGGTCCCTATCTCTGCTACTATTGTACTTCCTTGCAAGGCACATTGGCAATAGAAATAAATAAAAATTTAGTTCTTTTAGAATCTGAACTTAGGTGGCCACCAACTTAATATAGACTGCTATACAAATAAGGTGTTATACATAAACTTAATGGTAACAATGAATCAAAAGCCTGTGTTAGATACAGAAACAATAAAGAGAAAGAAATTCAAGCATAACATAAAGAAAGCCAATAAACCACAAGAGAAGACAGCAAGAGAAGAAGGAAACAGAGCAGAACTACCAAACAACCAGAAAACAATGAACAAAATGTCAATAAGTACAACTCTATCAATACTTACCTTAAATGTAAATGAGCTAACAGTTCCATCAAAGATACAGGTTGACTAAATGAATTTTTTTAAAAGACTCATCAATGTGTTGCCTGTAAGAGACTCATTTTTGACCTAAAGAACCAGCAAGGTTGAAAATGAAGAGCTGGAAAAACATATTCCATGGAAATGGAAGTTAAAATAAAAAATAAGAAAAAGGCAAGTCAGCAATATTCTTATCAGAGAAAATAGACTTTAAAACAAGACTATAGCAAGAGACAAAGAAGGGCACTCCATAGTGATAAAGACATCAATACAACAGGAGTTTATAACAATTGTAAATATCTACGCACCCAACATAGGACCACGTAAATATATAATGCAACATTTAAAGACTTAAAGAGAGAAAATGACAGTAATAAATAATAGTGGGAGACTTCAACACCCCACTTAAATCTACAGATAGATCCTTCAGGCAGAACGCCAACAAGGAAATGGTGGTTATGAACGGAACATCAGACCAGATGGACATAGCAGAGATATGCATAACATTTCATTCAAAAACAACAGAATGCACATTCTTTTCAAGTGTACAAGAAGCATTTTCCAGAGTAGATCACATATGAGGCCACAAAACCAGTGTCTATAAACTTAATAAGATTAAAAACATGTTGAGCACCTTCTCTGATGATAAGAGTATAAAATGAGACATAAACTATGAGAAAAAAACTGGGGTTAAAAAACAAGATTTGAGGACTACACAACATGCTATTACACAGTGACTGGATCAACGAAGAAATCAAAGACAAAACCAAAAAATACATGGAGACAAATGAAAATTCAATGATCAAAATCTTTGCAAAAGCAATTCTAAAAGGAAAGTTTATAGCAATTCAAGTCTATGTCTAGACACAAGAAAAATCTCAAATAAACAACCTACCTTTACACTTAAAAGAAGTAGGAAATGGAGAACAAACAGTGCCCAAATCTAGTACAAAGTAGAAATAATAATGATCCAGGCAAAAATAAATAAAATAGGGATGAAAAAGGAAATAGAAAATTTCAATAAAACCAAGAGCTGATTCTTTCAAAATACTAACAATACTAATTGATAAACTTCAAGTCAGAATCATCAAGAAAAAAAGACAGAGGAGTTAAATAAGTAAAATCGGAAATGAGGGAGGAAAAATAACTGACACACGAAAACACAAAGTATTGTAAGAAAATATTATATTTCAACAAACTCTTCACTCTAGAAAGAATGGATAAATGTAAACACACACACACACACACACACACACACACACACACACAGATTTCCAATTTGAATCAAGAAAAAAATAGAAAATTTCAGCAAACTCATTATTACTCATGAAAATGAATTAATAATAAAAGAATTTTTAACAATCAAAAGTTTGGATCTATACTCTGAAAACTATAATACATTAAATAAATTGAACATGACACAGTCGAATAGAAAGATATACTATGCTACATAAATTGTACGTATGAGTGAAATCATATGGTATTTGTCTTTAATTGACTTGTTTCACTTAGTATAATACTCTTAGCTCCATCCATTGATTGCAAATGGCAAGATTTCATTATTTTTTATGGCTAGTAATATTCCATTGGGTATATACAACCACACCTTCTTTATCCATTCATCACTTGATGAACACTTGGGGTATGTTCTATAACTGAGCTATTTTAGATTATGCTACAATTTTAAAAAAAGAGAGGGAGGGACAGGCAAACCAAGAAACAGACTCTTAATTATGGAGAACAAACTGATGGTTACCAGAGGGGAGGTGGGTGGTGGGATTGGGTGAAATAGGGTATAGGGATTAAGGAGTACACTTCTGATGAGCACTGGGTGATGTATGGAAGTGTTTCAGTAAACCTGAAAGTAATATTGAACTGTATGTTAAATAACTGGAATTTAAATGAAGAGTTTTAAAATAGAGTTGATTACTACATACAGTCCAAGAGATTCTGGGGCACATATGCACAGTGAGACAATTATGTGAAGAAGCAGCAAGAGGGTGATCATCTTCAAGTCAAGGAGATAGGCCCCAAAAGAAATCAACCCTACTGATACCTTGATCTTGGACCTTCAATGTCCAGAAATGTGATAACATAAATGTATGTTATTTAAAAATATATACATGTGTATATATATATATATATATACATACACACACACACACACACACACACACACACACACACACGCTACGCTAATATTGGAAGGATTAATATGGTTAAAATGTCCATACTGGGGCACCTAGGTGGTTCAGTCAGTTGAGCTTCCAACTCTTGGTCTCAGCTCAGGTCATGATCTCACAGTCGGTAAGATCAAGCCCAGACTCAGTCTTCATGCTGAGCATGGAAACTGCTTGGGATTCTTTTCCTCTCTCCCTCAACTCCTCTGCCCCACTCATGCTTTCTCTCTCTCTCTCTCTCTGTCTCTCAAAATAAATAAACTTTGAAAACTAATTAAATAAAAATAAATAAAATGTCCTTACTACTTAAAGCAATCTAGAGATTCAATGCAATCTTTATTGAAATTCTAGTAGCACTTTTCATGGAACTAGAATAAATAAAACTAAAATTTGATCAAAATCACAAAACACCTTGAATAACCAAAGAAATATTGAGAAACAACTAAGCTGGGCAGCACACAATTCTACATTTTAAGATGTACTACAAAATTGCAGTAATTAAAACAGCATGCTACTTGCAGAAAAATAGAGAGATGAATGGAACAGGATAGAGTGCCCAGAAATAAGCCAAAATTATATGGAGGCAAGAATATATAATGAGAAAAAGACAATCCTTTCAATAAAAAAATAATGAAATTGGAGCATTTACTCAAGCCATACACAAAACTAATGGGTTAAAGCCTAAATGTGAGATGTGAAACCACAATATTCCTGCACACATCGGCCTTAACAAAATATTTATGGCTATGTCTTTTCAGGGAAGAGAAAGAAAAGTCAAAATAAACTATTGGGCTTATATCAATATAAAAAGCTTTTGCAGAGTGAAGGCAACCATCATCAAAACAGAAAGGCAACCTTCTGGATGGAAGAAGGTACTTGCGAATGAAATATCAGATAAGGGGTTAATATTCAAAACATACAAAAAACTTATACAACTTACCACCAAAAAATAAATCTGATTTAAAAGTGGGCAAGAGAAACTGAATAGACATTTAAAAAAAAAAAAGGATATATAAGTGGACACATGAAAAGATGCTCAACATCGCTAATCATTAGAGAATTGCAAATCAAAATTACTATCAAATATCACCTTACACCTGTTCAAATGGCTACAATAAAAAAGACAAGAAGTAACAAGTGTTGGTGAGGACACAGGAAAAAAGAAACCTCTGCACACTGTTGGCGGGAGTGTGAATTGATGTAGCTACTATGGAAAACAGTATAGAGGTCCTCAAAAAATTAAAAATAGAAATTCTGCTTAATCAAATAATTCCACTATTGGATATTGACTTCGAGAAAATGAACACACTAATTCAAACTTGCAACCCCGAGATCAAGAGTCACATGCTTTACCTACTGAGCCAGCCACGTGCCCCCCAAAACACTAATTCAAAGAGATATAGTTACCTCTATGTTTATTGCACCATTATTTACAATTGCCAAAATATGGTAGCAACTCAAGTGTCCATTGATAGATGAAGGGGCATATTCTTTATATATATTGAAATATCATGCAACCATAAAAACGGATGACATTTTGCCATTGGTGGCAACATGAATGGACCTGGAGGGTATTACGCTAAGTGAAATAAGTCAGTCAGAGAAAGACAAATATCATATGATTTCACTCACATATGGAATCTAAAAAACAAAACAAATGAATAAATAAACAACAAAAAACAGAATCAGACCCATAAATACAGAGAACAAACTGATGGTTGTCAGAAGGAAAGATTGTTGGGGGGTAGGCAAAATGGGTGAAGTAAGTTATGTAATGAAGACATCGTGGTAATAAAAGTCATTGCATAGGGAATATATTCAATGATGTTATGAAGTGTCGTAGAGTGGCAGATGGTAGTTACACTTCTGGTGAGTATAGCTTAACAGATAGAGATTTTGCATCATTATATTGTACACCTGAAACTACGTAGCATTGTGTTTCAACTCTACTTAAACAAAAAAAAAATTGAATGCAAAATAAACACATTTCCAAATAAATAGAGACTGGAAGTATGGTTGCTCACCGACCTATCCTACAAGAAATACTAAAGAAAATACTACAGGTTAAATAGGGAGGGAGGAGGGAGGGAGGAGGAAGGAAGGAAGGAAAATGGTCCAAAACCTTCGAGATTAAGGAAATGTGGCTCTAAGAGGGAAGTTTATAGCAATACAGGTCAACCATAAGAAGCAAGAAAAATCTCAGATAAACAACCTAACCTTAAACTTAGAGGAGCCAGAAAAAAAGAACAACCAACAAAACCTAAAACCAGTAGAAGGAAGGAATTACTAAAGATTAGAGCAGAAATAAGTGATATAAAAACTAAAAAAAAAAAAATCAAACAATAGAACCAGGAACGAGTTCTTTGGAAAAAAAAAAAGAGAGAGAGAGAAATCTCTAGCCAGACTCATTAAGAAAAAAAGAGACATGGCTCAAATAAATAAAAATGAAATGAATGAAAATGAAAGAGGATAAATAACAACCAACACCCCAGAAATTCAAACAATCATAAGTGAACATTATGAAAAACGATATGCTAACAAATTTGACGACTTAGAAGAAATGGATACCTTCTAGAAACATTAAACTATCAAAATTGAATCAGGAAGAAAGATAAATTGGAACAGACCAATAACCATCAAAGAAACTGAATATTAATAAAAAAAAAAAAACTCCCAACAAACAAAAGCCCAAGACCAGACGGCTTCACAGACAAATTCTAGCAAACCTCTAAAGAACAGTTAATGCCTATTCTTCTCAAACTATTAAAAAAATAGAAATGGAAGAAAAACTTCTAAATTCATGCTATGTGGTCAGCATTACTCTGATACCAAAACCAAATAAAGACACTACAAAAGAAGAGAACTACCAGCCAATATCCCTAATGAACATGAATGCAAAAATTCACAAAATATTAGCAAATTCAATCCAACAGTACATTAAAAGATTCATTCACTATGATCGAGCGGGATTTATTCCTGTATTGAAAGGTGGTTCAATATTTGCAAATCAATCAACATGATTGATTGCAAATTAGTAAGAGAAAGGATAAGACCATATGACCATTTCAATACATGCAGAAAAAGCATTTGACAAAGTACGACATCCATTCATCATAAAAACCCTTAACAAAGTAGGGTTAGAGGTAACATACCTCAAGATCATAAAGGCCATTTATGAAAAACCCACAGGTAACACCATCCTCAATGGGGAAAAAATCAGAGCTTTTCCTCTTTAGTCAGGAACACTGTCACCAATGTTATTGAACATAGCATTAGAAGTCCTAGCCACAGCAATGAGACAACAGTTAAAAGGCATCCAAGTCAGCAAGGAAGAAGTAAAACTCTCACTATTTGCAGATGACATGATATTCTATGTAGAAAACCTGAAAGATCACCAAAAAAACTGCTAGAATTGATAAATGATTTCAGTAAAATCACAGGATACAAAACCAATGTACAGATGCATTCTGTTGCACTTATATACACCAAAAATGAAACAGAAGAAAGAGAAATTAAGGAACGAATCCAATTTACAACTGCACTGCAACCATAAGATTCCTAGGAATAAATCTAACCGAATAGGTGAAAAAGATCTGTACTCTGAAAACTATAGAACACTGATTTTTTTTAATGTTTATTTATCTTTGAGAGAGAGACAGAATGCAAGAGAGTGAAGGGCAGAGACGGGGGATGGGGGGTGTTGGGAAACAGAATCTGAAGCAGGCTCCAGGCTCTGAGCTGTCATCACAGAGCCTGACATGAGGCTTGAATTCACGAATGGTAGGATCATGACCTGAGCTGAAGTCAGACGTTCAACCGACTGAGCCACCCAGATGCCCCTAGAACACTGACCTTTAACTATAAAGAACAAACTGAGGGGCACCTGGATGGCTCAGTTTGTTAAGTGTCTAACTTCAACCTAGGTCATGATCTCACTGTTGTGAGTTCAAGCCCCACATCAGGTTCTGTGCTGATGGCTCTGTGCTGACGGCTCGAAGCCTGGATCCTGTTTCAGATTCTGTCTCCTTTTCTCTCTCTGCCCCTGGATCCTGTTTCAGATTCTGTCTCCTTTTCTCTCTCTGCCCCTTCCCCACTTGCGTTCTGTCTCTTCTCTCTCAAAAATAAATAAACTTAAAAAAAAAAAAAGAACAAACTGATGGTTAGCAGAGGGGAGGCAAGTGGGAGGATAGGTTAAATAGTTGATAGGGATTAAGGAATGCACTTGTGATGAGCACCTGGTGTTGTATGGAAGTGCTGAATCACTATTTATACTCGAAACCAATATTACACTGAATATTAACTAACTGGAATTAAAATAAAAACTTAATTTAAAAAGACAACTACATATAGCAATAATTACTAAAATGTCATAATAGGAATATGCTAAAGACAAAACAAATTTAATTAAAAAAAGAAATTGTTATTGCCTTTTGGCCAGACCTACCATCTTCCGATAATTCACCAAAATGACCGACACAAAGGGAAAGAGGAAAGGCACCCACTATTTTCTCTAGGCCTTTCAGAAAACATGGAGTTGTTCCTTTGTCCATATATATGGGAATCTACAAGAAAGGTGATATTGTAGACACAAGGAAATGGGCATTGTTCAAAAAAGGAGTGCCTCACAAATGTTAACATGGCAAAACTAGAAGAGTCTACAGTGTCACCCAGCATGCTGTTGGCATTGTTGTGTGTGAACAAACAAGTTAAGGGCAAGATTCTTGCCAAGAAAATTAATGTACATGTTGAGCATATTAAACACTCAAAGAGCCAAGATAGCTACCTGAAATATGTGAAGGAAAATGATCAGAAAAAGAAAGAAGCCAAAGAGAAAGATACTTGGGTTCAACCAAAGTGCCAGCCTGCTCCACCCAGGCAAGAACACTTTGTAAGAACCAAACGAGGTTGAGCTGCTGGAACCCACTTCCTATGAATTCATGGCATAAGTGTTAAAAAAATAAAAGATCTCAAAACTGTTTAAAAAAAAGCATGAAACACTGGAATTGTCACTTTACAGATTAAGGCAATGAACCATAGAGGTCTCTTACCTTCCTTGAAGGAATCTGCAGCTACTTACCAGTGACTCTGCATTAGACAAAGGAAAATGTGCAGATTTGAAGGATCAGGCTGGGAACTTCTAGAAGTCATGTGATAGAGTTTGGGCCAAATCCATGTCACAGTGGGTCTAATGTATCCATAGATTAATTCTGTGGTTATTTCTCCTGGTCTTGAGTACATAGTTGGAGGAAATATTCTTTCACATAAATGCAGATTTGGTTCTTACAGAATGAGAGCTAATTTGGTAAGAAGGACCAAGCTGAAGCCCCTAGAAGTATTTCTCCACAGTAAAATCATAAACAAAAACCAATATTGCATCTCTGGGAAAAATTGCAGGAATTACAACCATCATTAAATATATGAGAAGGATCATCACTGTTGTTTCCATTTAACTTGCTTATTTACCTAAAGCCAAGGCCACTGGGTCTTGTGGAACAAATACAGATTACCATAAAGTTAATCAGGAAGTTACAAAAATTGTAACTTCTGTGGAAGATTTGGTATCTTTGCTACAGCATATCGACACAGTTCCTTGTATGGAAAATAAGAACTTCTTCATGTAAATCAGCAAGGATTGTCAAAAACAGTACAATTTCACTTGACACGTACAGTAGTATATCTTTATATGTTTCCTCAAAGCTATCTCAACTCTTCTGTCTTCTGTCATAATGTAGTCCATAGAAACCCTGATCAAATAAAAATCTCATAGTACATCATGCTGTCCATTAGATTAATGACATCAGGCCAGATGGAACCTATGTGCATAGAATTGTGAGTATCTTATGCCTTCATAAAATACATGTATGGCAACGGGAAAGAGATAGGACCCATGAGCCAATAGTTTCAGGGACCCATCATATCAAGGAAGAAATGCAACATTCATTCATGTAGAGCATGTATAGATATCCCCCAAATTTCCTCTAAGGTGAAAATAAAAAATGTGCTACACTTGAACAGTTACCTGTAAGAAAGAGTCACAGCGATTGCAGAGCACTTTGGATTTAGAATGCAAGATATACCATGTTTGGCTGTGTTGCTCCAGCTTTCCCCCGTTAGTCCATATGACTGTCTCAGTGCTGTATGACAAACACAGGGGTGCAGTAAAAGCCAGTCTGCCACTTGGGTTTTAAGAACTAATAGATCCAATTCCAATGTTCCATAAGTTAGGGCAAATAGGGATTCTGGGTAGACCCTCTGAAAAAGCTCAGTAGGTAAATAACACAAAACGTCCTTAGGGTTTTAGTGCAAAGTCATATCCTCTTCTGATATTTTCTTTTCAAAACACAAATCCCAGATGGTTAATGGGCCCTGAGGAAGGTATGTATGGAGAATCCTCTAAGAATGGGCACAGGAGGTGAGAATATTTCTGAGCCTGTGAATGGATATCCGTCAGCCTCTTTCCTCAGCCACTCCAAAAGTTACTCAGTGGGCCTGTGTGTGAATTGGCAGGGAGGATGGGAATGAAGGCTATGCACGGGCTCAGTTGCATAGATTTTTCCTTATTATGCTGATCTTCTTACCACTAGAGCTGAGTGCCTTCACTGCCAAAACTAAAGTTTCACATGAAGCCCTAACTATCTGTCATTCCCTGAATCCTCAAGCTATCTTTCTAAGGGCAGGTTTGTTCCAACATAAAAATTTTCATCACTGTAACAGGATATATTCTACATATGGATTTGCCTTCCTTCTCTGCTATGCTTCTGTATCATTATCTGTGGATTTAAGGAATGCCTCATTCACCATCATGGTATTCCACATAGCACCCTTCCAAGCTCATGTCAACATAACAAAAATGTAACAATGACTTCATGTCCATAAAAGGTATTGTTCTTTCCGTGTACAACAATATCTAGAAATAGCCTGATAGACAATTTGGATGACCTACTGAAAAATGCTATTTCATCAGCTTTGATGTAACATTCTATGGGTACATATATCATGTATTATATGCTTTGTATATCTGGTATACTTTTTCCCCAAAGTCAGAATACATGGGTCCAGGAATCAAAGAGCAGAAATGAGTGTGAATACTCTCACCGCCTAATATCCCACTTAAGTGTTTCTTTCCATACTCGCAACCTTAAACTCTGCTGCTCTTGAGGTCTTAGTTCTCAAAAGATAAGTGTGTTAACCAGAGGCCACAATGGTTATGACTTCACCTTGTGTGGTGGGCCCTCATGCCATGACACCATTGAACTGACAATTAGTTAAGAGCCTAAATGCCTATCAACTGACAAATGGATAAAGAAGATGTGATTTATATATTCAATGGAACACTACTTGGCAACGAGAAAGAATGAAATCTGGCCATTTGCCTCAACGTGGATGGAACTGGAGGATATTATGCTAAGTGAAATAAGTCAGTCAGAGAAAGACAGATACCATATGTTTTCACTCATATGTGGATCTTGAGAAACTTAACAGAGGACCATGAGGGAGGGGAAGGGGAAAAAAAAGTTACAGAGAGGGAGGGAGGCAAACCATAAGAGACTCTTAAATACAGAGAACAAACTGAGGGTTGATGAGGGGTTGGGGATAGGAGAAAGTGGGTGATGGGCATTGAGGGGTGTTGTATGGAAACCAATTTGACAATAAATTATATTTTAAAAAAGAATATTGACTTCTTATATGAGGTGCATAATCCCAATTATCAAGAGAAATAAGCTGGTTGTTATACAGTGAGGATAAGAAACACTATGTTTGGAACCCATGGAATTCTCTGGGTAAGTCTTAATACTGCCATGTTTGGTAGTTAGCATCATTCGAAAACTATGACAGTCCAACAACGTCTCCAGAGCTTCCAGAAACAAAAGTTTGGTACACCAGGGAGTCAAAAGTAACATGAATTGGATCATAAAATAATGTGATTGAAATCAATACCAGCAGTGGCCTCATGACCCATTACAGGAATGAAGACTGTGGCTGTTATGGATATTTTTATGTCTATATTAGCCAATTATTTTCTATTCCATTAATAGACCATCAGACCCTAAGAAGTTACTTAGACGAGATGAAAAGTACAGTGAACAGTCCTGAAATAATGGGCTTGAGATGGACACAAAACTGGCAGGACATGTGGCCCACTTGCTGGAGAGAAGTGGGGAGTTGCCTGTGAAGGGGAAGGCCTGAATTTTCTAGGAGAGGAAATATTCATAGAAGGTGAGAATGGATGCAGAATATAATAAAGATTAGTGGTGACAACCCTCAGCCTATCTCCAGATACATTTATTGCCCTTCCTTGATCTATTTAGTTTGTGGTGGGGTAGGGTGGGAATGAGATGAGGCGCTGATGACCCTGCAGGCTGCATTTCCTTGGTTCCTATATCTATAGACTATCTGAGAACAGAATAAACCCCTCCCGGTCTGGTTCAGGTGGCACCTCAGGCAGTAGTAGTGGAATGCTGCTCCAGTTCCTGCAAGACTGGCCTGCCATGCTGGTTGCAGTTTCTTCCAGTTGACTCTGACCCTTGGGTTCTACTAATACCAACTTCTCCTTCTATCTCAAGTCTAGGGATGTTAGCAGCTTCATACTGTTACTAATCTCAGAGTTTCCTCAGTATCTCCTGTTTGGATTTGCAGTCTTTTTATTCTTGTTTCACCAATGCTCTGCATTAAATAGCCACCATTGTAAATATTTAAAGTTGTTTCCTAGTTAGACCCTTTATGACAGTGATTGATCAGTGACTTCATAAAAATTCAAATGATATCAACTTACCTGACTGTCATGAATATGTGGCCTTCATAAATGTTATGTCTTTGTTCAGAACATCCATAATTTTTATTTCTCTAGTTTAGGGCTCTTCAACCTCAGCACTATTGACATTTGGGGCTGGATAATTCTTTGTCGTAGAAGGCTATCCTGTGCATTGTACGACGTTTAGCAGCATCCCTGGTCTTTACTTACAAGATGCCAGTAAAACCTCCCTCTTGGGTTGTGACGGCCAAAAATATCTCTAGACACTGCAAGTGTCCCCTGCAAGGGTGGGAGTGGGCCAAAATTGCCTCTTGCTGAGAACCACTGCTCTAATTAAAAAGCTGTTAAAAACACACAGTTATTTTTTTTCTCCCTTTGAAGTAATGATTTGTATTTGGACTAATCCCTGCCTATTGTGGTTTTGTGTCGTTATTACAGTGGAGTTCAGTAGACATGGCTGTAGCTGGTCATATGTATGATAATTTTATTTTCAATCTGCACCTTCGTCACTTGCCAATACAAAACGTTCATCCTATAGAATGAAATGTTGCAATTCTAAACTTTGCTGCCATTTTGTGTGGGTATCTTCCCATATCCATTCATTCATTCAATCCATTAATTTATTCAGCTTATTGATTGTTTACAGAGTGTTAGGCTCTTTTTTAAGCACATAGATGAGCAGCTTAAGAAAGTAATTCTTCCAGTCTATCATAGCTGGGTATCATAGCATGACATTCAGAGCCACATAAGAAAGACTGTGCTCTTCTGAAAATGAGAAGATATTTTCTCAAGTCCTGTTTTAATTAATGGAGACTTCCTCTTACAAGGATATGTAATATAAGCTGAGACAAACCTCAGAAAATTAGGATGCACTTGGGTCCCATATTAGGCCACAGAATTACTGAGCAACTTGTTAATCCCAATGTGGATTTGGAACCACAGATCATTGTCATCTGAAAACCATTGGAGGTAGCAGTGCAAATCAAGCTCCCTGACTCCTTTTGCTTTCACTTCTGTACTCAAAATAGTGCTTTTTAATTCTGAACTTCTCTTCTTCTATAAAAGTAAACAAAGAATTCTGTTTAGAATCTCATTGACATTGGTTGCCTTGTTTCTACTTAACTCACAGTTCTTATTTATTCAATTTTTCGTGATTTTGAAATTTACAAACTCTCTTATACCTCCAGCAAGCAAACATGTTTATTCCTATTATTCAAACATCTATTCTAACACTGTTCTAAATCAGATGAAATTTGACATGTTCTAGAGCCTTGCCTTGAAGTTCATGGTACTCCATTCAGTTCTAAGAAACAGGAACCCTTGGTATACCTTGTAGTCTCTGTCTACTTGGTTATTCTTTTTTTCTTGCTCTGCATATATTTATTCATGATGGACAAGTATTACATTGTATATTATTGACTAAATCCTCCATTTGCCCAACTGCTTTGATGTTGGTACAGTGAAAGTGGTGATGGAGAAAATGAAGAAGCTTCTATGGCCATGTAGCTGCTTAATAAATGTAGAAGAATGATCATCGGTGTTATTATAACATCTAGGTGTATATTTGGTGGCATTTGAGTAAGTTAGTAACCATGCATTGAAAATATAAAAACATTAGCAGTGGGACACAGAATCACCTGCCAGGGGATATTGCCTTGGCCAGAGGTTCCTTTAAAGGATGGTTAGGTTTCCTTCTGGTGAGCCCCTACCCTGTAAGGATCCTAGGAATAGCTAGAGAAGAGAACACAGCAGGTTTTCCAACTCCCTCACGGAAACATAAAACAAGTGCTGTTAAAGCAAGTATACCCCAAGTTATGTCTCCAGTGGTTGCCTCACCTTTCTTCCCACTCTTGTTCTCCCTATACCTGCTCCTTCCCCATCAACCTCCTGACTGCTCTCTTCACATCCTTATTCCTCAGCGTGTAGATCAGAGGGTTGAGTGTGGGTGCAAGGATCATGTAAAGCACTGCCAGTGCTTTGCTCTGGTCCTGGGAGTAGTTGTCCTTGGGCTGCAGATACAAAAACATAATGGTCCCATAGAAGAGTGAGACTACCATTAGGTGGGAGGCACAGGTCCTAAAGGCCTTTTTCCTTCCCTCTGCTGAGCGCATTTTTACTACTGCCCTGGCGATGCACACATAAGTGGTCAGGATGATGGAGACAGGCATTCCTAGGATGATTAGCCGGGCAATAAACATTTTAGATTCTGTCGGGCCAGTATCGACACAGGAGAGTTTAACAATGATCAATAGTTCACAGAAGAAATGGTCCACACGCCGGTTTCCACATCGAGGCAGCACTATGGCCATTGAGGACTGTAAAAAGGAGTTAGCAAAACCAGAGAACCAGGAAGCTGCTGCCAGGAGGTGGCACAGCCTGGGGTGCATGATGGAGGCATAGCGCAGAGGCCAGCAAACTGCAACATAGCGGTCAACTGCCATCACCGCAAGGAGCCAAGTGCCAAGGCCACCCAGTACTGGACCATGCAGCCGGCATAGCTGATCTTCTTGTTGCCTCCCCACATGTTCACCAGCATCTGGGGCACAATGCTGGTGGTGAAGCAGAGGTCAAGCACAGAGAGGTTTCTGAGGAAGAAGTACATGGGTGTATGGAGTCCAGCGTCCAGGATAGAGAGTAGGATGATGGTCATGTTGCCCACAAGAGTTATGGTGTAGAACACCAGGACAAAGAGAGAGAGGATCAGCTCTAATTCAGGTCGCTCAGAGAAGCCCACTAAGATGAAATCCCCACCTGTGCTGTCATTAGCTGTTTCCATCGCCTCTTCAGCCCTATCACTTCAGGGGATCCCACACCCTCTGTTGTGGGATTTAAGAAAAATAAGTGGGTAATTAATACATATAATGGATTTAAAGGACAAGTATGGGTCCTTAGATGTGACCTAAATTCTACATTTTTGTTTCCTCTTGTCCTTTCCATCTATTTCCCGCTGCAGTCAGATGAAAACTCCAGCAGATACATGACCTCCACAGTAATAAATGTATCACAACCAATTTCAGCTACAAACAGAACTTAAATCCACTAATTTGAATACCCAATCCCATGAATAGTAAAAACTCATAGCCTCACTTAACATTCAGTCTTGTCCTTTCCCAGCTAAGGCTCCTTCCGGTAACCCCTTGTGCTTGAGGGAAGGGCTGTAGGCAGCTTCTCTCTCTCCCTGCCCCTTCTCTGTCAGCATCTCAGCAGAGCAATAGGGTCCTCCTGTTTGGTCCATGCATAGGGGAAGGGAAAGAGTTACGAAAAAGTTCCTACTCTTCCAATATGAACCTGGGAGGGGTTTAAAGAGCTGACTCCTCTCACGGGGAAAAAAATGTAGGTTCTTAGAAGCCTCCTTATGGGACAATGGGCCTGCGGGTCCCCAGCCTGGACTGGTGCATCTCCTCCTGTGAAGTTTACATCATCTCTTGTAACCTCAGGGGATCCAGCATCCTCTCCCAGAATTGTGCTACTTGTTCCCTTTGTCCCTTTGGTAGCCCTAATGGATTAGACTCAGGACAACCCTGCACCAGCTCTCCCTTCACTGTGACCCTTCTCCAACACACAGGAAAGTTCCTTTCATCATTTGTCTCAAAAACATTGCAACAGCCAAGACTTTCTTGAATCCACCACTGTAGAGGCTGTTGGCTCTTTTCTCATCCCCCAGAATTCCCTGGTTCACTCTGTCCACCCCCAACTAAAATATGCATTTAGTGAAATCTCCAAGTCCCTCTGTTGAAGTCTCCCATCTGCACACCTATTAATGTGATGGGAGAGGTACTTCAAAACACACTTTCCTGTTGGAAGAGGATGGCTTCAGACTCAGACTACTGATAATTCCAAATGAATCTTCGCAAATTTTCTCTCCTCCTCTCTACACTCTTGACCTGTTTAATTTTTCATGTGAATGAAATTACTCTGGATGACTGGTCCAAGAATCATACAACCATTAAAAAAAATAATTTTCTTATAAATACTGCATATGATTGTATCTTTCTCACCCTCTATAACATTTGAGTCAAATATAAGGCAGAAAGATCCATTTTAAAATACTGGTTCTTATGTAGTAGAGGCTGTGGGACACTCTGTTTTGTGGGACACAATTTTGTAGGACACCCACTCTTTTGGGGTAGCTTCTGATCTTTCAAGAAAATCGAGTGATAATAAGGCAACAAATCTCAAATAAATGAGCAAAAGGGTAAATTAATTTAAGCACTTATCTCAAATAGGAGTTATAAACAAAGATACCAAGAAATAAATCAAAATTAGATAACAAATTCACTCCACTCGAATAAAGTTGAAGGAAAAATCAAATAGGCAAAAGGTTATTTCCATACATGTCATTAATAATTTCCATGTTGATTCTTTCTGTGACTTCTCCAGTTGTCCCTCTTCTGAAATACTTTATAGGATTATCTTCGAGATAGATTGCCACTGATTTCAAGAAACTTTGAGATATCCAAATCTTTCAAATTTTGTTTTCTCCTCCACTAATCATATTGAGTTCAGAAAAACTTGTTCTTAATGGCACTAGCTTTCCTCCTTGCAAACAGTATCTCATCTCTCCATTGGTATACAGGTTATTAGCTACACTCTTATTCATCCCTTTGGAGTGAGCATATTGAGATGGTGAGGACTGGGCACTGATGTATATACAAAGCTCTTAGTGTCCTTGTCCACAATCAGCTTGCTTCATTAGAACTAATGGTTAAATAAATTTGACAGGGAATGTTTTACATACTGTAAGTGTGAATAATTTTTATCAACTGATACTTACATTTAAAACTCCATTTTACTATGAACATTGGGGTACACGTGCTCCTATGCATCAGCAATCCTGTGTCTCTTGGGTAGATTCCTAGCAGGGCTATTGCTGGATCATAGGGTAGCTCTATTTTCATTTTTTTGAGGAACCTCCACACCATTTTCCAGAGTGGCTGCACCAGTTTGCATTCCCACCAACAATGTAGGAGGGTGCCTACTTCTCCACATCCTCGCCAGCATCTATAGTTTCCTGATTTGTTTATTTTAGCCACTCTGACTGGTGTGAGGTGGTATCGCAGTGTGGTTTTGATTTGTATTTCCCTGATGATGAGTGACATTGAACATCGTTTCATGTGTCTATTTGCCATCTGAATGTCCTGTACCCCAATGTTCATAGCAGCACTTTCGACAATAGCCAAAACATGGAAAGAAACTAAGTGCCCATCAACTGACGAGTGGATAAAGAAGATGTGGTACATATATACAATGGACTACTATGTGGCAATGAGAAAAAATGAAATCTGGCCATGCGTAGCAACATGGATGGAACTGGAGGGTATTATGTTAAGTGAAATAAGTCAGTCAGAAAAAGACAGATACCATATGTTTCCACGAATAGGTGGACTTGGTGAGACTAAGCAAAAACCAGGGGGAGGGGAAGAGGGGAAAGAAAAAAAAGACACAGAGAGGGAGGGAGATAAAACATAAGAGACTCTCAAAGACTAAGAACAAACTGAGGGTGAGGGCGATGGGGGGGGAGAGGGGGTGATGGGCATTAAAAAAGGGCACATGTTGGGATGAGCACTGGGTGTTTTATGTAAACCAATTTGAAAATAAACTATTTTAAATTAAAAAAAAAGAAAAAAAAGAAAACTCCATTTTAATCCTTACATTTAAAATTACTTACATTTAAAATTAAAACAAGACAGTGAGGAGATAGGGGAAGGAGAATTGTCTGGGAGTAATTTGGGATTACACAGAAGCAAGAGGGATACACACGGGATGTGATGGAAGAGCCAATTTATAAGTGAAAGAGTCTGGGAGTAATTTGGGATTACACAGAAGCAAGAGGGATACACACGGGATGTGATGGAAGAGCCAATTTATAAGTGAAAGGTTCCCAGACACCCTGGGGATGGAGCTCCAAGATGCAACAGGGGAAAAAAAGGAACATTTATTTTGTTCATCATTAAATCTCCATCAATTTTCAAGTGCCTGGCAAGTGATAAGTGTATAAGCAGTTAATATCTGTCCAAAGATCTCAAGTGCGTGACCTTTGAACCAAAGCTGGAAGCTCCTATTTTGTTTGATTCACATAAAAATTTTAAATTGGGGGATTTTGTTAAATTATAATTTCTAGTATCTTACTTAAAAATTTGTGACTAGTAGCACCAAGCCAATATTCATCTAAGATGATAATTTACTGGAGGTAAATTTTAAACAAACATTTGTCTTCAGTTCCCAGTCTTCATTACTATCCATCCCCTCACCCATCTGCCTCACACACCCACCTTTACCCCACCTGCTGTCTGTAGCCATTTAAGCTTGAATTCCATACATCTGTTGTCCAAACCAACATCTAGCCATCGTGAGATTTTGAGGCTCTATCAGCTCCAGGCTCCACGAAGACTCTGCAAGTTGCTATGATTTTAATTGCAAATAATTTCATGTTCTTCCTAGAAGCAGGCTTGATATATATTATAAATCAGAGAAGTGTGAATGTGGCAAACAGAAACATGGGACAAAATCCCATATACAGGCAGAGGAAACTCAATTCTTCATTTCTTTTCAGTTTGGAAGTCTTTAAATATTACAAGAGCCAGCTGCAATAAAAATTATCTGACAGTTGCTTTTTGTTCTTTGATTTCATGATTATCAAACTACAAACTACTGTGAAGTGTCTTTCTTATAGAAAACTATTCAGATTCTTCACTGAGAGAATAAGGAGACAAGAGAAAAGCAGTAATGGTGAAGAGAAGGTGATTAATTGCAATAAGAGGATTGACTTCATCACGGAATTGGAGAGATTTGCTAAAATTTGATAAAAGATGGAGTTCCAGTGTGCTTTAATCAATTAAGTCTCCAACTCTTGATTTTAGCTCAGGTCATGATCTCACAGTTTGTAGGATAGAGTCTCCATGTCAGGCTCTGTGTTGACAGTGTGGATCCCGCTTGGGATTCTCTCTCTCTGCCCCCCCCCTCCGCTCACGCTTTTGTGCTCACTCTCTCTTAAAAATAAATAAACATTAAAAAATTTATGAATGAGGGGTGCCTGAGTGACTCAGTTGTTTAAGTATCTGACTCATGATTTCGGTTCAGATCATGATCTCACAGTTCATGGGTTTGAGCCCCATATCCGACTCTGTGCTGGCAGCGTGGAGCCTGCTTGGGATTCCTTCTCTCTCTGCCTCTCCCCTGCTCATTCTCTCCCTCTCTCTCTCTCCTTCTCTCCCCCTTCTCAAAATAAATAAATAAGGATTTTTTTAATTGATAAAAGAAAGAACCAATGATGATGTTAAACTCATCATAATCAATGATAGATGAGTTCACGAAGTGACTCTTGTTTGAATCAACTCAGAAAAATTGAAAAGGCTGTAATATAGAATGTAGAGTATTGAATACGAAATTAAGGACTCTGTCTGAATCCTGGATCAACCACTTACTACATGTGTAAACTTGAGAAGATCTTTAACCTTATGGGTCTTGGTTTACTTATCTGTAATATGAAAATAACAATATCATAATATTCTTTCCATAAGGTTATCTTGAAAATTACAGAAGATTATACACATTAAAGTTAAACTGCTATCCCCTGGATAATTAATACTAGTAACATGGAATAATAGGAATAATTATAATAATAATAGGAATTATAATAATAATAGGAATTTCACAAACTTGCAATGTATGAAGTGCTTTATGTGCATTGCCTCATTTTATATTCATATGTAATCTCTGAGGTTGTTAATATCACTGCCCCATTTTGCAGAGTAGAAAACTAAAGTCTATGATGACTTAGTCCTAAGGCCAAGTCCACATCCCCAATATATGGTAGAAATAGGACTCAAAGTCAGAACTCATTGGTTCCAAAGTTCATGATCACTGAACTATCATACAACACTGCCTGTATTATTGTAAGTAGCTATGCATATAATCCCTTTGTAGTTATCACTCCCAGTGCCTGGCACATACAAGGCACTCAGTAAATGTTTACTGAGTGAACAGAAGAGGGGGAACTGCCAGTTATTCAACAAAACAATTGCCAATCCTGACCACTCAGAATCATTTATATGGGGAGGAAAGATCAAGGGTTCATCCCCAGGGGTCATCTTTATAAACTGAAGTGTCCTTTTAATTAAGAAAAAAAACTTCTTAGAACCTTAGCATTAATGATCCAGTTTTATACCAATGTAGAAAGTCTGATTTGGGTGTTCATGAAAAGAACAGTCTCAGCTTTTTGGTCCCTTCTAGCTACAACCCAGCATCCAGAGAGATTGAAAGCAAATACTCACCTTCACACACATTTGTCAGTCTGATGTGTTAAAAGTCATGTTCTTGTCACACTCTTTATCATCCACCTAAAGTCCTAGTGTGACTGTGAGATCTGAATTCTTGGGGAAAGGAGAAGGGAAGCTATGTTAGGGCTGTCTCAGACATACAGGTCCTCTTTCCCTGCTATAAACAAAGTCACTGACAAAGCAGAAAAATGCAGAACAGAGTTTTATCCTTGCCAAGACTATCAAGTCTTCAGACAAGTAAAACGTATCTACCACAAACACAAGTTAGGACCAAATATGCAAAGTGGGATTTGGCAAAAACTGCCAGCACCTTCCTTGGCTTCTCTTCCTATTACTGTTTTCTGCTCTGGCCCACAAACTATTTGGCTTGTCCTGCTTTCAGCAATGCTTATATGCACCCAAATCATGTATTTATCCTCTTTT
The DNA here is from genome assembly GCA_030068075.1 of Paguma larvata. Taxonomy (NCBI): domain Eukaryota; kingdom Metazoa; phylum Chordata; class Mammalia; order Carnivora; family Viverridae; genus Paguma; species Paguma larvata. The sequence continues at coordinate 143,087,493 of CM057826.1, read as the reverse complement.
CATTTCCTTACCAGGAGGGAGTGGGGGGGGGACAAGAAATTACCCTGAGTCTTTAAAAAAAAAAAAAAAAGAGGGGGCACTTGCTCAGCTTAGCTGGTTAAACATCTGACTTTGGCTCAGGTCATGATCTCATGGTTTGTGAGTTTGAGCCCCCACAATGGGCTCTCTGCTGTCAGCACAGAGCCTGCTTCGGATCCTCTGTCTTCCTCTCTCAAAAAATAAATAAATATTTTTTTAAAGAGGGGGGATCTGAAATGGATCAAGGGTAATGCATATCTAGTAAGGCTAGGGTTTCTATTAGCTAAATCTGTTTCTGGCACCTCTCAGCTGAAAGCCTGTCCATTGTGCCCAAAGACCCAGAAGACATTGATTTGACCTGGTGGCTGGGAGTTCTTCCTGCCTGTCCAAAAGACTTAGTTTGTACTTTCAGGCAGCTCTTATAGTAAGTGTCTAGGGAGCTTTGAGAAGCGTGATGTCCCCACGTTTCAAATCCACTCCAACCTACACTTGTTTACTCTGCAGAAACATCTCTGGAGGAAGAGCCCCAAAGTGATCAATTATTGTAAGATAGTGAGGGGCCTATGAAAAAGGGATAAGTAGGAAGGGGGATGGAGTTATTGAGGTACTAAAGCCTGTTTCTGCACATCTCCTCTGAAGTTTAAAAATGTCTGTGTTAATAAATATGTTATTAAATACTTAGGAGTATTTATACAGTCAACAGCATTTTATTAGTTTGAATATGAAGAATAAACTAGACACTGTTGGGGAACAAAAGAAAAGGAAAAGTAAAAAATCAAATGAGGCAGACTCCCTATTTGTAATAGTGTGTCATTTTACTACTACTACTACTACTACTACTACTACTAAGAAGTATGGTAGCAGTAATTTTTGGTTGCATTTACACAAATAAGATAGTTTGGTAGAGAAACAATAAAATAAAGCTAGGTTGCAAAATGTTTTCTGTTATATTGTTCAATTTATCCAATAAAAATTATCATATTCTTCATTATAATAATTTCCTCTGTACTGAGACTAAGGAGTAGTATTCACTCACCACGCAGACATCTAGTTTTCAAAAAATCGGTTGGATTCAGTCAATTAGTATTTTCAGTTTAAAAAGTAAAAGGTTCAGCTAAACATTGCCTTATTTTGTGATCTAGCAATCACATTACTAGGTATTTACCTGATTTCAAAAAATTACATCCATGGAAACCAATTTGACAATAAATTGATTTCAAAAATTAATTAATTCATTAATTAATTTAAAAAAAACTTACAACCACACAAAAAACCTGCACATGATTGTTGATACCAGCTTTCATTGTTAATCATCCAAAACTAGAAGTAAGCAAAATGTCTTTCAACATTTATTTATTTTTGAGAGAGAGAAAGACAGACAGTACGAGCAGGGGAGGAGCAGAGAGAGAGGGAGACACAGAATCTGAAGCAGGCTCCAGGCTCCAAGCTGTCAGCACAGAGCCTGACACGGGACTCGAACCCACAAGGGTGATATCACGACCTAAGCCGAAGTTGGACGCCCAACCGACTGAGCCACCCAGGTGCCCCCAAAATGTCTTTCAATAGGTAAATCATAAGTAAACTGGTACATCCATATTTAGCAATTTTTTGTAGGCCATTAAGACAAACAAAAAAATGGATGAAGCTTAGGTTAATATTTCTAAGTAAAATAAGCCAGTCTCCATTAAAGTCTCCAAGTAGGCTCTCACCTTGAAATGGAGGTCTTCTCCTCATGGAATCTTTAGATGCAACAAAAAGTCTGGGTATGACATCCATGACTACTTTATAAGAGGAGAGGTTTTAATCCTAATAAGACCAGCTCACAGTTTGGGAATTCTGCTGTTTCTGTTGATAACCATCAAAGAGCAGAGGGTTGGGTAACTGCAGAGAAAAAGACACTGATGCCCTGTCAAATAAGATTCTCATGTAAATACCAAGAGTATAATGAAGAAAGAATTGCCTAAAGAAATAAAAGCAGAACTGTGGTTCCAGCAAGGTTACCAAGGCTAGCGGCTGGAGGAATCCAACATGGAGGAGAAGTAGGGGGACCGGAAGTTCCCTTGTCCCTCAAACACAGCAGTGTTGAGGACAGAGGACTTGGAATTCCAAGAGTTCAGATTGCGGAGTGACAGAGACGTCTCAAAGGAACCACGGGGACAACTTGGCAAGATGTAGGTGTGTGATTGTGAACTGGTAGAGATAAAATGGGCAACACAGGCATGGAGGGGAGGGACCCCCTCCTGCAGAGAGACAAAAGGAAGAGAGAGGCTGTGGAAGCGTAGGATTGTATTTGGACAAGAAAAAAAAACATGGACCAGGGATTGGGAAAAAATAGAGAAAGATTCCATTTCTAACTGCGGGGCTTTCTCTGGACTGGGGCCCGCTGCCCTATTCATGCACCTGGAGAGGAGGGGAACCAGTCCCAGCTCAGTAACTAGCTCAGAGTCACAGTCTGCAGTGGGAGAAAGCAATCCCCTCCCTGGAGGGTTATAAGAAGGTATATATCTGTTCTTAGGACAAAGATCCCTGCCTGGACCTGCCAGCCAGAAGCCCTTTTTCAGCAGGGCAGAGCGGCACATTCCCAGTACTGGGAAATGCGGAACAGGATCCCTTCAGACATCAGGGTTTGAATTCCAGGCAAACGCTAGGGAGATGTGCGAGTCGGAGTCAACGGAGCAAGACAAACCACCTCATTTGGGCGCGTGCTCGGCACTGTGAAGAGCTAGAGTCCCTTCATTGGTGGTTTGGAATAGCACTTCTCTGGAACCAGGGTGCGTGGAGCAGGATCCTTTAACACATTGGGGTTTGAATCCCAGGTGAGCACCAGGGAGGCACGGGAGACTGGAGCAACAAACAAACAAACAAAAAAACGGCCCACTCATGCCCACGCAGCACTATGAGGATGGCCTGAACAGAGTGGTTTAGAACATCCGGGCCAGAGCTGAGAGACTGAGGTGTCGCCATTTTTCTCCCCATCATCAACAAAGTGGAGCTTCAGAGAACTCACAAGGGGCCATAGTGGAGGTGGCACCCACCTATACCAAACCACACCCCTCTGCACCTGATAACTGTGTTATCTACCAGGGAAGGATTGATGCTGACCAACCAGACAGCCCCTCCTCCAGACCAGTGCTGCCACAGGTTTCAAGACACCCAGTGGTTTTGTATTTTCCAATTTAATTCCTGGACAATTCTTATTATATACACATATATTTTTTTCTTACTTTTCTCCTTCTTATTTCTTCCCTTCTCTAGTCTGGTTATTCTGTTTGATGGTTTGTCTAAGCAGACATATTTAATCTATTCTCTTTACACCTGGTCTATATCTCCTTTCTTTTCCTCTCTCTCTCTCTCTCTCTCTGGATTAAGCCATATAGTTTCTCTGCTTGGTCAATTGCATTTTCTTTTTCTCCACCTCTGTCATTCTCTCTTCATATGGGATAAGGCCCTTTCCACTACCACTGCCCCCCCTTTTTAAAAAAATTTTTTTCCAGGGTTACTTCAATGAGCAAATCAAAGCACACTTGATGGGGGTTTCAAACCATTACTACGAGTAGGGAGATAAAGAAACCAGAGTCACAACAACACAGAGCATGTAACACATCCCAAAAAACACCCCCTGAAGGGCCAGGCCCTGGACAGTGTATGACTCCTCTTTAATATAGTAGTGCTCACAGGTGCCGGGCACATAACAAGCTTTTAAAACAAAAAAGGGACAGAAAACCATCCTAAATGATGAAACAGCAGAATTCTACTCAAAAGAAACTCCAGGAAGAAATGACAGCTAAAGAATTGCTCAAAACAGATGTAAACAATATAACTAAACAAGGATTTAGCATAATACTCATAAGATTAATCTCTGGGCTTGAAAAAAGCATAGAAGACAGCAGGTAATCTATTGCTGCAGAGATCAAGAAACTAAAAAATAGTCATGATGAATTAAGAAACTAAAAAATAGTCATGATGAATTAAGAAATGCTGTAAACGAGGTGCAAAATAAACTAGATGCAGTGACAGTGAGGATTGAAGAGGCAGAGGGTAGAATAAGTGAAATAGAAGATAAAATTATGGAAAAATATGAAGCTGAGAAAAAAGATTAAAAAAATTCTAGACCACAAGGGTAGAATTAGAGAACTCAGCTATTCAATGAAACATAATCTCTGTATCCTAGGAGTTCCAGTAGAAGAAGAGAGAGAGAAAGGGGAAGAAGGTTTACTTGAACAAATCATAACTGAGAACTTCCCCAATCTGGGGAAGGAAGCAGACATTAAATTCAGGAGCACAGAGAACTCCCCTCAGACATAACAGGAATTGATGTTCTCCATGACATATCATAGTGAAACTGGCAAAATACAAAGATAAAGAGAGAATTCTGAAGGCTGCCAGGGACAAATGGGCCTTAACCTACAAGGGTAGATGCATAAAGGTGGTAGCGGACCTGCCCACTGAACCTGGTAGGCCAGAAGTGAGTGGCAGGAAATATTCAATAGGCTGAATGAGAAAAATATGCAGCCAAGAATTCTTTATCTATCAAGACTGTCATTCAGAATAGAAGGAGAGATAAAGGTTTTCCCAGACAAACAAAAACAGAAGGAGTGCATCACCAACAATCCAGCCCTACAAGAGATCCTAAGGGGGACTCTGTGAGTGAAATGTTGCAAAGACTACAAAGGACCAGAGACATCACAACAAGCATGAAACCAACAGATAACACAATGACGCTAAATCCCTATCTTTCAATAATAACGCTAAATGTAAATGGATTAAATGCTCCAATCAAAAGACATAGGGTATCAGAATGGACTAAAAAAAAACAAGATCCATCTATTTGCTGTCTACAAGAGACCCATTTTATACCTGAAGTCACCTTCAGATTGAAAGTGAGGGGATGGAGAACCATCTATCATGGGACTAGAAGTCAAAAGAAAGCTAGAGTAGCCATACTTATATCAGACAAACTAGTTTTTAAACTAAAGGCTGTAACAAGGGATGAAGAAAGGCTAACAATGATAAATGTTTATGCACCCAATTTGGGACTACCCAAATATATAAATAAATTAATCACGAACATAAGCAATCATATTGATAAGAATACAGTAATTGCAGGTGACTTTAATACTCCACTTACAGCAATGAACAGATCTAGGCAGAAAATCACTAAAGAAACAATGGCCCTGACTGATACACTGAACCAGATAGACTTGACAGATATATTTAGAACTTTTCATCCAAAAGCAGCAGAATACACATTCTTCTTGAGTGCACATGGAATATTTTCCAAGATAGATCACATACTGGGTCACAAAACAGCCCTCAATAAATATAAAAGAATTGAGATCATACCATGCACATTTTCAGATCACAATACTATGAAACATGAAATCAACCACAGGAAAAAGTTTGGAAAACCTCCAAATACATGGAGGTTAAAGAACATCTTACTAAAGAATGAATGGTTCAACCAGGCAATTAAATAAGAAGTTAAAAAATACATGGAGGGGCGCCTGGGTGGCTCAGTTGGTTAAGCGGCCAACTTCTGCTCAGGTCATGATCTCACGGTCTGTGAGTTCAAGCCCCGCGTCGGGCTCTGTGCTGACAGCTCAGAGCCTGAAGCCTGTTTCGGATTCTGTGTCTCCCTCTCTCTCTGCCCTTCCCTTGCTCATGCTCTGTCGCTATGTCTCTCAAAAATAAAATAAAAATGTTAAAAAAATTTAAAAAAAATACATGGAAGCAAATTAAAATGAAAACAAAACAGTCCAAACTCTTTGGAATGCAGCAAAGGCAATCTTAAGATGGAAATACATTGCAGTACAGGCCTATCTCAAAAAAACAAACAAACAAACAACAACAACAAAAATCCCAAATACAAAATCTAACAGCACACCTAAAGGAACTAGAAGCATAACAGCAAAGAAACCCCAAGGCCAGCAGAAGCAGAGAAATAATAAAGATCAGAAGAGAAATAAACAATATAAAATAAAATAAAAAGTAGAAGAGATCAACGAAACTAAGAGCAGGTTTTTTGAAAAAAAAATAAACAAAATTGATTAAACCCCTTGCCAGACTTCTCAAAAATAGAGAGAGCCCAAATAGATAAAATCACAAGTTAAATTGGGCATATCACAACCAACCCCTCAGAAATACAATTATCAGAGAATACTATGAAAAACTATATGCTAACAAACTGGACAACCTGGAAGAAATGGACAAATTCCTAGACAACCGCACACTACCAAAACTCAAACAGAAAGAAATAGAAAATTTGAACAGACCCATAAGTAGTGAAGAATTGAATCAGTTATCAAAAAATCTCCCAACAAATAAGAGTCCTGGACCAGATGGCTTCCCTGGGGAATTTTACTAGACATTTAAAGAAGAGTTAATACCTATCCTTCTCAAGTTGTTCCAAAAAATAGATATGGAAGGAAAAAAGTCCAGACTCATTCTATGAAGCCAGCATTACCTTGATTCCCAAACCAGACAGAGACTCCACAAAAAAAAAGAACTACAGGCCAATATCCCTGATGAACATGGATGCAAAAATTGTCCAAAAAAATCGCAAATTGAATCGCATATAAGAAGAATTGGTCACCATGATCACGTGGCATTCATTCCTGGGCTATAGGGCTGATTCAATATTCACAAATCAATCCATGTGATAGATTGCATTAAGAAAAGCAAGAATAAGAACCATATGATCCTGTCAATAGATTCAGAAAAAACATTTGACAAAATACAGCATTCTTTCTTAATAAAATCCCTCAAGAAAGTCAGGATAGAAGGAACATACCTAAACATCATAAAAGCCATATACAAAAAGCTCACAGATAATATCATCCTCAATGGGGAAAAATTGAGAGCTTTCCCCTTAAGGTCAGGAACATGACAGGAATGTCCACTCTCATCACTATTATTTAACATAGTGTTGGAAATCCCAGCATCAGCAATTAGAAAACGAAATGAAATAAAATGCATCCAAATTGCCAAAGAAGAAGTCAAACTTTCACTTTTCACAGATGACATGATACTTTACGTTGAAAACCCAAAGACTCCACTAAAAAGCTGCTAGAACAGATCCATGAATTCAGTAAAGTTGCAGGGTACAAAATCAATGTACAGAAATTGGTTGCATTTTTATACAACAACAGTGAAGCAACAGAAAGAGAAATCAAGAAATCAATCCCATTTGCAATTGCATTAAAAACCATATAATACTTTGTAGACAACTACATCCAATAAGAAATGTTTATATCCACACTCTTTTGTATGTCTGAGATGTTAGTTAGCATATTGATAGTCTAAAACAAGAGAAGCAAGGGAAAAGTAAAAACCGGTGCTTTGGTTTGATCTCTGCTCAGCAGCAGTTGATGGGACTGGTGGTATTGGCTTGGAATATGATCAGTAAATATGTTGGGCAGATAGAAAATCCATTTGCCCCTTGGGAAATTTACATTATACCCATCATCCAGAATATTTTGTGATCTAAAAGAATATTTTGTCTCTGGGTTCTAAAATTTTTAATTAACATGTTAGCCAAAGTCCACATAATCTCATCTGTGAAGTTCTTTTTTAAGCATGCATTAATAAGATATTAGTATAGATCATAAGTATCAATGAGTTACCCCAAAACCAAAACGCTATACTATAGAAGAAAACTCTAAATATCACATGACTTAAAATCATTTTCTTGGTGATATTGTTAAAAAGGAAGTAAAAAAACTGAAAAATAGCAAAATACCTAATAGAATCCATAACCGTTAGAAATAATTAATACAAACTTCTCCTTCTGAACATGGTAGAGTAGTTTTAGAAGAGAAATACTGAAACCCGGTAAAGCTAAAAATAAAGCAAAACAAATCCTTGAAAGAACTGTTCATGACCAAGATTTGAAAAACCAAGATAATAAAGCAGGAAGAACTAGATGGTAATGGTCTAGTAACTTATGAGAAACATTCTCCCATGGGAATTATTCTAAACATTGACATGAGACAAAAACTATGGATGTATTGAAAACCTCTTTCAAGGAGTAGAAAGACCAGGAGAGCTTTTGGTGACCTCATAGGACCAAAGAGACAAAATTGGAGGTCAAGCTCATAAGACATCCACGATTTGAGTGACAAGATTCCAAAAGATAGGATGGCTCTGAAAAGTAATTCATATTTCCCCTAAAAAATCATTAAATTCTTGCAATGTTTTCTTGGGGTTTTTTTTTCTTAGTGTTTATTTTTGATAGAGAGAAGAGAAAGAGAGCACAAGTGGGAGAGGAGCAGAGAGAAAGAGAGACAGAGAATCTGAAGCAAGCTCCAGACTCCAAGCTGTCAGCACAGAGCCCAATGCAGGGTTCGAACTCACGAACCATGAGATCATGACCTGAGCCGAAGTTGGACACTGAACTGACTGAATCTCCCAGGTGCCCCAGTTCTTGCAATGTTAAGGAAAGAGACTTATAAGCTAAGTATAAAGTAACCAAATAATTAAGAATAACGTTTGCCATTTCCATGGTACCTCAGAAATCAAATTTTCTGTTCAGTATTTATTAAAAAGAGGGCCTTACTGTAAGTCTGGTTTTTTGTTTGTCTCTCTTTTTATTTGTACACTTGTTTCTTAAATTCTACATGAGATTGACTTATTTCACTTAAACTACCCAGGTCCATCCATGTTGTTACAAACTCTTAGTTTCAAACCTAGAAATGAGAAAACCCAGTTCATCTGGTATTAACTAGCTTACCCAAAGCATATTGAACTATGATGGTCAAAGAAAATTAACCCTAATTTTTAGGGAATAAAATAAATCATATTCTGTGCATTTGAAAAATTTTTTATTTTGTTTGTTATAATCTTAAACAACTTAGTTGTCCCATATGAGTCAGTAAACAAATTTCTCTGAGTTTACCTTACTTAAAGCTTCTCAACAATATTTGAAATATTTTTCTCCCAGTCTGTGGCTTATCTTTTATTCTTTTAACTGTACCTTTTAAGGTTTAATTTTTACAGCTGTTTAACTTTTTATTTAGCAACAATCTTAGAGAAAAGTTGTGGATACAGTGCAGAGTTCATGTATGCCCTTCATTCAGCTTCCTCTAATGTTAAAATTTATATAACCATAGTAAAAGTATCAAAACCAGGACATTAATATTGGTGTGCTACCACTGCCACAAATCTTATTCAAATTTCACTAGTTTTTCCTCCTAATGTTCTTTTCCTGTTTCAGGACCCAATCCAATATTCTACATTAAATTTAATTATTATGGTTTCTTTATCCCCTCTAGTCTATGACAATTCCTAAGTATTTTCTTGTCTTTCGTGACCTTGAAGCTTTTGATGAGTATTGATTGATTGGCTATTTGTGGAGTGCCTCTTAATTATAGCTTATCAGCTGTTTTCACCTGAGGTTATGCATTTTTAATGTTTTGGGGTTTTTTTAGTTTATATATTTATTTTGAGAGAGAGAGAACATGCACACGACCAGGGGAGGGGCAGAGAGAGAGGGAGAGAGAGAATCCCAAGCAGGCTCCAAACTGTCAACACAGACCCCTTCTTGGACCTCCATCTCATGAACCATGAGATCATGACCTGAGCCAAAATCAAGGGTCCGACATTTAATCAACTGAGCCACCCAGGCACCCTGAGATTATGTATTTTATTGAAAAGAGTACCACAGAAGTTATGTATTCTCAGCACCTCATATCTGGGTGTACATAATGTGTCCCTTATAGGTGATATCCTTCACTTGGCTATGTGGCCTCGGCTGGGTTTCTTCACTGTAAAGTTAGTTTCTCCTTTGTAATTATAGGATATCTTTGATAGTATGAAAATACCTGTTTCTCCTAAAACTTTTGCTCACTGGTTTCATCATCCATCACCAGATCTTGCCTGAAACAATTATTCTTGTGGCATTTGTCTAGTCATGATTTTGTAGGCCTTTCATTTCTTCAACATTTATTATTTAAATTTGCCTGTAAGGAAAACTTCTCTGCTCCCCCATTTATTTATTCAGTTATTTATATCAGCATGGACTCAGTGATGTTTATTTTATTCTATGAGTTATAATACCATACTATCATTTCTTATTTTGTAACTCAGATTGTTTCATAGGTAATTAGAAGTCATTAACCTTTAGTTTCACCATTCTTTTTCAAGTATTTATTTTCTGCACCACAGGATATTCTAAGATTATTTTGAATGTTCCCTGCCCCAGCCCTGGAATCAACCACTTCTCCAACAAACTCCCTTTTTTTTTTTTACTGAGAAATGCAGTATAGAAACCAAGATCTGGTCAGTAGATGTGCTCACTGCTATTGGAGTTGGTCCTTAGGCCTTCTCAGCAGACAGAGCTAGGAGATGTCTATCTATGAATCCATGCACACATACTCACCTCTATTTATTCCACCCTAGAATACAACTGAAGTCATTACAGTATTTCCAAACCATATTCCTATAAGAAGTACAGCCTTCCTATACAGTTCTTTTTGTCTTTAGCCTTATATTGTGCAGTCAAAATAATAACCATTTTTTAAATTTACTTAGTTGTGTTTTTTATTCCAGATCCCCTCCAGTGTGGTTATGTTACACATTTGTAATAGAGTTTCTCAGAGGTTAGAGGGGTGTTCAGTTCATATGTGTGAAATCTTATCTCCTGGTTTTCTGAAGTAGTTCTGGGTAGACTTAATTTTCTCTTATTAATTTATATAGTATTGGGATATTTAAAAACTATTTTTATTTCTTGGATGTTTTATATCTTGGACATTAAGATTTAACCTTAGGGCCTTTACCAGCCTCCCTCTTCTGCCCCTCAGTTCTTGTCAATCTGACTTAGCTCACCACTGAGGTTGGGTGGCTGCAGGTGGGGTGGAGTGTGAGAAATCACACGGTGGCATTTGGTGATTTTTTTTTCCCTTTAAGATTTAAATTTGATAAAGTGCAATTTACTATTTTTTCTTCCATGGATTGTGGGTTTTGTTTTTTGTTTGTTTGTTTGTTTTTACTGTACCTAAAAACTCTTATCTAAAGCCAAGGTCATGCAAATTTTCTTACATTTTCCTCTAACAGTTTTATAATTTTATGTAAATATAACTGTGTATGTCATCGTATATAATTAAGCCTGATTCATTTTGAATTGTTTTTATGCAAAGGGTGAGGTACATATTGTTCATTTTTTAATGAACGGGTGTCCAGGTGTTCTAGCACAGTTTGTGAACCTAGCCACTCCCAACGGTCTTCCCCTTCCCCAGACTCACTCCAGCCACACAGGCAAAGGACACTGGTTGGGCCAGCACCCATCACTACCCCGCTCGCCGGGACACCAGAACTACAGTCCCCAGAATCTTTTGAGGTCAGGGATCGCCGCTGGCACCGCTGAAAGGACAAAGCCACGCCTTCTGAACCACACAACCGGGGTAGGCTCTCAGTGAAGCCTCACCTCTTTTGATCCTTTCGCCGCAAAGACTACACTCCCCAGGAGCCCTTGCGGTCGTTTCCGTCTGCTTAGCCCTTGGGCGGACGTGTCCAGCGCGCCTGCGCAGGCGCCCTCTCCAAGGCGGCGTTGGGTTTGGTGAAGTGTTTTCCTGGTTACCTCCGGGTGCGTCTGGAGCCTCCCGGTTAGCCCCATGGGCTGCCACTTAACTTTCGGAAACTTAGGCTGGAAAACGTAAAGCCGCCTCGTCGAGGTCGGCCATTATAAGGTAGATCCAAGACGAAGAGCCTACTCTCTTGGTGCGCCAAGGGTCTTTTCGAAGGACCCACCGGTAGTGCCACTCAGTCCAGCTTCTGGAAGCGGGCACTCACTCTTCCTGAGAATTGGGCTATGCTGGCGCCCTCCGCCACCCTCCCCAATTCCGAAACTGGAGGCCGGTCCTCTCTTCAGTGAATGGGAGGGCGATCCACCCAGGCACCCCAGGTCTGCCTTCTCCCGGGGGAACCAGGATAGTGATCATAAGAGCCTCTGAGGGCCAGCTTCCCTGAAACAACCTCCTGTCGTGCCTATCTCGCAATAGGCCCATTGCCGCCAGCCTGGAGGCAGCGCTATTGGTACTGGGCAAAGACCGGACTAAAGGGGAAACCACCTTTACTAGTGCGGCCGCTAGTTCCTGCGGTGTTTCCTCAGCCAGACGGTTCTCCACTCTGAGAATCCACCGGCCAGGGAACCAAGCGAGGCCTGAGCCCAAGCCCTCTGGGAAGAGATACAACACTGCAGAATGGGGCGAGGTAGAAATGTGTAGGGAAGAGAGCCTAGGAACAGAGAAAGGGAGGAGTCTGGAGCCAGGAACCAGGGCAGCCAAGTCAGACCATCTGTGGTGCCAACCGTGTTGGTCCAGCATGGGCAGAACCCCAGCTCTTTGATGCCTCCCATAATCTCTGCCATGCTGCCTACCTGAGAGCTCGCGGCGCTCCACCTCCCCCCCGCCTCCCCACTCGGCCATTCCCAGCTCGCTGTCCTCTCGGCCTCGGACTCAGACCCAGGCAGGACCCCGGGAGGGACTTCATTTCTCCCAGGACCAGTGCGCAGCAGAGCGGAGCCGAGGCCGGGCAGCCCCGGGAAGGGGGATGTGCTCGTCCCACCCAGACCCTGCTGCCTTCTCCCCATACTGACCCAGGTCCGAGTGGAGATCCCCAACCCTATGGTTGCCCCTCGTAACCTCCTGATAACAGAGCGTCATCTGCACCCTTGAAGCCCTGGAGAAAGCAGCTCCTGGAGCGCTGCCCTGCACACGATCCCAGGGGGCATTCCCCAGAGCTGGCAGGTGGGGTACTGGGGCTCTTCCCTGAGACTTGCTCTAGGGATTGTGAACGGGAGGCGCGGACATGTCCCTTTTGCAGGCTCAGGGTCCCCGCCTGAGCTGTAACTGACCAGGGTTGAAAAAACGACTTAAGAGACCAGAGTCTCCGCCTCTGGGTATTAATGCTGTTTACTTATTCTCTGTAAACCCTGCTTGGAACTTTTCAGTCTTGCCTCAGAAAGGCAGCTGGAGAGGGTACAACCCCAGGACATTGACAGGGGAACAGCGCCCCCTTATGGTCAATTTTTGGTGGCTTCGAAGATGATGAGAAAACTTCACAAAATGGTGAAATTCGGTGATTGGAGAATCACAGCAACAGTTGGGGTTATGAATAGCTTAGGAACAAATTCGAACAATGGAACATCGTTTCTCCTACCAGACTGGGAAGCGTTATAAAAATAGATAACACTCATGGTAAACTGCCAAATGGGAGATTAAAAATGAGATACTCTCCCTGGGAACATTTTGGAACAAGGAATCAAAAGGCTTTCTTAAAAGTGCAATCACTTTGATCTAGCATTCCTTTTTTATGGATTAATCCTTAGGTTTCTGACAAACAGGAAAAGGGGTGGTAAAGGATTACACGGAAGCATTGGTTATCAGCAAAATTAAGAAAAATATGCAATTGTTTAAAAACATCAAGTAAGATCCATATAACGGACTACTATGCAATTATTAAAAATGGTACTGTGAGTATTTTCTCATTGAAGTGGCTACAAACATTGCTAAATTAACTGGAAACGGGGTTTAAAACAATATGTACATTTTGTCACAGGTGGGGTCCTTCAGAGCAGATGATGGAGAGACCATGGGTGGGAGGGGAAGCAATTAGGGTAAACGTCTATGAAAGAAGCAAGCAAAAGTGGGCTTGGGCACAGAGAGACGTCAAATCATAAAATAGGGTCAACAAAACCTCAGCAAGCTGATGGGGACTCCAGAACAAGCATGATTCATCAAAGCTGGCTGGGTCAACACCAGGTGACCAAATATTTGTACCCATACCACTCCCAGGCACAGGAAGGGGCTGCCTGACCTCTGGAGGCATCTCTCTGCAGTGGAAGCCAACTGCTGAAGCCCATAGCCTGGGCTGTCCACTGAACAAACTCCTCCCAGGTGAATGGCAAGTCCTCCTTGATAGGTAGTAGTACATCTCTGCACCCACCACACCATATGCCTATGTATATATGATATATGTGTTTTCCGAAAATAAATGACACCTGTCTACACCCATGGGGGAAAAAAGTCTGAAGGAAAACAAAACAGACTCCAGTAGAACAACTCCCAAAAAGTGAAGAGGACTGGTGATGGTTAATTTCATGTGTCAATTTACCTGGGCTTGGGGTGCCCAAATTAAACATTGTTTCTGGATGTCTGTGAAGATGTGTGTTTCTGGATGAGATTCATGTTCCAATCAGTAGACTCAGGAAAGTAGATTGCACAACCCCATGTGGGTGGGGATCATCCAATCTCTTGAGGGCCTGGCTGGAACAAAAGGCAGGGAAAGGAGGAATTTGCTCCTTTTCTACAGTACTGCTTGAGCTGAGGCATGTATCTTCTGCCCTCAGGCTCCTGGTTCACAGACCTTCAGACCTAGACTGGAATCTGCACCATTGGCTTCCTTGATTCCCAGGCCTTGAGAGTCTAAGTTACACCACCAGCTTTCCTAGGTCTCCAGCTTGCAGATGGCAGATCTTGGGATTTCACAAACTCCATAATTAAGTGGGCCAATTCCTTGTGATAAATAGCAGATACACGGGGCACTTGGGTGGCTCAGTCAATTAAGCACTGGACTCTTGATCTCAGCTCAGGTCATGATCTCACAGATCATGAGTGTGAACCCCATATTGGGCTCTGCGCTGATGGCACAGAGCCTGCTTAGGATTCTGTCTCTCCTCTCTCTATCCCTCCCCCACTTGTGCTCTATCAATCAATCAATAAATAAGTAAACTGTAATAAATACCAGATACACACACACATACACAATTGATTCTGTTTCTGTAGAGAACCCTGACTAATACACAGCCCCTGAAATCCACCTTTTAATCCCAACAGACTCTCTCCTTTATTGATCACAAGATGTTTTTGGACAGAAGTCTTCATGTCATTTGCACAGAGGAATGTTTTTTACAAAATGTCAACCATGAGGAAGTCTCCCCTATTTTGGTCTCTCTCAGGAGTGCACATTCTTACCATGACCTCATGGCGCATTGCAGGATGGTCCTATACAGACTCAGGGCTGACTCCTGATAATGAAATTCCAATTGAAATCCCTCTAGGGCTTCTGTGGTGATAGAGTAAAATTACCTTAACATTTATATGGAAGACCGTATGACAGGTTAGCTGCAGGCATATTTTATTATATTTTTTATACTTGTTTTAAGTTGGGCTCCATGCCCAACATGGGGCTTGAACTCATGACCCTGAGATTAAGAGTCCTGTGCTCTACCAACTGAGCCAGTCAGGCGTCCCAGGCATATTTTAAATAAGAAAAATAATGATAGCAACTTTAGTTACTGGACATCAGAAAACACAACAATGCTACTGCAGTAAGTAATTATTAACAGAGGAAAAAGACAGACAAACCAGAATATCACAATTACAGCCAGGAGCAAGACTGCAGAATATATTATTTATAAATAACATTTTTATTTTGGTGAGAGAAGGATAGAGTATCTAATAAATGATGCTGCAGTGCCTAACTGTCTGTAGGAAACTATGGCTGGACCATAACCTCACAGGATATAAAACATTACTTAAGAATTAAGTAAATATTTAAATATGGAAAACAAACAAACAAAAATAACCTTAGAATGTTTAAGAGACTGCATCAGTTTTCTATCACTATTGCAACAAATTTCAACAAACTCAGTGATTTAAAACAACACAAGGGGCGCCTGAGTGGCTCAGTCAGTAGAATATCCAATTCTTGATTTTGGCTCAGGTCATGATCCCATGGTTTGTGAGTTCGAGCCCCAGGTCAGGCTCTGTGCACTGACATCATGGACTCTGCTTGGGATTCTCTCTCTCTCTGTCTCTCTGTCCCTCCCCACTCATACTCTCTCTGTCTCTTTCAAAATAAATAAACTTTTTTAAAAAACCTACAAATTTGTTATTGCACCATTTGGAGGTCAGGAGTCTTACACTTGTCTTACAGAACTAAAATCAGGTGTCAGCAGGGCTGTGTTTCTTCTGAAAGATCTAAAGGAAAACCCATTCTCTTGTCTTTTCCAGCTTTGAGAGGCTGTCTGCATTCCTCCACTCGTGGCTCCTTATACCTTCAAAGCCCAACACCTGCATCACATCTCTTTCTCTTACTCTGACCTCACTCTCCTGCCTCCCTCTTCTACCTCTCAGGACTCTTTATATGTTTATTTATTTTTGAGAGAGTGTGTGCAAGCAGGGGAGGGGCAGAGAGAGACAGAAACAGAGAATCCCAAGCAGGCTCTGCACTGTCAGCACAGAGCTAGATGCAGGGCTCAAACCCACCAATGGTGATATCATGACCTGAGCCGAAATCAAGAGTCAATCACTTAACTGATTTAGCCACCCAGGTGCCCCAAGGACAAACCAAATTTTAAACGCAAAAACCACTTATTAACCATGTAATAACATTTTAAACTCATAAAAAGCATGAGAGGCAAAAATATGATAAAGAATGTGGGAAGAAAAAGTAGACTGGGAAATGGGTATGTGTATATGTCAGGTATATGGATAAGATCAGTAATATACAACATACAAATCTTTCAAATTGAAAACAAAGGAGAAAAGCAGTCAACGCATCTGGGTATCCTACTCACAGAGGAACTCAACAAAATAACAAGCACATACTTGAAAAGGACTTTCCTACTACTGGAGAAATGCAAATTGAAATTAGGATAAAATGATGAGACGTCGCCTTACTTAAGTCTAGCAGACTGATACAAAATGAAAAAGCATAAAGACTCATATGGCAAGTGGTGTGCAGTCAAGTGTACTCTCCCACATTGAAGGTGCAATTGTAAATGGGAAAGCAACCTGGAAATAGAAGTTAACACTTAAAATATAGAAAATCACATACTCAGCCATCACACTCCTAGAAATCTATTCCATAGTAGTCATAGGTAAGGAGTACATACAAGGATATTTCTTCAACACTGGCCACTGAGAGGACAAAGAATGGGACGGGGGGGGGGGTGGGGAGGGAGAGAATACACGTAGGATAGACACTATTTCTTCTTTAAATGAAGCTACTTGAACCTGGAATTTTTGTGAGGATGTTTGTAATTATAAATGTAATGTTTTTGGTAGATTGTAGAACTATATGGAGGGTTTTCCCCCCTTGTGTCAGTTTTGGGGGCAGGGGGATTGGTTTTTAGTTTTTTGTTTTCTTTTTAAATGTTTTAGAGAGCTCACGAGCAGGGGGTTGCAGAGACAGAAAGAGAGAGAGAATCTCAAGCAGGCTCTACACCCAGATCAGAGCCCAGGGCTCAATCTCACAGCCCTGAGATCATAACCTAGGCCGAATTCAAAACCTGGACAGTTAACCAACTGATCTACCCAGGCGCCTTCTTGTCAGTTTTGATCTAGACAGCCCCTTGGCGCATTTATTGATACATTCCAAGTATGAGTTGTAATTTTATTGGTTTTTCTCTTTATCCTTCATCTGTTTTCTATTTCTTTTAATTTTCACTTTAATCTTTATAATTTTCTTTCTTTTACTTGGTTGGCATTTAATTTGCCTTCTTTTGCTAACTTCCTAAGGTGGAAGCTTCGATCATGTCTTTTTTCCTAATATAAGCATTTTTAAGTTATAAATTTTCCCCTATGCTTTAACTGCATCCCACAAATTTCAAAATGTTATGTTTTCATTGGGTCTAAACTATTTTCTTATTTACCCTGTTATTTCTTCCTTGACCCATGGGTTGTTTTCTAGTAAGCTTTTCAATTTCCAAATGTTCTTTGTTTTTCTTGATTTTTTTGTAGGATTTCAATTGATTAGAGTCTCTTAAGACTTGTTTCTGGCCTGCCATATGATCTATGTTGCTGAATGACACATTTCCACCTGAAAAAAAAATGTTTTCTGCCATCCTTGAAGATATTGTAAAAATGAATGTGAATAGTTAAGGTAATGGATACTTCCACTTTGACCTAGTATATCCTTCATAGCTTTTTATCTTGTTCTACTGTTTAAAATCTCCAATTATGATTGTGGGTTGATCTATTTCTCTCTTAATTTTTCAGATTTTTACTTATGTATTTTAAAGCTCTATGATTAAATGTATATAGCGAACTGACTTATTATTATGGAGAGTCCTTCTTTGTCTCTAGGAAAACTCTTGGCTATAAATCTACTTTGTTTTAACTTTCATTCACTCTTCTTGCACTTTGTCTTTACACTTTGCAATTAAGAATTAATATTTAATAATTAATTAAAGAATTAATTTGATAATTAAGAATTAATCAAAAATTAATAGGCGCCTTGGTGGCTCAGTCGGTTAAGCGTCCAATTTTGGCTCAGGTTATGATCTCATGGTTCATGAGTTTGAGCCCCACGTTGGGCTCTTTGCTATCAGCACAGAGCCAGCTTTGGATCCTCTGTCCCCCTCCCTCTCTGCACCTCCCCAGCTCATGCTCTCTCACTCTCTCTCTCCCTCTCTCTAAAATAATAAACATTAAAAAAAATCTAAGTTATTTTTAAAAAGTAGTGAGGCTCAATTGATGGCGTGTTGGACTCTCTGGGAAAAAAAAGAATTAACAAGAAATTAATAATCAGAGATTAACAGGGCACCTGAGTGACTCAGTCGATTAAGCGTCCAACTTCAGCTCAGGTCATGACCTTGCAGTCTGTGAGTTCAAGCCCCATGTCGGGCTCTGTGCTAACAGCTCAGAGCTCGGAGCCTGCTTCAGATTGTGTCTCCCTCTCTCTCTATGCCCCTTCTCCGCTCACACACTCTCTCAAAAATAAACAAACATTAAAATAATAATAATAATAATAATAATAATAATAATAATCAGAGAGTAACAAGCAAAATACTGTCAAGGTAAAGTAGGGATTCCAACTTGATCTCCCTCTCCAAAGCAAAAGCACAGAAAACTATTACTGACCCTTGGCTCCAAGGACATAGTGGAAGGAGGCAGTCAAAATGAGATCTACTTTATGTTCCAAAGCTATGTCTTGGGCAAATTATATACTCTTCACATAGTCTGGATTTCCCAGTCTGCTATACAGGTACTAAGTACTGAGGATATGCAAGGTTATCTTAGGACATGCATTTATTATTTTAATTAGGAAATTATCGTATGAGAATTCATCTAAAAATCATCCATATCCATATCCATATCCATAGTGGTGTAAGATCTGGATATACCTGAGGGAATTTAGGAATATTTAGGAGACACAAATGTCAGAACTTAGTATTAGATTATATGTTCAGGGTGAAGAAAATGAGAATCAGGAGGACTCCTAGGTAGGGTGAGGTTGAGCGAAACAAAGAGAAAAGCAGCCAGGTACCTGGTGAGGGGATGGCTGGATTTATAAAAGTATCTCAGCCAATAATTGGAGAAAGAATGATAGACTATCCCTACTTCACATTTACACATGAAAACTGAGATGTAAGCAATAAGCACCAATGATCAGCAACACCATAAAGAGAAAGACCACCAGACAACCAGATGGAAGCCACAGCCCAACAAACAAAATTGGCTTGGCAAACAATCAAACCTCAATCTGATCCAGCTTCTGCTGTCAGCCACATCTAAAGAGGAGATAGCTTCCCTGAGGGAGCCAGTCACTGGAGGGGTGAGGTTGGCAAGGATGAAGCTGCTGCTATGATCCAGGCTCCCAAGGGGCCTGGTCCCTCTGCAAAAGCTACCTGCCATGGGTGGCTCCATAGAGACTCTGAGACTTTGGTCTCCTCTCCCCCCAGATATGCAAATTGGCCACCAGAGGAAACTGGGGGCATGCATGGGACAAAAGTGCTGTAGCTCCGAGCTGCCATTTCCAGGTGAGGAGGAACAGGAGGTGGCAGAAGCCTGAGTCTTCCTCTTGCCCTCATGGTTCTCCTGGCAATGTGGGAATCATCAGTTAGGCAGGAATCCATAGAGCAAAAATTATTATTCACCCTTAGTGAGGCACCTGAAAGGTACCTGCCAGCAGCAGTGTTTTGCTCCAGGAGGTTAAATCCAGTGTGAAGGTGGAGGACGGGAGGAGAACTGGGGGGAGCAGGGTCCTCAGATACGTAAGCCTTCAGGGACCAGGGTCAGCTCAAATCTAGTCAGAGTTCTGGAACTGAGCCTCCTGTTACAGGCCCGTCTGTCCCACAGAATACAGCTCCAGCAAGACTTAAGAGAGGCATTCCTTGTCTCCCAGACAGCCCCTGATACCTGTAACCTTGAGTACCATTGCAGCAGGGTGGATCCTGAATCCCTGCCCCGGGGGTGGAATGCTCATGTTGAAGCAGTGCTATCTCTGGGCAAGGCCTTGGCTCCCTCCTTCCCCCACCCCAAGCAGAAGGTCTCTTGACTGCCCAGGATAAAGGGATCCACAGACATCTCGGGAAAGGCTGTCCACTGAGCCAGCATTCGAGCCCCCACAGAACACTACCAATAGCCATCAGCTCTCCGCCTGCTGCCTCAGTTTCCCTATGCACATAATGGGGTCCTCAATGTACTTGGGATATAAAAGTGAATGAGACAGAGCCTGTACCCTCAAGGCAGTGGGAGAATGACTTGAATGCAAGCACAATGATGAAGGTAAAGGTATAGGAGGGGACATGGCAGTTTCAGCTGGTAGGTTGAGTGGGGGCTATAGCCCCCAGATCCCAGATCCCAAATGGAGTTTCGGGGCTCCAAGGCTCAAGTGCAGCTATGTAGGATTCGAAGAGGAACATGCATGGAAGCAAAATAGGATGTCAGGCTTGGGGAGAGGGTAGTGATAGCTCCTCCCAAAGTCCTGGAGACCTTGAGCCCCAGAGCTATCTGTCTTCCCCCTAGAACTTGTATGTCCCTGGTTTCTCTCCTGGTAGGGTAACCAGGTAGGGGTCTTAGGGAGATGCAGAACCAGGAGTAGGATTAGGGCCTCGGGGTAGGGAGGAGACCAGATGGTACAGGTGGGAAAGTCTACAAGGGGAAGTGGAAGAGGAAGAGAAGAGTAAGTAGAAGAGGGGTAGACAGAAAGGAGGGAGTGAGGAGAGGGGCAAGAGCTGTGTTCCTGCCCTCACTCAAGCTGGAGGTAGGAACACACAGCCTGTGGGTACAGTTGGATATGGGACCCCCCTAAATGCCCTCTAACCAAGAAAAAAATAAAAAGTCATGAGTCCAGCTCAGGCCAGGGGACTGTCAACAGCATATGTGCCTCTGTGAGACATCTCTGCCTAGTACCCTCGGCCCCCGTCTCTTTGCTTACAAAGGCTGCCCCCCACAGCCCTTGGGTTACAAAGAACCCGGTCCTGTGCAAGCCAGCAGAACTGGATCTTCAGTTTCCTGGGATGGGGAAGCCCAACAAGGCTTCTGTGGCAGGCTAAATGATGGGCTCACAAATGTGTCCACATCCTGAATCCCAGAACCTGGGGCTATAGTACCTTAAATGGCAAAGGGGCTTTGAAGAAGCGATCAAGTTAAAGATTTTGGAGATGAGGAAATTGTCTTGGATTATCAGGGGAGGCCCTAGTAAGAGGGAGGCAGGAAGAATCCATCAGAACTAAGGCAGTGTGATGGTGGAAGCAGAGACTGGAGAGGTGTGATTTGGAGATGGAGAAAAGGGCCACAAGGCAAAGAATAGAATACAGACAGATGTTAGAGGCTGAAAAGGGCAAGGAAATGAATTCTCGCCTCAACTCTCCAGAAGGAAGCAGCCCTGCAACGCATTGACTTTAACCCAGTAAAACTCCTAACCTCCAGAACTGTAAGAGAATAATGTGTGTTGTTTTAAGCCACTAAGCTTGTAGCACTTTGTTCCAGCAGCAACAGGAAACTCACACATTCCCCCCCACCAATGCCCCCCCAGGGGACCGTAGGTAGGCTGCTGTGTTCTTCCTCTCAAGGTGACTGGAGGCAGTGGCCTCTGATCTGCCCTAAGTCTCCTTGTTGTTGTCAGCCAGGATCCCATTGGGCCTGGGGAGCTCTCCTCTCTTCACCCAGACCCAGCAGAGCCCCAGGCCTGGGCAAGTTGGCCGGGTCCTGCCTGCTGGTCCACAGCTGCCTTGCCAGTGGGACTCCCTACTGAGCTTGAGATGGTGGAGTGGACCAGAGATGAATTCAAGCTGCCCTAAAACCAGGATCCCCTGATTAAGGTTTCCATTTAAAGATGGGTAACACAATACCACCTTGGAATTTCCCCCTGGACAGCAGGAGGGAATCTCTCTCCCATGGCACAGGACAGATGAATACGTTAGAAGTATTTGGTCTTCCAGAGGAAAGTAAGGCTGAAATGGAAGACCAGGGACAGAGTGGGGGAGTGTTCCCAGGGATCCGAGCCCTCCTCTCCAGGATCCCCCTCCAGGGTTGAATGTTTTCATTCTCGCAAGCAGAGCTGGAGAAGAGTCCCCCTCAGGTCCACTGGAGCTTCCACTGCTGTGCTTCCCATCCTCTCTTCTGCCCTTAGAGCTGAGCCAAACCACCTAGAACTCCCACTGCTGGAGAATCTCCTTCAGGATGTTGTGGGCACTAAATGGCCACCTTTCCCCCAAACCCCAACTCCTTCCTGTCCTTGATTTCCCTTCTCCCCAGAGAGTCGGATTCCAATGGATTCCAGCTGGAGGAGGCTGGTCACTGGGACCACCAAGACCCCAACCACCGACCCACCATTACTGCAAAGAGGCGCCACTCCGGGTTGCCGCGGTGCCCTTGAATAGAAACAGGTGGACTCGCCCTTCTTTTTCTCCTGTCTTCTTCATGCTCCCACCCTCCTTTTAGCCTGTATTCTCCATTATCCTTTCATCTTCTTCTCCCCAATTTCTTCCCTAGAAATTCTCCACTTTTCTCCATTTTCACTATGCTTTTTAAATGAAAAAAGTCACTGTGGGTGACTCAGTTAAGTGTCTGACTTCCATTTAGGTCATGATTTTATGGTTTATGAGTTCAAGCCTCCCTCCCCTTTGGGCCCTGTGCTGACAGCTCAGAGCCTCCAGCATGGTTTGGATTCTGTCTCTCCCTCTCTCTCTGCCCCTCTCCCCTGCTGGCACTCTGTCACTCATTCCAAAAAAAAAAAAAAAAAGATAAAATAAATGAGTCTGCTCCATGCCTTAATGGAAGGCGTGTAGCCGTCCCCAGAAGACTCTGGTACCTCTTCGGGTCCTTCTGGGAGGGCACCCCGGTTGGCAACTCAGCTTTAGCCCAAGCACGAAAATTCTCCAACTACAGTTGGGTCTGTTAGGTAAGCACAGAGGTGGCGCCGGAGGGAGTGCCCCGAGGGGGCGATGCGTATGCAAATGTTGTCGGAACGCGCTCGCCTGATTGGTCCCTCTCTGCGTCCTGCTCAGAGACATATTCTGCCCGGCAGCCAGCTTGCTCTCAGTGAGGCTGCGGATGCAGGAAGACTGGACCCCAAGCCCCAACCCCCGACCTTCCACTCCCTTCCAGACCCCGGTGAGGGGCGCCCTGCCATCTCCCTTCCTTCCTTCTGCGTCTGTCCGATTCCTCTTTCCTGTATCCTCCTTTTGCTTTCTCTGAGTCCCCTTCCTTTCTCCCTTTGCCTCTGCCGGTTCTGGCCCCAGTTCTTGATTGCCAGATTCTCCCGTGTTGCATTTTCTGCCCATAATGAAACAGGTATGCCCTAATGTTTAAGGTGCTGGGAAGCTCATTCAGAGAAGCAGCCGCTATCCGCAGCGCCCCCTGATATGCTCAGGTCTGGCTCATTTAAGGACGCCAGAGGTTGGACCGCAGAGATAATAGGGTACATGTTATTGAGCGCTGGGAGTCGGCGCCCTGGCCTAAGTGGCACCAGGAGACCATCCCTCTCCCTTACTCTGTGATAAGCCCATAGCCTTTCCTTGTCTGACTCTCTTTTAGGGCCTCATTCATTTCCAGGAGGGGCACACAGGGATCCTCTGAGAACTTAGCATGGGGTTGGAGTCTCCTCCTCTGCGGATATGGACCACCCGAGGAGTTCCTGGCCTCCCCCCACTCAACACTTCCCCAACCCTTTTAGGTTTAGGAATGAAGGGGCGGCGACCTGTTCTTCCCTCCCCTGGTAGCCATTGGGCTACTCCAAATGGAGAGAAGATTGAGGTGATAAATCCTATATCTGGTTGGTGATACGGAAGAAAACGGGTCCTCTCACACATCACAGAAGGAAACATCTTTCAGTCCGTTTTGGATAACAATTTGGTAATGTCCTTCAGAATAATCACTAAGATCACTTTCAAAGATGTCATTAAGCAAAAAATTTCCTGTCTTCTTCAATAATGAGGAGTTACATTCCAGTTTATCTCCACCATGGAGGAGGGCCTCAGAGCCACTCTTAGGGTTTGTAGGATTAGGGCATGGGGATTAGGGTTCTGGTGATGACCCCAATGTTAAGATTGGAGTTAGGGCCTTCAATTTAAGATTTTAGGATTAGGGCTTAGGTAGGTACTAAGGGTTAAGATGATTCTCAGGATTAGGGTCTTTTATTTAAATTTTTTTTAATGTTTATTTTTGAGAGAGAGAGAGAGAGACAGGGTGAGCAGGGAAGGGGTAGAGAAAGAGGGAGATGCAGAATCCAAAGCAGTCTCCAGGCTCCAGCTGTCAACACAGAGCCCAATGCGGGGCTTGAACCCACAAACTGTGAGATCATGACCAGAGTCCAAGTCAGACACTTAACAGACTGAGCCACCTAGGTGCCCCAAGATTAGGGTCTTAAAACAAATGTGCTAGATCTCTATTAACCAATTCATGTAGATCTCTCAGATGTGTTCAGAAGAGGCAGAGGATGCATACATTATAATCTCATTTTCATAAAACAAGTGGTGACCAGCTTTTTCTGTATGCCATTTATATGTGTATATACATATAAGAATAGTTAACATTGGATAAATCAGGGGGAAGGGGAAAAAAGATTTTTTAAAGCTGCATTATAAAACAAGGGGTGTCTTTTGACTCCACTGACTTAACAGGGAAATAACACTGGTCCCCCAGCTTCCCTTTTCTGCCTTGGCTCCTATCCATGTTTCCACATCCAGTCACTTGTCTGTGGACACCTTGATTTATAAGATGTAGAATATAAATGATATCCACATCCTTCAGTAAAGATCCAGGCCCTGTCTCTCATGGCCACAACAGACAAAATAGAACACAACACAAATCGCAGCATCTATCATTATAGATAATAAACCTAAGGCTACTGGGAGAGGGTCTCACCTGCAGAAGCCAGAGCATTGTGTTTTTTCAGGACGCAATTCAGAGTTGGGAGCAGTGAGGACCCCAGGTCAGTCCTTGCCTCATCCAGGAGCCCAGGGTCTCTCAAGTTGTGCTGGATAGTCCCCTTACTTGTAAGCCATGTGGAATTTGTCATGTCCTCTGAATCATCCATTACATCTTGAGGTCCTGAGCTGAGGGCCAGCTTGTTGTGTATGTATTTGATCACTGCTGGGGGAAGGACCAGGAGTTCTGGCCATAGCCAATTTTCCCCGTGCCCTGGTGCTGCCATCCCCTGATGCTCAGCATCAGCAGTAGTCAACAAATGCCAGATTCCAACAGTAAGCAGCAAGGGTCATATTGTGGCTCTCTCATGTCTGTCATTCCACAGTGAATGACTCTAGCCCAAGACCTGCTGCTACAGGACCTCTTCCTCCTTATCAGCCTTAAAAGGCACCTGGGGGATCATTTTTTTCCTCTACCTAATACTAGGCTCTCCCTCAGCAGATCTGTCTCTGTCCCAATCTAGAAGAATCTAGCCCTCCTCTGGCACTGGCCTCAACAGAGTCCTCTGCTTTGGTGTTGGTGGCACATCTTCCCTCAGCCTTCCCCTCCTCTTTTAGGACTTCTTTCTGATTCAGGTCTCAGGCACCTCATTCTCTTTTATCTTGAACTGTTGAAGCTCTTCCCTGTGGCTCTCACTATCCTAGAGTAGGAAACTAAATTGGATTCAGTAAAGCTAGAATGGCAGTGGTACAGTGGGATGGGAAGACAAGGGAAATTTGGGGGGGATAGAGACAAGAGAGAAGGAAAAGGATACGTGGAGAAAAGCAGACTGGCATCTGTCCAAAACCTGGTCCCACGTACTGATCTGAGCACCTATGGAGAAGCTCATGGTGCTACTGAAGAAAGGTTTTATGATGCTCTGGACATAAATGCAGATGCTTCAATGGCATGAGAGAGAGTAGGTCTGGGAGGGTGAAGTGGCATTGTCTCCAGGCTCTAAATGGAAGTCAGCACCATTGTTGGAACTCTGAGGGATGAGGAGTTGAGAAGTATCTGGGCCATCACCTCAGTCAACACATGAGCATTCCCATGACAGCCAAGGGGAAATGGAGGATTCTCTAAAAGGGTGTGGGCCCACAGATTTGGCCAGCAGAAGAAGAGGAAATATAAGGGATAAAATGTATCAAACACAATTATAAGACAGATACAACAGTTAGTACTTTAGATGATTATCTTATTTAAGTATCAAAATGACCCCACATGGAATGTAATATTGCACTGCAAGTACAATATATGCACTCAGATTTGAGGGTCAGCTCATAAGCAGATGAATCATGATGTCACTGCCCTCAAGTTTGCTCTGGATATTAGCTCCATCATCTGTAAAAGAAAAAAAAATAATAGTGAATACATGAGGAATAAAAAAGGGTAATAGAGGCAAAGCACTTGACATCATGGAAGACTTATATAAGCACTCTATAACTCTCACTTATGATTATTCGCATTTTATCTGTAAGTAAACAGAGTATTAGTAGCTTACCCAACACACATATGAGTCCACATTTGAATGACTGACTGTGACATGAGAACACAAAATCTTATCCATGGGAATGTACTTGGCCAACAGACTCAAAACTTATAGCGTCTTCAGGTAACCGTGCCCTAATATCAAGTTGGTAAGGAGATTTATGTATCAATCCAAAAACTTTATACCTATCTATGTTATCTTTCAAAAGTAAGGGCTAAAAATGTCATAGTAGATGTAAAATAATTACTCCCATACAGCCTTACTTAAAGTAACTATTGAATAATAATATCAGCAAGAACAAAGCTGAGCCGAGAGAACAGACCAGGAATACAGGAAAAAGTATTCCAAAAGTGTATAGTTATGCGATATAATTAGTGTCTTTACCCATTTAAAACACAGATGGACAAATAACAATTAAAATTCATGGGAATAATTGATGGGTATAGGGACTGTGTTAGGATCATTCAGAGGAGGATACAAATATGGAATAAATGAGACTTTTGCCAGAAAATTACAATTAAACTGATTTGGGAACTTCCATAGTGGCCGAGTGATGTGGTCAGCAAAGCCTCTCCTCAAAAAGCAATGTTAGAGGGGCGCCTGGGTGGCTCAGTCGGTTAGGCGGCCGACTTCGGCTCAGGTCATGATCTCGCGGTCTGTGAGTTCAAGCCCCGCGTCGGGCTCTGTGCTGATGGCTCAGAGCCTGGAGCCTGCTTCGGATTCTGTATCTCCCTCTCTCTCTGCCCTACCCCTGCTCATACTCTGTCTCTATGTCTCTCAAAAATAAATAAACGTTTAAAAAAAAAAAAAAAAAAGCAATGTTAGAGACACCAGAACCATAACAAGATGGTATAAACTTACTACTATTCCCTGTGTCTCCCCTCTAATGCAACAAAACACCTCAGAAATTATACAGACAACAATAAAAAGACTCTGAAGACTGGCAAAATGAAAGTGGACTAACTAGGGACTTGAGAAATGACATGTGATGAGGTGTGTGTGTGTGTGTGTGTGTGTGTGTTTTAATTTCTCATATATCCAGGACTTGGTGCCAAGGAGATCTGGAACCTAGGACCACCCATGGGCAAATGTGAATCCTACAGATCACTCATCCCCACTACTCTCGCCCTCTCTTCCTGACCACTCTCTATGAAAAGGGTTCCCTTCCCTCTGTGGTACTGAGGCTTTCCTCTTCCCTGTTCACAGCTATGAACCTCACATCTGCCATATTCTCCCACTCCAATTGTACAGATTGTTTTCTTAATCCTCAGATTGATTTCCTGGTTGTTCAAAATGATTTGATGATGATCTAGCTGTGTTGGAAGATCGAGGAAAGCTCAGCATACCCCTAATATTCTGCCATCTTAACTCCTTCAAACCCCAAGTAGAAATTATACAACTGAAATAAAATAACTAAAATTTAAAAACTTGCTGGATAAACTCAATAGTAAGCAAAGATGTCAGAGGACAGAATCAATGAACTTTAAAACAAATCAGTAGAATTTACCCAATCTGAATAAAGAACACAGTAGACCAAAAAAAAAAAAAAAGGATGGGGAGGTGAGGGAGGTATTAAAGATCTTCAGGAACCTAAAGAACTAAAGAAAAAGGAGGTCTAGCATTCATACAATTTATATTATCAGAGCCCCAGAAGGAGAGGACAACGTGTGGAAATAAACATGTATTGGAAGAAATAATGGCTAAAAAAGTCCTAAATTTGGCAAAAGACATAAATCTACAGATTTAAGAAGCTGAGGAAATTCCAAAAAAAGGATAACAAGAAAAGAAAAATCCATGCCAAGACACAGCAAAATTAAACTTTTGACAACTAACAAGGAAACAGTGTTATTAATTCTTTCAATGTTTATTTATTTTGAGAGAGAGCATGAGCAGGGGAGGGGCGAGATGGAGGGAGAGACAGAGAAAGAATCCTAAGCAGGCTCCATGCTCACAGTCCAACTTGGGGCTTGATGCGGGGCTTGATTTCACCACTTTGAGATCATGACTTGAGCTGAAATCCAGTTGGATGCTAAACTGGTTGAGCCCCCCAGGTGCCCCAACAAGGAAATAACTTTAAAAAAACAGCCAGAAGGAAGTAAGATATTGCATAGAAGAGAGTGTCAATTTGAATGACAACAGATTTCTCATCTAAAACAATGGAGGCCAGAAAGAAATGGCACATTTTTCAGGTGTCGAAAGAAGAGAACTGTCAATTTTGAATCCCATGTCCTTCCTTCAAGAATGAATGAGAAATATGATATCCTAAGACAAAGGAAAACTAAGTGAATTTATTGCTAGCAGACCTACCCTCAAATACTGGCTAAAGGAAGATCTCTAAACAGAAAGAAAATAGTAACAGAGAGAGGTTGAAACATTCAGAAAAGAAACAACAGAATCGGTAAAAATAGAAGTAAATATAATATACAATCCTTCAGCTCATGAGTTTCTTTAATCATATTTTATGGTTGAAGCAAAAGTTATAACACCATCTGATATGGTAAAGTACATAGTGGAAACAATTATATTTTTTAAGTGGGAATGGTAAAAGTAGGTGAAGTTTCTACATTTCACTTGAAGTGATAAGACATCAACACCAATAGGCTGTGGTTACATATATTTATAATTATAACTAAAGCAACTCCTAAGAAAACTACACAAAAAGTAACATGCTGGAGAACACTATAAATAAATCAAAATGGAACATTAAAAATGTTCAGGTAACTCACAGAATAGAAGGAAAAAGAAGCAGAAGAATGAGAAATAAGGAAACAGACAACAAAGAATAAAATGACAGAAGCATGCCCTAATATACCAATAATTACTTTAAATGTCTATGGTCTAAATACACAAATTGAAAGACAGAGATCGGCAGACCTTACAATATGTTGCCTGCAAAAACTCACTTCAAACAAAATGACATACTATGCTGGAAAGGAAAAGGACAAAGCATGCAAACATTATTCTTTTAATCAGAAAGGGATATAGTAACATCAGATAAAGTAGACTCCGGTGCAAAGAAAGTAAGTAGGGACAAAGAGGGGCATTACATAACAACAAAAGTATGTATGCACCAAGAAGACACAGCAATTCCAAATGTGTATGTACCAAACAATAAAGCTTCAAAATACATGAAGCAAAAAACGAAAAGAACCAAAAGAATAGACAAATTCACAAGTACAGTTGGGGGCTTCAGTCCTCATTAATTGATTAACAAAGAAAATCATCCTAATATTAGAATTCAGCAATGCTATCAAGAAAACGAATTTGAGGGTGCCTGAGTGTCTGACTTTGGCTCAAGTCATGATCTCATGGTTTGTGGGTTCAAGCCCCGCGTTGGGCTCTGCTCTGACAGCTCAGAGCCTGCAGCCTGCTTTGATTCGGCGTGTCCATCTCTCTATGACCCTCCCCTGCTCTCATTGTCTCTCAAAAATAAGTAATAAACATTAAACATTTTTTCTAAAGAAAAAGAGTTTAATTTACATTTCTAAAACACTCCAAAAATAGTAAAACGTCATTCTTTCCTGACATCCTTTGAACAATTATCAAGATAACCCTTAACCAGGACCATAAAATAACCCTAACAAATATAAAATAGTAGAGACCATAGAGTAGGTTCTCTGACCATACTAACATAAAACTAGAAATAAACTACAAAACTAAAGAACGAATGGTCAACCAGGCAATTAAATAAGAAATTAAAAAATATACGGGAACAAATGAAAATAAAAATACCACAATCCAAACTCTTTGGGATGCAGCAAATGCAGTCCTAAGAGGAAAATACATTGCAGTCCAGGACTATCTCCAGACACAAGAAAAATCCCAAATACAAAATCTAACAGCTCACCTAAAGGAACTAGAAGCAGAACAGCAAAGAAATCCCAAATCCAGCAGAAGAGAAACAATAAAGATTAGAGCTCAGATAAATAACATAGAATCCAAAAACAACAGTGGAACAGATCAATATAACCAAGTCTTGGATTTTTGAAAAAATAAACAAAATTGATAAACCACTAGCCAGGCTTCTCAAAAAAGAAAAGAGGGGGGCGCCTGGGTGGCTCAGTCAGTTAAGCGTCCAACTTCGACTCAGGTCATGATCTCGCAGTTTGTGAGTTCTAGCCCCATGTTGGGCTCTGTGCTGACAGCTCAGAGCCTGGAGTCTCCTTCAGATTCTGTGTCTCCCCCTTTCTCTGCTCCTCCCATGCTCATGCTCTGTCTCTCAATAGTAAATAAAAATGTTTAAAAATATTTTTTAAAGAAAAGAGAGAGGACTCAAATAGATAAAATCACAAAGGAAAATGGATTTGTTACAAACAATCCCTCAGAAATACAAGCAATTATCAGGGAATACTATGATAAAGTATATGCCAATAAACTGGACAACCTGGAAGAAATAGACAAATTCCTAAACACTCACATATTACCAAAACTCAAATGGGAAGAAATAGAAAATTTGAACAGACCCATAACTAGTGAAGAAATTGAATCAGTTATCAAAAATCTCCCAACAAATAAGAGTCCTGGACCAGATGGCTTCCCGGGGAATTCTACCAGACATTTAAAGCAGAGTTAATACCTATCCTTCTCAAGTTGTTCCAAAAAATAGAAATGGAAGGAAAACTTCCAGACTCATTCTGTGAAGCCAGCATCACTTTGATTCCCAAACCAGACGGAGACCCAGCAAAAAAAGAGAACTACAGGCCAATATTCCTGATGAATTTGGATGCAAAAATTCTCAACAAGATCATAGCAAATAGATCCAACAGCATATAAAAAGAATTATTATAATTCTTGATGTGGTATATCCTTCCAAGAATTTAGATCATCTTTGATTTCTTCCATCTGCATTTTTTATTTTTATCTCACAGATCCTGTGCATATCTTGTTTGATTTATACCTCAGTATTTCATTTTCTCTGAAGAAATTGTAAGTGGGTTATTGTAGCTTTGATTTTGGTTTATACTTACTCACCATTAGTATATAGAAATGCAATTCATTTTTGTGTATTGATCGCATATCCCGAGACCAGGTCAAGCTCAATAATTTGCTTTGGGAGGATTTGTTTTGTAGATTTTTCCTGGGATTTCCTATACAGACCATCATGCCATTTGGAAATGGAGTTTTATTCTTCCCTTTTCAATGAAAATCTCTCTGATTGCAAATATCTTCTCCCATTCTGTAGGTTGTCTTTTAGTTTTATTTGTTGTTTTCTTTGCTGTACAGAATCTTTTTCATTTTGATGTAGTCCCAATAGTTTATTTTTACTTTTATTTCCTTTGCTTCAAGAGACTTATCTAGAAAGATGTCGCTATGGCTGATGTCAGAGAAATTACTGCCTGTGCTCTCATCTAGGATCTTTATGGTTTCAAGTCTCACGTTTAAATTCTTAATCTATTCTGAGTTAATTTTTGTTTATGATGTAAAAAAAGTAGTCCAATTTCATTCTTTTGCATGTAGCTGTCCAGTTTTACAAATACCTTTTTTTAAAGAGAATGTCTTTTTCCCATTGAATAGCCTTGTCTATTTATTGAAGATTAATTGACCATATAATTACAGGTTTATTTCTGGGCTTACTATTCTGTTCCATTGATCTATGTTTCTAGTTTTGTGCCAGCTACCGTTTTAATTACTATAGCCTTGTAATATAACTTTAAGTATGAAATTGTGATACTTCCAGTTTTCTTTTTCTTTTTTAAAGATTGCTTTGGTATTTGGGGTGTTTTGTGGTTCCATACAAGTTTTTGGATTGTTTGTTCTAGTTCTGTGAAAAATGCCGTTGGTGTTTGATAGGAGTTGCATTAAATGTGTAGATTGCTTTGGGTAGTATAGCCATTTTGATAATATTTGGTTCTTCCAATTCATGAGCATGGAATAACTTTCCATTTCTTTGTGTCATCTTCAATTTCGATTTCACCTCTTTAGTTAAATTTATTCCTATGTATCTTATCATTTTTAGTGCTATTGTAAATAGGATTGCTTTCTTAATTTCTCTTTGTGCTGCTTCATTTTTGGCATATAAAAATGAAATGGATTTCTGTATGTTGATTTGTATCCTGTGACCTTACTGAATTCATTTATCAGTTCTAGTAGATTTTGGCGGAGTCTTTAGAGTTTTCTGTATATATAGTATCAGGTCATTTACAAATAGTGAAAATTTTACTTCTTCTTTATCAATTTGGACGTCTTTTATTCCTTTCTTCTGTCTGATTGCTGCAGTTAGGACTTCTAGTACTATGATGAATAACTGATGAGAGTGAACACCCCTGTCTTGTTCCTGATCTTAGAGGAAAAGCTCTCAGGCTTTCACCTTTGACTTTGATGTTAGCTGTGGGTTTTTCTTATGGCCTTTATTAAGTAGAGTTTTGTTCCCTCTAAATACTTTGTTGAAGGTTTTGTCATGAGTGTATATTGTACTTTTTCGAATGATTTTTCTGCAGTTATGGAAGTGATTGTAAGGGTTTTTATCCTCTCTCTTATTAATGTGATGTATCACATTGATTGATTCACAAATATTAAAACAAACTAGCAACCCAGAAATAAATCCCGCTTGATCATGGTGAATTTTAAAAATATATTGTTGAGTTCGGTTTAATAATATTTTGAGGATTTTTGCATCTATATTCATTAGAGATGTTGGCCTGTGGTTCTCCTTTTGTGTGGTGTCTTTATCTGGTTTTGGAATCAGGGTAATGATGGCCTCAGAATGAATTTGGAAGTTATCTTTCCTCCTCTATTTTTTGGAAAAGATTACCTTGCTGGTAATCAGTCTGATCAAATTTTCTATTTCTTCCTGATTCAGTTCTGGCAGTTTATATGTTTCTACAAATTTATCCATTTCTTCTAGATTGTCTAGTTTGTTGGCATATAATTTTTCATAAAGCTTTCTTAAAATCCTTTGTATTTCTCTGGTGTTGGTTGTTAGTTCTCCTCTTTCATTTCTGATTTTTTTATTTGAGTCTTTTATCTCTCTCTTTCTCTCTCTCTCTCCCGCCCTCCCTCCCCCTCCCACTTCTCTCTTTTGATGAGTCTGGGTAGAGGTTATTTATTTTGTTGATCTTTTCAGAGAACAAGCTCTTGGTTTCATTGATTTAGTCTTTGTTTGGTATATTCCATTAGGTGTAAGGGTAGATTTTTTATTTGACATTTTTCTTGCTTCTTGAGGTAGGCCTGTACTGCTATTAACTTCCCTCTTAGAACCACTTTTGGTGCATCCCAAGGGTTTTGGATTACTATGTTTTCATTTTCATTTGTCTCCATGTATTTTTTTATTCATTGAACCATTCACTGTTTAGTAGCATGTCATTTAACCTCCAAATATTCGTACTCTTTCCAGAGTTTTTCTTGTGGTTGATTTCTAATTTCTATTGTGGTCAGAAAAGATGCATGGTATAATTTGATCTTTTTTAAATTATCGAGACTTCTTTTGTGATTAATATGTGATCTATTCTGGAGAATGTTTTGTGTACTGGTGAAAAGAAGGTGTATTGTGCCGTTATAGGATGAATGCTCTGAATATATCTATTAAATCCATATGGTCTACTGTGTCATTCAAATCCACCATTTCTTTGTTGATTTTCTGTCTGAATGATCTGTCCATCAGTGTAAGTGGGGTGTTAAAATCCACCACTATTATTGTATTACTATCAGTTAGGTCCCTTATATTTGTTATTAACCATTTTATATGTTTGGGTACTGCCATATTGGGTGCATAAATATTTACAATTGTTATGTCTTCTCTTTGGATTGTCTCCTTAACGATTATGTAGTGTCCTTCCTTATCTCTTCTTACTGTCTTTGTTTTAAAGTAAATTTTGTCTCATATAAGTATTGCTACCCCAGCTTTTCTTTTCACATTCATTTGCATGATAAATGCTTCTGTATCCCTTCACTTTCAATATGTGAAGGGATCTTACATAAGTCTCTTGTAGGCAACATATAGATGGCTCTTATTTTTTTATCCATTCTATCATCCTATGTCTCTTGATTGGAGCATTTAGTACATTTACATTAAAAGCAATTATGATAGGTATGTACTTATTGCCATCTTGTTATTTGTTTCATGTTTCTTTTTTGGATCCTCTCTATGTTCCTTTCTTCCTGTGTTATCTTCTCTCACCATAAGTTTGCTGTCTTTAGTGACACACATGGATGCCATTCTCTTCATTTTTTGCATATCTACTACTGGTTTGTGGTTACCATTAGGCATGTGCATCTTCTGCATACAGCAGTCTATCTTAAGTTGATGGTCACTTAAGTTTAAACCCATTCTTTACTCCTCTTCTCCCCACGTTTTAGGTATATGGTGTCATATTTTACATCCTTTTATTTTGTGAGTCCCTTGACTGATATCCTTATTTTTACTCCTTTTATGCTTCTTATTTTTCTAATTCTTACTTATGGCCTTTCCTTTACACTCAGAGTCCCCTTTAACATCCCTTTGTTGAGGGAATCAAGAATGGATGCTGTACTTTGTCAAATACATTTTGACATATGTTTGCATCTATTGAGAAGATCATATGGTTCTTATCCTTTCATTTATTAATGTGGTGTATCACACTGACTAATTTGTGAATATTGAACAAACTTGCAGCCCAGGAATAAATCCGAGTTGATTGTGATGAATGATTCTTTTAATGTACTGTTGGATTTAATGTGCTAGTAACTTGTTATGAATTTTTGCCTCCATGTTTATCACAAATATTGGCCTATAATTCTCTTTTTCAGTGGAGTCTTTGTCTGGTTTTTGGAATCAAGGTAATGCTAGCCTCGTAGGATGAGTTTGGAAATTTTCCTTCCATTTCTATTTTTTAGAACAGTTTGAGAAGAATACATTTTAACTCTTTTTTTAAGTGTTTCATAGAATTCCCCTAGGAAGCCATCTGGCCCTGGACTTTTGCTTGTTGGGAGATTTTTGATTTCTGATTCAATTTCTTTGCTCGTTATCTGTCTGTTCAAATTTTGTTTCTTCCTGTTTCAGTTTTGGTAGTTTATATGTTTGTAGGACTTTATCTGCTTCTTCCAGATTGCCCAATTTGATGACATTGAATTTTTCGATTTATTTCTGTTCGTTATGCTCTCTCCTCTCTCATTCATGGTTTATTATTTGGATCCTTTATGTTTTCTTTGTGATAAAGCTGGCTAGGGGATTATCAATTTTAGTAATTCAAAGAACCAGCTCCTAGTTTCACTGATCTGTTCTACTTGTTTTTTTAATTATTATTATTTTCTATATCATTTATTTCCAGTGAGAATCTGAGGGATCCTCAGATCGCGCCATCTGCTCCCAGGCCTCTCCCTGCTTTCTCCACTGGATCACTGCAGTGACTGCCAGATTCAACACCAGCCAGGGTGTGGACCTCTAGAACTCCAGTCTTTGAGCTCTGCTAGTTGTAAAAATTCATGATAAGCAGCCCCTCTCCTTTTCCCAGCCAATGGCCTTGGGGAAGTGTTTTCTTTCTGCAGTCTCCTTTGTGCTGCTTTCTCTCTCTCCTCTGTGATCAGGGCTCCCTCTCCTCTGCAACACCTGAGGTCTTTTTCTTCTCCAAATCACATCTCTGCACCTCCTATCTTCCACTGTGTAGTCTCTTCTTTAGTCGTGCAGTTTGTTCTCTTAGTCCTCAGATTTATTTGTTGGGTGTTCAGAATGATTTGATATTCATTTAGCTGTGTTTGAGGGACAAGGCAAGCACAGGGTCCTTCTACTACTCCACCATCTTAGCACTTCTCATGAAGGAACTTGTTTATAAATGTTTATAGCAGCTTTATTCCTGATAACCCCAAACCGGAAACTACCTAGAAGTTTTTCGATGGGTGAATGGTTAACAAACTGTGGTACATCCATAACATGGAATATGATTCAACAATAAAAAGGAATGATTATTGATATTCACAACTTGAATGAACCTCAAAGAAATATTACGCTAAGTGAATAAAGCCAATCTCAAAGATACTGTGATGTCTTATAATAAGAAATATATATTTGGTCTTTATCCTATTTCTGACACAGAGCTCCTAAAATCTTTGGAATTTCCTAAGTGATAAGAGAAATGGAGCATCTTTTATTATATTTTGTGTTTTGTCCTCAGTTCCTGAAATAACTTCAGAGAAATGAAAGTGAAAATGAGTGTTTTGTTATCAAATATCATAACAAGCCACTGCCCACCACACCTGAGTTTGTTAAGGAAGTGACTTTTAGTAGCTGTTAGGTAATCTAAGAATAGGGGCTGGCTGCCAAGGCATTGGAACTTTCATCCCCATACCCTGACCACTGGGAAGAGGAGAAGCACTAGGGATTGAGTTCAATCACTAAAAGCCAATGATTTAATCAATGGTGCCTATGTAATAAAAAGTCTATTAAAAACCCAAGAGGATAGGATTTGGAGAGTTTATGATTTGGTAAACACACCCACATGCTTGGAAGGTGGTGCATGTCAGTTCCATAGCTACTGCTTTCAGGACTTTTCTGGACCCCACCCAATACACCCCTTCATGTGGATGTTCATCTGTATCATTTATAATGTCCTTTATAGTCAAATGGTAAAAAAAAGAAAAGAAAAGAAGAGAAAGAAAGAAAGAAAGAAAAGTAAATGTTTCCCTGAGTTCTGTGAGCCACTCTAGCAAATTAATTGAATATAAGGAGGGGGTCAAAAGGGTCAGTAACAATTTGGATTTGTGAATGGATTCTCAAGTGGAGGCAGTCTTGTGGTGCTGAGCTCTTTATGTGTGGAATCTGATCCTATCTCCAGGTAGTTAATGTCAGAATTGAGTTGATAGCTTTGCGTTGTTGGAAAACACACATTAGAAACACATAGTGCATGACTCCCTTTATCCAGCATTTGTGAAATAACATAATAATAAAAATGGGGAACAGATTAGTAGTTTATAGGGGTAAGGAATGAGGTAAGGTGACTGTAAAGGTGTAGAGTATGACAGTGTTGTGGTAATGGTACAGTTTGTACATAAGATGTAGTGGCATTTACATAAAGCTCAAAGCTCAAGTGATAAAACTGCACAGAGCTATTATATACACACACACACAAAATAAATTCATGTATGATTGGTGAAATAATAAGCTTTGTGGATTGTACCAATGCCGATTTCCTGCTTTTTATATTGTACCATAGTTATTCACATTAACACTGGGTGAAAAGTGCACAGGACCTTCCTATACACTTCCTGTGGTATATAATTAGTTAAAACTTAAAAATTTTAAAGCAATGATAAAACTAGAACTTGTCATAAATAGGGAAGAGTAATCCACCAAAGACATACAACAAAGTGAGAAGTATCAACAAAAACTACTGAACCCCAGGTGAGAACATAGGAATCTGCTGCATTTAGCCTGAAGTACTCCCAATCTGTCCACCCTTATCTCTATCAGAACAGTATTCCTACCTGGGAAGGGCTAGCTGTTAAAAAAAAAAAAAAAAGGTTTTCCACTGGAAGTGGCTGACTTGATTTGGAACAGAGAACAGAATGACCACACACGGATATGTTGTTGGAAATAGTAGCAATCGTGGTGGAAAACAAAATGGAATGGCCAACAGCACAGCAAGCCCGAGGCTGGATTCTTTGGTTAGAACAAACAGCAGACTAGGAGAATAATCAGTCAGAAATTTAGTAGCGCCATCCAGATAATAAGATAGGCATAGTGGGTCTTGATAAGCTGCCATATATCCCTTGAAATCAGGAAGGCTGCATACATGGGTAATGCTGTGTGCAGACTAGAACATACTCTAGCTATGTGCAACTCACTATCGGTGAGGTCTTATGAAAATACAGAATACACAGAAAACTTGGTGAAAATTAAAAGTTGGCAGTGGACATACAATTGTCTGAACTTTGTGTTCCCCAATCCACACAAAGATCTATCAGCAAAGGATGGAAACCCTATTGGCTCAAGATGTTACGGTGCAACTTTGGACCAATTGTTGGGTAATCACAAAGATATGTGGACACACAAGCAACCTCTAGGAAGCTGGTCTTAAATATCAAAACAAAGAGGCGAGGGGAACCTGATGATAGATATCAGTGGTTGCTAATCACAGAGGAGGTAGACTCCACAGCATTTATCCAGGAATGTCACTAAAACAAATAAACAAAAGCAACAAAAGCAACGTTCAGAGTAGGGGAGAGTCAGAATCCAAGGTTGTTACATATATTATCTAAAATAACTACTTTTCAACAATAAAAAAAATTTTTTTTCATTTAATTGCAAGCAGCAGGGAATTGTGACCCATAGTCAGGAAGGAAAAACAAGCAATAAAAACTGTTTCTGAAGGGGCTCATTTGTCAGACATAGCAGACAAAACTTCAAAGCAACTATTATAAATATATTCAAAACTTTAAAAGAAAATACATTTAAAGAATTAAAGGAAAGTCTGACAATGACTTATTAAATCTCAAGACAAAAAAATTTTAAAGAGTCAAGGGGAAATTCTGGAGTTAAAAAATATAATGGAAATGAAAAAATAGCAGATTTCAGATCTCAGATAGCAGAATAAATCAGTGAACTCGAGAATTCATCAGTAGAAATTATCCCATCACATGAGGAAAAAGAAAAACAACGAAGAAAAATGAACAAAGTCACAGAATCCTATGGAAAACAATACATAGGTACAATGATAGTCTTAGAAGGATAAGAGAGAAAGGGGCGGAAAAAATATTTGAAAATATAATGGCCAAACAGTTCTCAAATTTAATAAAACATATTAACTTACAGATCAATGAAGCTCAATGAATTGCAAGTAGAACAAATACAAAAATGTCCACATCTAGACATTTAAGAATCAAACTATTTAAAGGCAAAGAGAAAATCTTGAAAGCAGAAAGAGAAAATGACTCATCATCCACAGAGGAATCACAGCACAATTAACAGCTAACTTCACATCAGAAACTACAGAGCCAGAATGCAATGGATTGACATAGTCAAAGTCATACAAGGGGGGAATAGGTCAACTCAAAATCTATATCCAGAAACTATCTTTGAACCATGAAAGTGAAATAAAGACAGACTCAGAAAAACACAGACTGAATATACTGCTAGCAGACCTGCTGACAAGCAATACTAGAAAAGTCTTTCAGGTTGGATGCTAATTTGAATTCCTATAAACAAAGAAAGAGTACTTTTTGGAAAAGGAAATTATGTAAGTAATATATAACATTGATTAAATTTTTTCTTTTCTTCCTGTGCTTTAAAAGGCATACGATTACAAAATAATAATTATCAACCTGGGCTTATAACACATAAAGATGAAATAATCTCTCAGAGAGGAGAGATAATATATCTATGTTGGAGCAAAGTTTATGTTATTTACTGAAAAGAAATTAGTATTAATCAATTAATTCATATTACTCTGAGATATATTTCCTTTAAATTTTATTTTGATATAATTTTATATTTGCCAGCAACTTTGGGGGAAGGTACAGGGAGTTCCCATATACTGTTTAGTCAGTTTCCCCCAATCACAGTGTCTTGTATAACTATAGAATAATATTAAAAACAGGGAAAACTACATTGGTACAAAGTTTATTCATATTTCATTATTTTACATGTATTTATGTGTATGTATTTCTATGCAATTCAATTGCAATGTCTATGCAGATTTGTGTAACCACCATAATCAATGTACAGAACTAATCTGTCACCAAAAATCTCCCTTGTGACATTTCTTCATAGCCACATATATCCACCCCATGCCTAACCCTTGTCAACTACCAATCTATTCTCTATTTCTATACTTTTGTTATTTCAAGAACGTTACATAAATGGAATTATATGCTATCTAACCTTTGGAGATTGACTTTATTCACTCATCATAATTCTCTTGAGGTTCATCTAAATTGTGTATATCAATAGTTCATTTTTTCAATGTTTATTTATTTTTGACAGAGAGAGTGAGTGGGGAGAGGGGCAGAGAGAAAGGGGAGACAGTTAACTGACTGAGCCACCCAGGTGTCCCTCATTTCTTTTTATTGCTGAATAGTATTTCATAGAATGAATGTACACAGTTGTTTAACCATTCACCCACTGAAGGAGTTTTAGGTAGTTTCCAGTTTTGAGATATCAGGAATAAAGCTGCTATAAACAATGGTGAACACGTTTCTTCATGGAAATAAGTTTTCATTTTTTTGTGATAAATGCCCACAGAGTGCAATTGCTCAGTCAAATGGTAAGTCTACTTTTGGTTTTCAAAGGAACTGCTAAACTGTTTTCCAGAGTGGCTGTATCATTTTGCATTTTGACTATCACTGTATGAATGACAGAGTTCTCTGTATCTTCACCAGCATTTGATATCATCACTACCTATTTTAGGCCTTCTCATAGGCATGCAGCAATAGCTCATTTTGGTTTTAATTTGCATTTCCCTACTAGCTAATGATGTTAAATATCTTTTCACCTATTTATTTGCCATCTGCATGTCAGGAGGTAGATATTTGAAAATTTAAGGTGCACATTGTAATTCTTAGAGAAACTTCTATGAAAATAACTCAAAAGGGATGGCTCAGTCGATTAAGCAGCCGACTTCAGCTCAGGTCACATGATCTCACAGTCTGTGAGTTCGAGGCCTGCGTTGGGCTCTGTGCTGACAACTCAGAGCCTGGAGCCTGCTTCAGGTTCTGTATCTCCCTCTCTCTCTGCCCTTCCCTTGCTCATGCTCTGTCTCTATGTCTCTCAAAAATAAAATAAAAACGTTAAAAAAAAGAAAACTCAAAAAATAGTAAAATAAAGAAGAGAGGAGATTAAAATGATACGCTAAAAAAAATATATTTAACACAAACAAAGGTAGTAAAGGAGCAACGGAGAAGCAAAAAACAAAAACAAAACAAAAAGCACACATGAGACAAATAGAAAATAAATAGAAAAATGGAAAAGTAAATCCAACCATTGCAATAATTACAATAAATGTTAATAGATTAAAAAGTACAAATGAAAGAACAGAGAATGGATTTTAAACAGCAAGACCCATTATATGCTAGCTATAAGAGATAGGGCTTAGATTCAAATATACAAATAAATTCAAATTAAAAGAATGGAAAAGATATTAATTATAAACAGTATCCATAAAAGACTAACTGTAACAATATTTGGCAAAGCTGACTTTAAGTCTACAAATATTACAAGAGAGAAAGAAGGACATTTCCTAATGATAAAATGATCAACAATCAGGAAGATATCACAATTTAAAACTTACGTGCAACTAACAACAGAGCTCCGACATCCACACAGCCCAAACTGACAGAGTTGAAATGTAAAATAGACAACAAGACAATTATAGTTGAGTATTTTAAGACTCCATTTTCAATAGCTGATAGAAAAATTAGACAGGAAATCAGTAAGAATAAAAAGACTTAAACAATATTATCCAACAAATCAACTTGACATTGATTGAACACTCTGCCCCCAAAGAGTAGAATATACCTTTTTTTTAAGGACGTATGGAACATTTTCCAAAATAGAGCATATGGTTGGTCATAAAAACGTCCCAATAAATTTAAAATGATTGAAATCATTAAATGTAGGTTTAAGATCACAGTGGAATAAAATTATAGATCAAAACCAGAGAGAAATGTTCAAAAATCCTCAAATAATTGGAAATTAAAGAGTATACTTCTAAACATAGCGTTAAAGAAAAAACTCATAACAGAAATTAGAACATATATTGAACTAAATGTCATCCAAACATAGTTTTGACATTATTCTAATGCCATTAAAAGAAGGTGAATTTATAGCTTAAAATACCTAAATTAGAGAAGAGAAATGTCTCAAATCCCTAATCTTCCACCTTAA
The DNA here is from genome assembly GCA_030068075.1 of Paguma larvata. Lineage (NCBI taxonomy): Eukaryota > Metazoa > Chordata > Mammalia > Carnivora > Viverridae > Paguma > Paguma larvata. The sequence continues at coordinate 143,045,063 of CM057826.1, read as the reverse complement.
GAAACTTCTAAGAGCAAAATAAACCCAAAACAAGCCGAGAGAATTAAATAATAAAGATTCGAACCTAAGTTAACAAAAATAGAAAACAGAAAACCAATAGAAAAAATAAAAACCACAAAAAAACCCAACACAATTAACCAACCTTTAGACACAGTGACCAAAAAGAAAGAAAGAATGAGAATGAGGGACATTTAGATGGAGATACAGAGGAAAGTTACTAACAAAATTAGAAATTGAAGAGAGGGTATCATTTCTACCTTACAAATATTAAGATTATAAGGAAATACAATGAACAATTTTATGCCAACACATTAGACAACTTAGATGTAATGGCAGTTTCCCAAGAAGACATGAGTTACTGAAACTGATTCAAGAAGAATGAGAAAACTTTAGTAGGCCTACAAAAAGATTGAATTAGTAATTTTAAATCTTCCCATAGAAACCCAGGTCCAGACGGCTTCATTGGTAAATCCTCCCAAACATTTCAAGAAGAACTTATATCAATCAATCCTTCTAAAAATTCTTCCAGATATATAGGAGGGAACCCTTCCAGCTCATTCTATGTAGGCAGTATTACTCTGATACGAAAGCCAGAAAAAAAGAGCACAAGGAAATAAAATTTCAGACCAATATCTCTCACGAATACTCAAACACAGAATACTCAGACATAGAAATACTCAACAATATATAAGCAAACTGTACACCAAAAACAGTGAGTTTTATTGTTTGCAAATTAAAATCAACTAGATTGTTAGATTGTTAGATTGTTAGGGGAACCCAAAATGGAATGCAGTTTGTGAGAAATGAATCTAAGTGTGGTACAAATGAATCACATAACCTCGCTGAAAGGAAGCTGAGGGGAGCTGAACCAAGTAGTTTTTAAAAGCACTGTTTTGGGGGCGCCTGGGTGGCTCAGTTGGTTAAGCGTCTGACTTCAGCTCAGGTCATGATCTCACATGTGGGTTCAAGTCCTTCATGCTGACAGCTCAGAGCCTGAAGCCTGCTTCAGATTCTGTGTCTCCCTCTCTCTCTGCCCCTTCCCTGCTTGCACTCTGTCTCTCTCTCAAAAATAATAAATAAGAAATATTAAAAATTTTTCAAAATAAACAGCATAATAATAATTGCTGCAGGCAAAATCCACTGATGATTCAAAGTTCAAGAATAAACAAGATATTTTTGGTAGCATCAAAGTATGATTCTCCCTCTCAAATATTTATTACACAGCGAAAAATAATTATACAATGGGAACTCTGACATACATCACCTTAACCAGGTGATCAAGGCTAATATTTCCCATAATAAGACATGTACCCCCATATTATGTACCCCTGAGGTGATGTGCTGAGAAGGGTACATCACCTAAGACTTTTCTTAAAAATATATAACTTCAATGTTCTTATGAGGAAAGAGAAATCCAAATTGAGGGAAATTCTACAAAATACCTAACCAGTACTCTTCAGACATATCAAGGTTACACAAGGTTACACAAGATAGAGAAATGGCCAGTTGGGAGGAGACTCAGGAGACATGACAACTAAATGCAATTTGAGATTCTGGACTGATACTGGGACAGAAAGAAAACTTCACTAGAAAAACTAGGAAAATCCAATTTAAGTCAGAAGTTTACCTAATAGCATCATATCAGTGTCAGTTTCCTGGTTTCAACAACTGTTCTGTAAGATATTAACATTAGAAGCTCAGTGAAGACTAGATGGGGATTCTCTGTAACTTTGGACCTGTCCTGTAAGTCTAAAATTGCATCCTATTTAAAACTAAAACACAGAGTAAGTCTAAGTTGTAACAGCCATTTCATAACATACACTAGGCATGATCGAGCCCACAGTGATGCCAGGTGGGCAGGTGAGACGCAGAAGAGTGAAAAGCCTGGTGTGTGGATTGCCATCCCACAGTCTCAAATACAAAAATCAGGAGTCAGTGTCTAGAGGCATAAAGTGGTGCTGCTTTCCCGTTAGCTGAGCCACAGAAAATCTGACACAGTTAAGGCTAGCTATTTGTACAAGTTGATTTTTCCTCCACTGTGTTCAAAGAGCAAAGACATGGAACATTTGGCATAACAAAAAATCACATATATATTCAATATATATTATCATATGTAATACATATTATATATTTTGTATATACTATACATATTATATACATTGTATATGCATGTATGTGTGTACTTTATTATGCATATATATTACATGTGTATACAATATATACATATATTTTATATCAATTGTATGTTCTTTTATGTATAATAATTATATAATACATTTATACATATGTATATTATATCATATGTAATATATAATATACATATATATTATACATATGCATTACGTATGTAGTATATATTATGTACATTACAGATAGTAAATTATGTAATATATATAATACATCCAACAATACACATATATAATACATCTAACAATACATATAATACATATTATACACATATATAAAATGTCTATATAAAATATATATGACATATATATGTGTGTGATGCACACAACTTTGTTCATTTACTGAATGCTCATGTGGTACAAAGTGTTCATATATAGAAAGAGAAAGACTGACAAGGGTCCAATTAAGCAAATGGGGAAGGCAGTCTTGCCTGCTCCTGCCTGGAGAAAAACTGGTCCAAATCTTGCTCTTCGGTTGCAGGGATCACTGGGTGGACCAGCCTAACAAGCTCCAGCCACCCAATTTCTGTGGGCACATCAGGCAGAAAGACAATGGGGATGGAGCATTGTCTCTACGGAGAGAGCTAACATTCCTGATGGGGGTAGTGGGCCCACAGGCACAGCACCCTGGACATAGCTAGACTTTGATGTTTTCCTACAATGCTCCTCAAAGAAACCAGTGAGGCCCAGCACAAAGTACTGGGGACTAGACTCTGGTGGGCCAGGGAAAGGGGGACCCTTTTTTACAACCAGCCCAAGCAAGGCAAAGGTTTAGTGAGAACCCCAAGAAAAACAGCCCAGGGAGGTGCCCCTTCATTCAACTATGGGAAGGCTGTTGGGCCTGGGGCGTTCTACATCTGACAGAGGTCTTGTGCTGTGAATTCGCGATGGGGACTGGAGGAGGGAGTGCCTGCCATAGCAGGTGAGGACAAACGGGAAGGCTGAGGGGCATTGCAGTTGGAGATGGCCTCAGTCTTACCCTTCCAAGGCCTTGTTGATCCACTGAAACGCAACTCTTTTCTCTAAGTCAAGGTCTTCAGCAGTGACTTGATAACCCAGCTGGGGCGGTGGGGGCAGGATCGGTGGGTCACCTCGCCTGGAGGACAGCAGCAAAGGAATCTTGCGCTTCCAGGGCCTGGAACTGTCAGGTGCAGGTGAGCGATCCCTCAAACTTTGCTTCTGCCCGGAAGGCGCATCTGCAACATTTTCATGCTTCATCTTCCTTAGTGGTTCTATTGAGGCCGAAGAGCTAGAATGATAGCTTTCCTCGCTGGCTTTCTTGTCGGGCGCTTGGGGCTGATACGAGGCTGGGCCCCGGATCCCGGCTGCGCCTGGTAAGCTCCCTGACAGCGGCGGGAACCCTCGAGTGGAGCTGTAAGAACTGGTGATGGCATTGCGTTTGCTGCATGAGCTCAAAAAGCAGTTGTGGGATTTCTTAACCAGGCTGTCATCTAAGATCGTAGAACGGAAGTCTCTCTTCAGAGGCCCAGGCCTGGGCACAAAGGAAGAGAGGACTCCGTGGACCATCAGGCGCCTAAATGCTGACTGCACGCTCCCGCTGCACTCGGCGTCCTGTCTCAGCTCGTCCTGCCCCTTGGGGACTGGGTGCCCTTCCTCTGGCTGTGCCGGCTCTTCCCTGCTCTCAACCAGGGAGGTCAGGTCCTTCTCTTCTTTGGCTTTCGCTTGACCATTCTCTTCGAGGGCCCTCATCAAGGTCTCCCTTTCACAAGGATGTGGGAGCTGACCAGACAGCGAAGACCACATACAGAAGACTGTCTCCTTCAGAGCCAAACGGAGCGTCAGTTTGCCCTTGGCAGATGCCATCTTCAGGATCACCGAAGTGCAGAGCATCTTGGGCCTGCAAGCAGATAGCGCCTGCTTCGAATGGCGCGTGTGGGGCACCGAGGAAAAGACCCCCAGAAATAAGTACCGGGCCTGCTGGATGGGATACTGCCGCCGATGGACTATGGCAAACCGCCGACGGTACCGGCGACGACGGGGTGAGACCGCAAGATGCTCGCATGACAGCCTGCGAGTTAGGTCCAGGGTCGGGGCCGCAGAGTGAACCCGGCAGGTCGGGAGAACACGGCAGACGGGGTGCGCGGGCCCGAGGCTCTCACGGGTCTCGGGCGGGTCCCCGCCCCGCAGAGGAGCGGACAGCGGCCGAGGGCGGGGCCGGCTCAGGTAACTGCCCATGAGGAGCAGTTCTGCAAGGTAGGGTCCTTCAAATGGAGTCAATGGCTCAGAGAGGTTTCCGTTAGCTGCCAAAGGGGCCCCAGGCAAAGCGTGCACTGTTGGGTGTGCCGCCTATGACGCGTCCTTGGAACGTGTGAGCGAAGAATGGGGCGCGCGAGTCCTGCACGAGGGAAGGGCGCACGCACCCAAGGCGCTTCCCAACCCCTGCTTCCCATTGAAAGTGTTGGCACGAGGTAGACTAGCTCATTGTGGGCGCAGCCGCCCTTCACCCAGCCAGGCTCCAGCTCCTTTGGGGGGAAGGGACAATACCGTGGTTTCCAGAACCCAAGAATGGCTTCAGGCTCAGGAGTGCCCACTCCAGTAGGGAAACTTAGAGTCAGCACCGGAGTCCACCTGTGCTTCCTCTCACCACCCATACCCAGGCCACCTGTGCTTCCTCTCACCACCCATACCCAGGGGTCAAACCACTCAGAATCCGTGGTGCCTAGACCCTAAGGGATGGTACAACCAACCTGAATGTTCAGGAGGCAGGAGGACTCCAGGAGGGAACTGACTAGGTGTTGGATGCAAGAGTGGAGCTCCTAACCTACTCTCTTCCCTTTCCCTAAAGTCTGATTTTCCAGGTACTCCTTCTTGTCCCTCCCTCCCCTTTCCTGGGAAGTAAGGATTCTAGACACATTTTATAAAATCAGAACTTGTAGGGGCACGTGAGTGGCTCAGGTCATGATCTCACAGTTCCTGGGTTCAAGCCCCACCACCGGCTGTGTGCTGACAGCTAAGAGCCTGGAGCCTGCTTCCTATTCCCTCCTCCCTCTCTCTCTCTCTCTCTCTCTCTCTCTCTCTCCCCCCCCCTCCCAGCTCATTCTCTGTCTCTCAAAAATAAATGTTTAAAAAAATTGAGTTAAAAATCAGAACTTACAGACACCAAATGGCCAAAGCAATCCTGAGAAAGAACAAAGCTGGAGGCATCATACTCCCTGATTTCAAACTATATTATTACAAATCTATAGTAACCAAAACAGTATGCTATTAGCATAAAAACAGACAAATCAAAGAACAGAATAGAGAGCCTAGAAATAAACCCATGCATATATGGTCAGTTAATTTATGACAAAGGAGTCAAAAAATATACAATGAGCAAAGGACAGTCTCCTCAGTAAATGAAGCTGAGAAAACTGGGTACAGATGCAAAAGAATGAAACTGAACCACTTTCTTACATCATACCCAAAAATTATCTCAAAATGGGTTGAAAATCTTAAACCTTAAAACTCCTAGGAGAAAGCATAGGTGGTAAGCTCCTTGACATTGGTCTTGGCAATGATTTTTTTTTGGATTTGACACCTAAAGCAAACAGGTGGGACTATATTAAACTGAAAGGCTTTTGCACAGCAAAGGAAACATCAACCAAAAGAAAAGGCAACAAACTGGAAGAAAATATTTGCAAACCATACATCTGATTAAGAGTTAATATCTGAAATATATAAAGAACTCATACAATATACAATGGAATACTATGTGGCAATGAGAAAGAACTAAAAAAAGGCCATTTGTAGTAATGTGGATGGAACTGGAGGGTATTATCTTAAGTGAAATTAAGTGAGGCAGAGAAAGACAGATACAATATGTTTCCACTCATATGTGGATCTTGAGAAACTTAACAGAAGACCATGGGGGAGGGGAAGGGGGGGAAAAGTTACAGAGAGGGAGGGAGGCAAACCATAAGAGACTCTTGAGTACTGAGAACAAACTAAGGGTTGATGGGGGGGTGGGGGAGAGGGGAAAGTAGGTGATGGGGATTGAGGAGGGAATTTGCTGGGATGAGCACTGGGTGTTGTATGGGAACCAATTTGAAAATAAATTATATTTAATAAAAAAAAGAACTCATACAACTCAATAGCCACAAAAAATCCAATTAAAAAATGAACAGAAGATCTGAATAGACATTTTTCCAAAGAAGACACAGATAGCCAACAGGTACATAAAAACATTTTCAAGGTCACTCATCATCAGGGAAATGCAAATCAAAAGTACAATGAGATAGCACCTCACACCTGTTAGAATGGCTAGAATCGAAACGACAAGAAACACCAAATGTTGGTGAGGATGTGGAGAAAAGGGAACCCTTGTGCACTGTTCCTGGGAATTTAAATTGGTGCATTTACTATGGAAAACAGTAGGGAGGATCCTCAAAAACTTAAAAATAGAACTGCCATAGGATCCAGCAATTCCAATTTTGGGAAAACAAGAACACTAATTTGAAAAGATATATACACTCCCATGTCCTCTGCAGCATTATTTTCAATAGCCAAGATATGGAAACAACCTAAGTTTTCATCAGTGGATGACTGGATAAGAAAAATAGATAAATATACATAATGAAATAATTTTTCAGTCATAAAAATAATAATAAAACCAAGGAGTGCCTGGGTGGCTCATTGGTTAAGAGCCCAACTTCGGCTCAGGTCATGATCTCGGGATCCATGGGTTAAAGCCCCATGATCAAGCTCTGTGCTGACAGCTCAGAGCCTGGAGCCTGGTTCAGATTCTGTGTCTCCCTCTCTCTCAGCCCCAACCCCATTTGCACTCTGTGTGTCTCTCTCTCTCAAAAATAAATATTTTAAAAATTAGTAATAATAATAATAATAATAAAATCCTGTCATTTGTGACAATATGGACGGACCCTGAGGACATTATGCTAAGTGAAGTAGTCAGTGAGAAAAAGACAAGTACTATGTGAACTTACTTACATGCGAAATCTAAAATTTTTTTAAATAATAAAATAAAAATTTAAACACTAAGCTCACAGATACAGAGAACAGATTGGTGGATGCCATCAGTGGAGGGTGCAGGGTGGGCAAAATAGTCAAGTGGAGTCAAAAGATAAAACTTCCAGTTTTAAATTAAATAAGTCATGGAGATGTAATGTACAGCATGGTGCCTATAGTTAATAATGCTGCATTGCATATTTGAAAGTCGCTTAGAAACTAAATCCTAAAAGTTCTTATCACAAAAGAAAAATTCTCTAACTCTGAATAGTGACAGTATTGATTAGACTTGCTGTGGTGATCATTTTGCAATATATCCAAATATCCAATTGTTATGTTATACATCTGAAATAAAATGTTGTCTGTCAATCATATATATCTCAATAAAAAAAGAATCCATTAGATTAAGAAAATCAGAACTTAGAGAGAGCAACTTGATATTTTGGACACCCAGGAACAGTATTATCTGGGGTCTAAAATGTGATCCCTGTTTTCAAGGTCATGGTTTGCCATCACCTTACCCTCTATTTTCTGCACCTTAACAGATCCCTTAGGCCTTTGTGTCTTTCTTTTCCAGTAAGTCTGTGTCTATGGGATAAGAGAGATGGCTCAGGAATGCAAGGTGGAACTTAGAAGTCAGCTCCCTTACAAACATTCTGACTGAAGTTAATATGATTAGTTTGATGGTGAACACTTCGGAATATTTAGACTACTTAAAAGTTTTGGATGTTCTAGTAATTACCTCTGCTTCTTTGTAGTTGTTTTTTAAATCTTTTTGCCTGCATTTCGCTTCTTATCACTTAGTAAATGACCCAAGTCCTTTTATTAGACCAACTAGTTTTTCAAAGTAGTCGTGACAGCCTGTACTGCTCTCAGCAAACAGAAGGAAATATGATTCTATATAACCGGTATCTAAAGGGCTGTACATTAATGAGATATACAAATGAATTCTAAAATCCAGGAATTGGACTTTCATTCTTATGCAAAAAATATTGACAATACTGACTTCTCAACCTCCAAGTGTTTTATCAGTCTCTTGTGCTTCAAAGCCCTTTTTAAAATGAAGAAAGAGAAAAACTCATGATACTACCACAATATGAATGAAATTACCCTAGGTGTTTAAAGTTAGCCCTCTACTTTTATTTATTAAATAAATAAATCTTGGGGCACCTGAGTGGCTCACTCAGTTGAGTGTCTAACTTCGGCTCAGGTCAGGATCTCATGGTTAGTGGGTTTGAGTCCCACATCGGGCTCTGTGCTGACAGCTCGGAGCCTGAAGCCTGCTTCGGATCATGTGTCTCCCTCTCTCTCTCTGCCCCTCCCCTGCTCACATTTTGTCTCTCTCTGTCTCTCAAAAATGAATAAACATTAAAAACAGAAAGAAAGAAAGAAATCTTAATTGTAGACACAGCAAAGTGAAACATAACCATGTTTCTGCGATCCAACAAAAACCATTTATTTTTAAACAGCTTTATTGAGATATAATGTACATACCATAAAATTCACTGATATTAAGATTACACTTCAAGAATTTTTAGTATCTTTCCAAAGTATGTAACTTTCACCAAAATCTAATTTTAGAACATTTCTGTTGATTCAAAAAAAAAAAAACTTGTGCCTATTTGTTATCACTCCCCATTCTTACTCCCACACCCAGGCAACCACTACTATATTTTTTGTCTCTGTAAATTTGCTTTTCTGGACATTTCATATAAACAAACTCTTATAATATGTACTCTTTTGTGCCAAGTTTCTTTCACTCAGCATAACGTTTTTGAGGTTCACCTATGTAGTAGCATGTATTAATACTTCGTTACTGTTTTTTGGCAAAGAAACTCATTTGCTCACCATGCTGAGATCAACGTGTCAGCAGAGTGGATTTCTTCTGAGGCCTCTCTCCTTGGCTCGTAGATAGCCGTCTCCTCCCTGTGTCCTCACATGGTCTTTCTTTTTTTTTTTCTTTGTTTAATTTTTAATTTTTTTAATGTATTTTTTGTTTTGAGAGAGACAGACAGACAGAGAGCGAGTTGGGGAAGGGCAGAGAGAGAGGGAGACACAGAATCTGAAGCAGACTCCAGGCTCTGAGCTGTCAACACGGAACCTGACAGGGAGCTCAAATTCATGAACTGTGAGATCATGACCTGAGCCGAAGTCGGATGCTTAACTGACTGAGCCACTCAAGTGACCCTCACATGGTCTTTCATTATGTGTATGTATAAATCCTAGCCTCCTCTTCTTATGAGAACAAGTCCTATTGGATTAGAACTCACCCCAGTGGCCTCATTTAACCTCAATTACCACTTTAAAAACTCTATCTCCAAATGCATTAACAGTCTGAAGTACTCAGGGCTAGGACTTCAACGTGTGAATTGTACAAAGACACAATTTAACCCATAGCACCCCATCCTCTGGTTCTCCAAAATTCATGCCCATCCGTGCAAAACTACATTCGCCTTATCCCAACAACCACAGAAGTCTTAACCTATTCCAGCATCAACTTTAAGTCCAAAATACCATCTGAATAGTATCTAAATCAGGTATGGGTGAGATTAGAGGTACGGTTCATCCTAAGGCAAAATTCTTCTCTAGTATTGAAACAGTGGAACCAAACAAGTTATCTGCCTACAAAATGCAACGATGGGACAGACATAGGATATACATTTTCATTCCAAAAAGAAGAAATTAGAAGGAAGAAGAGTAACAGGTCCTAAGCAACCCCAAAACCTAGCAGAGCAAATTCCATTAGATTTGTAAGCTATTCAAAGATTTAGTTTATAATATGAACATCAGCAGTAGAATTCACACCTTTGCTTCTTCAGCCTGTAATACTTCTACAGAACACATTTATAAACATGAATATATGCAGCTAATCTCAAGATGCTTTTGTGGAAAATTCCACCAGATTTTAAGACTAGAGAATAATCCTCTTTGTTCTGTCCTCCAGACCATCTGAGGTAGTGGCCCTGCTCCCCCAGCCTTAAACTGCAGCCCCAAACCCTCTAGAATAAATAAGGAGACAGTCTTGCTGCCCGGGCATGTGTCCTCTAAACCCATGGGGGCAGTGGCAGTCCTGATGACCTTTGACCTCCTTTTGGGGTCATTTTTCCCTGTTACTGAAGGATGATGTATGTTCCTATCCAGACAGCTATGCCATCACATTTCCTTCCTGTGGAATTCAACAAGGGATGGGTTTCCTTCATTTCATCCCTCCTCAGTCCAAGCTGCAGCACTTCTACTGTGATGGTTAATTGGATCCATATGTTACCCACACACAGTCTCTTTAGTGGAGGTTGTTCAGCCACACCCCTGGTGTTCTCTATGAGCACAGCTTCTCATTTTTTGCAATACAGATAAACAATTTTTTGAATCTTCACATTCTGGCTCATTTTTGCTTGATAATTCCTTTTTCAATGACTTCTCTCCTCTCACATTTCACTATAAGCAGTCAGGAGAATGCAAGCCATGTTTTCAACATTTTTCTTGGAAATATCCTCAACCAAATATCCAAGTTCATCACCTACAAGTTCTACTTTTCACAACACATGGGAACATAGTTTGGCCAAGTTCAGGATTGGCATTCTTCCAGTTTCCAATAACATATCCATCTGAGACTTCACGGAGAACTTTTAAAGTTCATATTTCTCCAGAGAGGAGAGAGGAGCCAGAAAAGGAGTGAATAATTTATCATGCCTAGGTAAAGAACACTCCATAAAATCCCTATAGTAGGGGTTTGGAGAGCTTTGAGGCCAGTGAACACATCCACATACCAGCACGGTGATGTGATCTAACTCTATGAGGACAGAAGCTTCTGTTCTCAGGACCCTTCCAGACCTTGCCCAATGTATCTCCTTACCTGGCAGTTCATCCATGTCCTTTAGTATATCTTTTATTATATAATAAACCAGTAAACATAAGTGTTTCACTGAGTTCTGTGAGCTGTTCTAGCAAATAATCAAATCAAAAAGGAAGGAGGTGATGGGAACCACTGATTTAGAGCCAACTTGGACAGAAGTTGTGGGTAACCCAGGAAACTACTACTTGCAATTAGCATCTAAGGTGGGGACAGTGTTGTGAGACTGAGCCTTTAACCTGTGGGGTCCGACTCTAACTCCAGGTAGATAGTGTCAGAATGGAATTAAATGGTAGGAAACCCAGCTGGTGTCACAGAATTGCTTGGTGTTGGGAAAACGCACACACATCAGGTGTCAGAAATGTGACAGTGGTAGCCATGTGGGAGTAATGGAGAAACACAGAGGAGGAAGAGTGAGGATTTTTCCTATATACAAGGTTTCAAAAGTTTTGCTCTTGTGTTTTTGTTTTTGTTTTTTGTATCTAGAAATTGTGTAGCTTTAGCTCTTCCATTTAGGTATATGATACATTTTAAATTAGCTTTTGTGTATTATGTGAGGTAAGTGTCCAAAGTCATCTTCTTGCATGTGGCTATCCAGGTGTACTAGCATTATTTATCATTTTTTAATGCTTATTATTTTTGAGAGAGAGAGGTCAAGACACTAAGGTATTGGCACAAAAACAGACACACAGATCAATGGAGCAGAATAGAAAAAACAGAAATGAACCCACAACTATATGGGCAATTAATCTTCGACAAAGCAAAAAAGAATATCCAGTGGTAAAAAAGACAGTCTCTTCAACAAATGATGCTGGGAAAACTGAAGAGCAATATGCAAAAGAATGAAACTGGATCACTCTCTTACACCGCACACAAAAACAAATTCAGAATGAATTAAAGACCTAAACGTGAGACAGGAAACCATGAAAGTCTTAAATAAAGAACAATAAAGAGGCAATAACCTCTTTGACATCAGCCATAGCAACTTCTTTCTAGATGTCTCCTGAGGCAAGGGAAATAAAAGCAAAAATAAACTATTAGAACTACATCAATAAAAAATTTCTTTACAGCTAAATAAACACTCAATAAAACTGACAACTGACATACTGAATGGGAGAAGATATTTGCAAATGACATATCCAATAAGGGGTTAGTATCCAAAACATACAAAGAATTGATACAACTCAACACTTAAAAAGAACAAATAATCCAATTAAAATGGGCAGATGACATGAACAGACATTTCTCCAAGGAAGACATCCAGATGGCCAAAAGACCCATGAAAAAAAGCTCAACATCACTCATCATCAGGGAAATACAAATCAAAACTACAGTGATGTATCGCCTAACACCTGTCAAAATGGCTAATGTCAAACACACAAGAAACAACAAGGTTTGGCAAGGATGTGGAGAAAAAGGAACCCCCTTGCATTGTTGGTGGGCATGCAAACCGGTGCAGCCATTGTGTAAAATAGTATGGAGGTTCCTCAAAAAAATTAAAAATAGAACTTACTCTATGATCTAGGATTTGCACTACTGGATATTTACCCAAAAAGTATAAAAACACTAATTCAAACAGATACATGCACCCCTATGTTTATACCAGCATTATTTACAATAGCCAAATTATGAAAGCAGCCCAAATATCCACAGATGAGTGCATAAAGAAGATGTAGTATATATATATACAATGGAATATTACTCAGCCATCAGAAAGAATGAAATCTTGCCATTTGCAACAACATGGATAGAGCTAGAGAGTATTATGCTAAGCAAAATAAGTCAATCAAAGAAAAACAAACACCATATGATTTCACTCATATATGGAATTTAAAAAACAAAACAGATGAACATATGGGAGTGGGGGAAGAAATAAGAGAGGGGGAAGCAAACCATAAGAGACTCTTAAAGCTAGAGAACAAACTGAGGGTTGATGGAGGGAGTTGGGTAGGGGGTGGGCTAGATGGGCGATGGGTACTTTTTTTAGTTTATTTATTTTTGAGAGAGAGAGAGAGCATGTGGTGGGGGTGGGGGTTGGCAGAGAGAGAGGGAGAGAGAGAATCCCAGGCAGCAGTGCGGAGTCCAGTGCCGGGCTCACACTTACGAACTGTGAGATCATAAGTTGGATACTTAACTGACTGACCCACCACTCAGAAAAGAAAAAAAATCTGTAGCTTCATCTCTACTTCTCCCTTTATACTACTATCAATATATATATAATATATATGTTCCTTTATAAACTAAAAAGCAACAATACAGTATTATAATTATTGTCTTATGCAAGAAAGAGTAAATATATAATTATACTGTATTATAATTATCTACATAATCGCTTTTATTGATATTTGTTCTTTCTTCATTTATTGTCCAGTGTTGCTTATTTTCATACTGAAAGAAATAAAAACTTGCTGAAGTATTTCTGGTGATGCAGGTCTGCTAACAGCTAATTTTCTTAATTTTTGTTTACCTGGGAATGCCTTTATTTCATCTTCATTTTTGAAAAATATTTTTACTCAATATAAGATTCTTAGTTGAGAAGTGTCATCACACTGAATATATTATCACATATGTGTGTCCTCTGTTGTTTCTAATGAGTTAGCTTTATCTTGCTGCTTTCAAACTTTCTCACTATTTTTAGCTTTCAACAATTTGACTATGATGGGGACAGTGTGGATGACTGAATATATCCAACATGGAGTTCATTGAGCTTCTTGGATGTATGGGTTATTTTTCATCAAATTTGGTACATTTTTGGCCAACATTACTTGAGGGGTTTTTTTGTTTTGTTTTGTTTTGTTTCGTTTTCTGTCCTTCAATCTTTTTCTTCTTCTGGTACTCCCATTGTGCTTAGTTGTGTCCCACAAGACTCTGAGGCTCTGTTTCTTTTTCTTCATTGTGTTAATTTTTGTTTTTCAGATTGTATAATCTCTATTCCACAGTCTTTAAGTATATTGATTCTTTTTCCTACCAACTCAAATCTGCTGTTGAGCACCTCCAGAAATTTTTCATACCAGTCATTTTATTTTTTAACTCCAGAATTTTCATTTTTTTAAATAATCTTTACCTCTTTAATGATAGTCTCCATCCGATGGATTATTGTCATTTTTCTTTAATTTTCTAAATATGGTTTTCTTTAGTTCTTTGGACATATTTGTACTAACTGCTTTGAAATCTGTTTGCTAATTTCAACATCTGGGCCCTCTAAAGACAGTTTCTGTTACCTACCTTTTTTCCTATTATAGGTCACATGTTCCTGTTTCTTTGTATAGATTGTATAGATATTTTTGAATACTGGAAGTTGTAAATATTATATTGAAGTAATTCTGAATTTTGATCTCCTAAAGCATGTTGTTTTTACTCTATTTTGTTTGTTCAGTGACTTGCTTGTAAACTCAGGTTTCCCTGTAGTGTGTGGTCACACCAGAGGCTTCCATCTAGATTTCCAACCAGATTTAAAAAGAAGTAAAATTCTCTTTATTCACAGATGACATAATCTTTAATGTAGAAATTCCAATAGAATCTGCCAAAAACTACTAGAAACAAGTGAGTTTAGCAATATTGCACTCTACCAAATCAATAAACAAAAATCAATTGTATTTCTATAGACTCACAAAGACCATTGGAATTCAAAATATAAAAATCAACAAAAAGGATAGATGAAATAAAATAAATAAAAAACACTGGAATTGAAATTAAGAAATCAATAAACAGACTCTTAGCTACAGAGAACAAACTGATGGTTACCAGAGGGGAGGTCGCAGGGGGGAAGGGGGGAGATAGATGAAATAGGTGATGGGGAGTAAGAAATGTGCTTGTTGTGATGAGCACCTGGTGTTGTATAGAAGTGTTGAATCACTATATTGTATGCCTGAAACTAATGTTACACCGTAAGTTAACTAATTGGAATTTAAATGCAAACTTTTTAAAAATTAAATTAAATGACATTTTAAAAATTGCAAATAAGTCTGACAATAAATACACATGACCTGTACACTGAAAACTACAAAACATTGCTAAGAGAACTTAAAGGAGACCTAAATAAGTTGAGAAAGACTCTCAGTTCATGGACCAGAAGGCAAAATATTGTTAAGATATTCTTCACCAAATGAGCTATAGATCTAATGTAATCTAAATTAAATTTTCAACAGGCTTTTTCTTAAAAAAATAGAAAATAATGACCTGTTTCATATGGAGATGCAAAAGACTTAGGACAGCCAAAATACATTTTAAAAAGATGAACAAAGTTGGAAGACTTGCACTATCTGACTTTAAGACTTTTTATAAAGGCAATTTGTCACTCATATAACAAATACACAAATAGATCAATGAAGTCCAAAAACATACCCACATATATATGATCAATTAATTTTTAAAAATTGCTAACTTTTTATAAAACCTTCAAAGTTGAATTAGGAGAAATAGATAAAAATCAAGTACAGAGAGAGGAATATTAAATAATCACAATTACCAAGATGTAAATACATTTTTCAATGCAAGCAAATCAAATGAAATTGAAATCTAAATCTTCAAAGGATGTTTTTAACACAATGATTCTAAAATTCCCTTGAAAAAATGTAATAGAAATGAATAGCAAAAGACCACCCAAAATAGAGTAGATATTAAAGCATATTATAAAATAACAAATGTTAAAGCTTTTGACAGTAGTACAAAAGTAGAAATATAGAGCATAGTAGAAAGCCAGAGTAGAAAGCCAAAAAAAAAAGATATGATGATATATGTGTGTTCTTCTTCCCCTCCTCCTTCTCCTTCTCCTTCGCCTTCTCCTTCTTCTTCTTCTTTTGGTACAGTAAGTTTCTTTAAGAAGGAAGTATAGGTTTAGAGTAGTGGGAAAGTTATAGTAAATGTATAACGATTCAGCAAAAATAGTTATGTTAACTCTACAATTTATATACCAAATGAACCCCAGATATATTAATTAACTAAATATTTCAAATGAGATCATAAAAGAATTATATCCTGGGAAAAATAATAGAAAATGCAACCAAGTATTTATTAGTTCTGAGCCAGATTTTAAAACTAATAAAGAGGGGCACCTAGGTGGCTCAGTCAGTTGAGCGTCTGACTTATGCTCAGATCACGATCTTGCAGTTCATGAGTTCGAGCCCTGTATTAGATTCTGTGCTGACAGCTCGGAGCCTGGACTCTGCTTCAGATTCCATGTCTCCCTCTCTCTCTGTCCCTCCCCTGCTCACATTGTGTCTCTCTATCTCTCTCAAAGGTAAATAAATATTTAAAAAATAAATTAAATAAATAAACATTTTTTAAAAAGTACACTATCAAGAGGTAGAAAAAAACAAAGAATTGGTGAAAATATTTGGAAATCATATATCTGACAAGGTTCTAGTATCTAAAATATTAAAGAACTCCTATGAGTCATTAACAAAAAGACAAACTATTCAATTTAAAAAAATGGACAGAGGACTTGAAATAGACGTTTTCCAAAGAAGATATACAAATGACCAACAAGGCTATGAAAAAGTGCTCAATGTGATTAGTCATTTGGGAAATGCAAATCAAAACCACAATAAAATACCACCTCACACCCACGAGGATGGCCGTAATCAACAAAACAAAAAATATCAAGTGTTGCCAACACATGGAGAAATTGGAGCCCTTATACATTACTAGTAGGAATATAAAATGACACAGTTGCTATGGGAAACAGTTTGATGGTCCCTTAACAAATTAAGTTAGAATTACCATATGATCCAGCAATTCCACTTCTAAGTGTGTGCCGCCAAAAATTGAAAACAGATACTCAAACACATACATGTGCACACACGTTCATAGCAGCACTATTCACAGTAGCCAAAAGGTACACACACCCTCAATGGCCATCAACAGCTGAATGGATAAACAATATGCAGTTTATCCATACAATAAAATATCATTCAGTCACAAAAAGGAATGAAATACTGATAAATGCTACAAAATGAATGAACCCCAAAAGCAACGTTAAGTGAAAGAGGCCAGACACAAAAGGCCACAGACTGCATGGTTTTATCTCTATTAATATCTAGAGCAAGCAAATTACAGAGACCCAAGCAGATTTGTGATTGCCAGATAATGAGGAGAGGGGGAATCAGGAAGCCTGCTTCATAAATAAGGTATCTCCTTTTGGGGAGATGAAAATGTTATGGAAGTAGATATTTGTGATGGTCGCACAACATTATAAAGTACTAAATCCCACTAAATGGTACACTTCAAAATGGTTAAAATAGTGAATTGTGTTATGTGAATTCTACCTCAACAAAAAGGAATGAATTACTGATACAATAATTTAGATGAATCTCAAAAGCCTTATGCTAAGTAAAAGAAGCCACTTCAAAGGCCTACCTACCTCTTGCAAGGTTGCATTGTACAATATTCTGAAAAAGGCAAACTACATTAGTGGATGCCAGGAGTTGGAGCTGCAGGACAGCATAAAGGAATTTGGAGGAATGATGAAATTGTGAATCATGATTAGAGTAGTTGATACACCCATCTATGCTTTAGATGAAATATATAAAACTGCATATCACAGATTTTATTGTAACTAAATTTTAGAATAAAGCTTTAAATGGATACAGTATTAATGGTGTCTTTTATTTTCTGTGTTCTGATGTTTTGACATCTGGAGCCTTGCAAACCCAAGAGGGACCCCCCCCACCCCACCTCTGCTCCCAGGGTTAGCCAATTCCTAGGGACGGTAAGAACTCCCAGAAGAGAGAGTCTTTCATATGCAAACCGCATAATCCAGAGCCCCACCTCCAACCACCTCCTTGTCTTTCACACTCTGCCACCCGCCCTGATCTCACCTAGAGCCAGGTACCAGACATCTAAGGAGCAGCCCCTAAGCCTAGCCCACTGAAATTATTCAAACTAGACAATCCTAAATCTGCTGATCCCATGCTTAGGCCCTGTGTGGCCCCTTAGTGTGGCAGCATGTTCCCTCCTCCTGGGATCTTCCCAATGGCAATGACTTCATCATCTGTTGGCCTAGCCAGACCTACATAAAAATAAAACTTATATTAAAAAAAATTGTATTTGGAATCACCAAGGCACTTCCAAAAAAAACTAAAGGGATGTGATTTGCTATACCAGACATCAGGATTTATTCCTGATTATTCCTGACTATGCCGTAACGATGAGGATGGTTTGGCACAGAGATAGACGAATAGATCAATAGAACAGAGCAGAGAGCCCAGATACCGACTTACCTCATATGCAACTTTCAAACAGGTCCTAGGTGACAGAGCTGGACAGTTCTGAGGGTCTGGGGAGGCGACTCAACTTGGGTATTTTGCATTTTTCACGAAGAAATAAGTAAGTCTTAATTTCACGAGTGAAAGATTCGTTTCTTCGTGGGTCTTCTGTGTTTTTCTTCAAATATAAAGGGAAGCTCGACTTGTTTCACCAGCTGCTTTACAAAGGCTGAGCCCCTATCACTGAAAGGACGCAAGCCAGAACAAAGGCCCTGTGGAGACGGTGCTGCGCAAGGGCAGAGGACAAGCTCTTACCTCTCAAGGCCCTTCCAACTTAAAGTTCCCACTCGGTAGCCCCAGTAGGTCATTCATACATGCGTCTCCAAGAGCCCCTTACACAGGACTAATGGGTCCCTGTTGCATGAACAAGTAAATAGAAAATCCACAGATGATGGAGGTGTGGAGATCTGGCCTGCCAGGCAGTGCTCCTCCCCTCTGTGGCCCTTCCTGATTGCACAATGCATCCCCCAAGAGACGGCCTCTGCTTGAGACTATAGATGGTAGGAGCATGTCCAAACTAGTGACAGAGTAATACGATAGGGCAAGTTAGTTTCCAATAGGAAAAGTGAAGACGAATATAGTACCTACCTCACAGAGTTGTGGTGAGGCCAATAGATTATAAAGGAGCAAGGAGTTTCTTCTCGTTCATCCCTATATTCTGAGTTCCTGTCACATGGTAGGAGTGCAAGGTAACACTATTGAATGAATAAGCAAATAAATCAATGCATGGAGTACTTAGCATGAGGGCTGGCCAGTCAGCACCCAGCAAATATAACTGGATCGGTCACCTACCTTAAAGAGGGGTTTTTCTTCTCTGGGCACAAGCACCCAAGTACGGGTGGAAAGGGGAAAGATGGACCCTCTTGACTCACATTGTCTACACAGATCTTCTTGAAAGTTGTGCACCTCATCTCTCCATAGGTATGCTCTTCTCCATAGGTATAAATTATGCGAATTTGAAATTGCATGCTAAAAATCATTCATAAGGCCTCTCTTTGTGCACAGTTTTTGAAAATAATGTGAATCCTTCAAATTAAAAATAACTTTTTATTGGGGCAGTGATTTTTTCTTATGTTTCTGGATTTTTTTTATGTTTCTGGACTTTTTTTGGTTAAGTTTTTATTCAAATTCCAGTTAGCTATCACACAGTGTAATATTAGTTTCAGGAGTACAATGTAGTGATTCGACACTTCTATACATTACCCTGTGCTCATCATAATCGCACTCCTTAAATTCCATATATGAGTGAAATCATACGGCGTTTGTCTTTCTCTGACTGACTTATTTCACTTAGCATAATACTTTCTAATTCCACACACGCCTTTGCAAATGGCAGCGATTTTTTTTCATTTTTAATATTTATTATTTTAATATCATTTATTGTCATTTGGCTAACATACAGTGCGTAAGGTGTGCTCTTGGTATTGGAGATAGATTCCTGTGATTCATCGCTTCCATACAACACTAAACGCTCATCCCAACAAGTGCCCTCCTTAATGCCCATCACCCATTTTCCCTCTTCTTCGCCCTCCTATCCACCCTCAGTTTGTTCTCTGTATTTAAGAGTCTCTTATGGTTTGCCTCCCCCTCTCTCGGTAACTATTTCTCCTCCTTCCCTTCCCCCCCATGGTCTTCAGTTAAGTTTCTCAAGATGTAGTGATTTGTAAAGGTAAGCAGTCTTAGGTTCATGGCCACATAGCACAATATAGCCACACAGTGGCGCCATTTAGGCAGTAACCAAATTTTTGCTGCAGTTGCTTAGGACCTTGAAAGCCAGGCTGCAATATCCCCACATCCTACTGTGACTATGCTTGTTTATTCTTTCTTTCTCTCTTTCTTTTCTTTCTTTCTTTCTTTCTCTTTCTTTTTCTTTCTTTTCTTTCTCTCTTTCTTTCTGTCCCTCTTTCTTTCTCTCCCTCTTTCTTTCTCTTTCTTTCTCTCTTTCTTTCCCTCTTTCTCCCTCTTTCTCTCTCTCCCTCTTTTTTTCTCTCCCTCTTTCTTTCTTTCTTTCTTTCTTTCTTTCTTTCTTTCTCTCTTTCTTTCTCTCTACAATGTGACTACACTATTTTAAAATTATCACACTGTAAGCTGTGTTTCACAGAAGTACCACAGTAGTGTACCACATTCATTAGGTGGCTGCATTAGTGCCAGAACTGAGAAACACAAATAAGAATCAGTGCTTGAAACTACATGTGCTGCAATGTTATGAAGCCAACAAAACTTCTACCACAGTATGCCATGCTTTAATGCCAGAGAGTCTGTGAGGTAAAAGAGACAATGTGGAGAAGAGAAAAGACAGAAAAATTAGCCTTGGTAAATATATGTTTTCAACTATGCAGAGTCTTTAGAAAACTGGAACCATTCAAAAAGACTGTGTTCCTAAATTGCCCTCCACCAGAGACAGATGGAAGAAATCAAATCCTGTTCCCCACAATATCCCATTAGGTATTCGAGCACTAACCCTATGTAGATCAATCTCAGTGGGAAATGAAGTCACAGTCGTGCCCTGTACAGTGAAAGGGAATGAGGATGAACAGGTAGGGCGGGGTCAGGGCTGCTGGTATGTGTAGGGGGAGGGGCTCCGCCTGGCCATCTTCCTCCTACTCCATTGGGCTGGGCCTTGAGGACTGGAGTAGCAGCATGGGACCGAGAGGCACTGTCACAACCGGCAGATCCTCAGATCTGTTCATCCTTCCCACCTGTGTCCCCATCTGCCTTCCTTTCCCCCGCTGAAAGGCACAAACGCTGTATGTTTGCTCTGTCATTTGTTCTTTTTTTCACTTAATCGTATCTCATGGGCATCTCCCCATGTCAGTGCGTATAAAGCAAGCACCGCCTTTTAAGGGCCGTCTGGGATTTCATGATGTGAAGCTAGATTAATTTACTTAATCGAATCCCTTCTTGGGCTTTTCTCTGTCTCACAAATTGGAAGTTTTGACATGGACACGTTGTAACTCAGAGGCACATAAACACATGGCTCTTTACCCATAATTGAATGAAGTTACTACTGGACAACATTCTCCATTTCCACAGATGCTGTAAACACACTCGTTCCCACATGTCCCTTTAGCTGTTTCTGGATTGAATCTCAGTTCCTCTCAAGCTAACTCAGGCTCCTTTGGGTAAATGCTTGGTGTGTCAAGGTTCTCTCAACTCTCCATCACAGCTCTCCTCCTCCCTGAGGGAGATCTAAGTTTGGGGGGTTGTAGAGTCTCCCCAGAGTTCACTCTCCACTCTTCAGCAGCTCTGGGCAGAGTTAGGATCTCCCTTGTATGTGATCACTGCCATGTGGCTGACTGGCCCGGTGCCATTACCTCCTGTCATGACCTTGGCTCCTCCACGCCACACCTGCTACGGGGTCTTGTAGAACCAATTCCAGGACCTCTCTTCAGCCTTATTGGCATGCACTCCCTAGGATTTGTCACTCCAGGCATCTCCCTCAGCCCTTGCTTGTCTGCTCTCCACAGGGTACTGGCCACCAGTACTGTGTTGGACATGTTATTCCCAGGCAACCTCCAAGGAACTATGGCACTGCCTCCGTGCCCTGAAGTATCTCCCAACCATCATCTCAAGAACACCTTCTTGGGCGAAGGCCCAATTACTGGGGATACCAAGTATCTCTGAGGACCCACGCCTCATCAGACTTGGGCCCTTACACTTCTTCCTGTCTATCTATGACACATGTCTCTCCTAGGAAAAATGGTTCCTATATCATAGCTACTTCCCTGTTTGTGCCTTCATTTTTTAAACTCTGTGGTTAGAGTGTTCCATTCTTGGCTTTTTCAAGCCAAGATTCAACCCAAAATTTCCTTCTAACAATTGGAAATCAAAAGCCAGCTAGTTTTCAGGTTTGATTATTTTTTTAAGTTTTTATTTTCATTCCAGTTAGTTAATATACAGTGTAATATTAGTTTTGGGTGTACAATATAGTGATTCAACACTTCCATACATCACCCTGTGCTCATCCCAACTACACTCCTTAATCCCCATCACCTATTTAATCCACTCTCCCACCCATCTCCCCTCTGCTGACCATCAGTTTGTTCTCTATAGTGAAGAGTATGTTTCTTGGTTTGTCTCTCTCCTTTTCTTCCCTATGATCTTTTGTTTTGTTTCTTTAATTCCACATAAGTGAAATTATATGACATTTGTCTTTCTCTGACTCACTTTTTTCACTTAGCATAAGACCTTCTAGCTCCATCCACCATGTATCAAATGGCAAGATTTCACTCTTTTTATGGCTGAACAATATTCCATTGTGTATATATATGCCACCTCTTCTTTATCCAATTATCTATTCACTTGGGCGGCTTTCATAATTTGTCTCTAGTAGACAATGCTGCTATAAACATAGGGGTGCATATATCCCCTTGAATAAGTGTTTTTGTATTCCTTAGGTTAATACCCACAGTAGCGCAACTGCTGAATTGTAGGCTCCTTCTATCTTTAATTTTTTGAGGAAACTCCATACTATTTTCCAGAGTGGCTACATCAGTTTGCATTCCCACCAACAGTATAAGAGGGTTCCTCTTTCCCCACGTCCTTGCCAACATCTGTTGTTTCCTGTGTTGTTAATTTTAGCCATTCTGACAGGTGTGAGGTGATATCTTATTGTAGTTTGGATTTGTATTTCCCTGATGATGAGTGATGTTGAGTATCTTTTCATACGTCTGTTGGCCATCTGGATGTCTTCTTTGGAGAAATGTCTTTTCATGTCTTCTGCCGATTTTTAACTGGATAATTTGGTTTTGGGGTGTTGAGTTTTATAAGTTCTTTATGGATTTTGGATACAAACCCTGAATCAAATATGCCATTTGCGAATATCTTCTCCCAGTCTGTAGGTTGCCTTTTAGTTCTGTTGGTTGTTTCCTTTGCTGTGAAGAGGATTTTTATTTTGATGAAGTCCCAACAGTTTATATTTGCTTTTGTTTTTCTTGCTTCAGGAGACACATCTAGAAAGAAATTGCTACAGCTGATGTCGAAGAAGTTACTGCCTGTGTTCTCCTCTAGGATTTTGATGGTTTCCAGTCCCACATTTAGGTCTTTCATCCATTTTTAATTTATTTTTTGTGTATGGTGTAAGAAAGTGGTCCGAGTTTCATTCTTTTGTATGTACCTGTCCAGTTTTCCCAGCACCATTTATTGAAAAGACTTTTTTTTCCATTGGACATTCTTTCCTGCTTTATTAAAGATTAATTGATCATACAGTTGTGGGTTCATTTCTGGGTTCTCTATTCTATTCCATTGACTATGTGACTATTTTTCTGCCAGTACCATACTATCTTGATGACTATACCTTTGTAATATAACTCAAAGTCTAGAAATGTGATATTTCCAGCTTTGCTTTTCTTTTTCAAGATTGCTTTGGCTATGCAAGGTCTTTTGTGGTTCCATACAAATTTTAGAATTGTTTATTCTAGTCTGCAAAAAATTCTGGTAGTATTTTGATAGGGATAGCAGTAAATCTATAGATTGCTTTGGGTAGTATAAACATTTTAACAATGTTTGTTCTTCTAATCCATAAGCATGGAATATTCCATTTCTTTGTGTCATCTTCAACTTCTTTCATAAGGGTTCTATAGTTTTCAGAGCACAGATTTTTTACCTCTTTGGTCAGGTTTATTCCTAGGTATCTTATGGTTTTGGGTGCAAGTTTAAGTGGGATCCATTCCTTGATTTCTTTTTCCGCTGCTCCATTATTGGTGTATAGAAACATAGAATATTTCTGTACATTGATTCTATATCCTGCAACTTTGCTGAATACATATGTTAGTTCTAGAAATTTTTTGGTGGAGTTTTTTAGGTTTTCTACATAGAGTATCATGTCGTCTGCATATAGTAAAAGTTTGACTTCTTCCTTGGTAATTTGGATGTCTTTTATTTCTTTTTGTTGTCTGATTGCTGAGGCTAGGACTTCAAGTGTTATGTTGAATAGAACTGGTGAGAGTGGACATCCTTATTTATTCCTCACCTTAGGGAAAAAGCTTTCAGTTTTTCCTATTAAGGATGATATTAGCTGTGGGTTTTTTCATAGATGGTCTTTATTATGTTGAGTTATGTTTCCTCTAACCCTTTGTTGAGGGTTTTTATCATGAATGAATGTTGTACTTTGTCAAATGCTTTTTCTGTATCTATTAAAATGATCGTATGGTTCTTCTCCTTTATTTTATTAATATGTTGTATCACATTGATTGATTTGGAAAATAGAATCACTCTTATAACTCAGGAATCAATCCCAATTGATCATAACAAATGATTATTTTAATGTACTGTTGGATACGGTTTGCAAGTATTTTGTTGAGGATTTTTGCATATATGTTCATCAGAGATATTGGCCTGGAGTTCTCTTTTTTAGTAGGATCTGTATCCAGTTTTGTTATCAGGATAATGTTGGCCTTATAGAATGAATTTGGAAGCTTTCCTTCTATTTCTATTTTCTGGAATAGTTTGGGAAGAATGGATATTAACTCTTCTTTAGATGTTTGACAGAATTTGCCTGTGAAGTTATATAGGCTTGGACTTTTTTCATTTGGGAGATTTTTTAAAAACGTTTTTTTAACATTTATTTATTGTTGAGAGACAGAGCATGAGCAAGGGAGAGGCAGAGAGAGAGGGAGACACAGAATCCAAAGCAGGGTCCAGGGTCTGAGCTGTCAGCACAGAGTCTGACGTGGAGCTTGAACCCATGAACTGCGAGATCATGACCCAAGCTGAAGTCAGACGCTTAACTGACTAAGCCACCCGGGTGCCCCTGTTGGGAGATTTTTGATTACTGACTCATTTCTTTACTGGTTATTGGTCTGTTCAAGTTTCTATTTCTCCCTGTTTCAGTTTGGGCAGTCTATATGTTTCTAGGAATTTATTCATTTTTTCCAGGTTGTCATTTTTATGGCATATAGTTTTTCATAATATTATAATAGTTTTCATTTCTATGGTGTTGGTTATTTCTCCTATCTCATTTGTGATTTTATTTGGGTCATTTTTCTTATGATAAGTCTGGCTAGAGGTTCATCAATTTGATTAGTTTTCAAAGAACCACTCCTGGTTTCATTAATTTGTTCTATTATTTTTTAGTTTCTGTACCATTTATTTCTGTTATAATCTTTATTATTATTTCTTTCCTTCTGCCGGTTTTAGGTTTTGTTTGTTCTTCTTTAGCTCCTTTGGGTATCAGGTTAGGTTGTTTACTTGAGATTTTTCTCTATTCTTGAGATAGACCTGTATTGCTATGAACTTTCCTCTTACAACAACTTTGCTGCATCCCAAAGGTTTTAAGACTACTGTGTTTTCATTTTAATTTGTTTCCATGTATTTTTTTTATTTCTTCTTTGATTTCCTGGTTGACTCATTCATTGCTTAGTAACATGTTATTTAACCTCCATGTATTTGTGGTCCTAGTAGATTTTTTCTTGTGCCTGACTTCCAATTTCATATAATAGTGGTCAGAAAAGATGTATGGTATGACTTTGACCTTCTTAAATTTTTTGAGGCTTCTTTTGTGGGCTAGTATGTGATCTATTCTGGAAAATGTTCTGAGTGCACTTGAAAAGAATGTGTATTGGGCTGTTTTAGGATGAAATGTTCTGAGTGTATCTGTTAAGTCCATCTGGTCCAGGGTGTCATTCAAAGTCATTGTTTCCTTCTTGATTTTCTGTTTAGATGATCTGTCCATTGATGTAAGTGAGGTGTTAAAGTCCCCTACAAAAAAAAAGTACCATACTAATATTGTATTGTTATTCATTTGTTCCTTTATTTTTGTTATTAACTATCTTATGTATTTGGGTGATTCTATGCTGGATGCATAAATATTTACAATTGCTATTTTTTCTTTTTAGATTTGTAAGATTATACCCTTTATGATTATATAACGTCCTTCTTTGTCTCTTGTTACAGTCTTTGCTTTAAAGTCTATTTTGTCTGATATATTGCCATTCAAGCTTTCTTTTGACATCCATGATTGATGTTTCTCCATCATTTTCAATCTGCAGGTGTCTTTTTAGGTTTGACGTGAGTCTCTTGTAGGCAGCATATAGACAGGTCTTTTTTTTTTTTAATTCATTCTGTCCCCCCATGTCTTTTGAATGAAGGATTTAGTCCATTTACAGTCAAAGTATTTACTGATAGATACATATTTATTGCCATTTTATTACCTGTTTTGTGACTATTTCTGAAGATTTTCTCCAATCCTTTCTTATCTTTCTGTCTTTCATGTTTTATGGATTTTCTTTACTGATATATTTGGAATTCTTTCTCTTTATTCTTTGTATATTTATTAGTGGCTTTTGACATGTGGTTACATTAGATTTGTGTATAACCTTTTCTGCACATAGTAGTCTCTATTAAGTTGATGGTCATTTAAATTTGAACATACTCTTTTCTCCTCTCCCCCCTACATTTTAGGTATATGTTATTATATTTCATACACTTTTTTGTGAGTTCATCGACCACTTTTTTTACAGAAATATTCATTTTTCCTGCTTTTGTGATTCCTGCCTTTATACTGTCACTTTTAGTCTCTTCTTTCCATTCAAATAGTCCCCTGAATATTTTTGCAGAGCTAGTTTAGTGGAGATGAGCTCTTTTAGTTTTTGTTTGTCTAGGAAATTCTTTATCTTTTCTTCTATTATGAATGGTAGCCTTGCTAAATAGAATATTCTTGGCTGCAGATTTTTCCTATTCAACACGTTGAATATATCATGCCACTCCCTTCTGGCTTGCAACGTTTCTGTTCAAAAATCTCCTGCTAGCCTTATGGGTTTTCCCTTGTAAGTTACTACTTTTTCTGCTTTTACAGATTTTTTTCTTTATAATTATATTTTGCAAATTTAATTACGATATGTCTTGGTGTGGGTCTGCTTCTGTTGATTTTGATGGGCATTTTCTGTGCCTTCTGGAACTGGATGTCTGCTTCCTTCCCTAGATTAGGGAAGTTTTCAGATAGAATATCTTCAAATAAATATTCTGCTTCCTTTTCTCTCTCTTCTTCGTCTGAGACTCCTATAATACAATTGTTATTACATTTAATGGAGTCACTGAGTTTCCTAAATCTGATCTTGTTTTGTATAATTCATTTTATTTTCTTTTTTTCAGTTTGATTACTTTCCATTACTCTGTCTTCTAGGTCATTAATTCATTCCTCTACTTATTCTAACCTGTTGTTCATTCCATGAAGCATGTTTCTCAGTTTCTGTGTTAGAGTCTCACACTCATGTCTTCCACTCTTTTCTCAAGTCCAGTGAGTATCCTTATGATCATCGCTTAAATTCTCTATCACTCATGTTATTTATATCTGTGTCACTTAATTCTCTGGCTATGGCCTTGTCCAGTTCTTTCATCTGAGGTAGATTTCTCTGTCTCTTCATCTTGTCTGCCTCTCTGTGTCTGTTTCTCTATATTAAGAAAGTACACTATGTTGAGGCACCTGGGTGGCTCAGTCAGTTAAGCACCCAATTCTTGGTTTCAGTTCAGGGTCATGATCTCACAATTTGTGAGTTCAAGCCCTGCATTGGGCTTTTCACTGATAGCATGGAGCCTGCTTGGGATTCCCTCTTCCTCTCTCTGCCCCTCCCCAGCTTGCTCATTCTTTCTTTCTCTCTCTCTCTCTCTCTCTCTCTCTCTCTCTCTCTCTCTCTCTTCTCTTTCTCTCAAATAAATAAATAAACAAAAAGATATTTAAGAAAGTCAGCTATGTTTTCTGCTCTCAAAAGTAGTGACTTTAATGCAAAAAAGGTCCTGGAGTGCCCTGTAGTGCAGTGCCTCTGTTCATCAGAACATGGTACTTCAGGAGGGTAATCTATTTGT
The DNA here is from genome assembly GCA_030068075.1 of Paguma larvata. Lineage (NCBI taxonomy): Eukaryota > Metazoa > Chordata > Mammalia > Carnivora > Viverridae > Paguma > Paguma larvata. Next base: position 143,016,999 of record CM057826.1, on the reverse strand, counting down.
GTTGCATATGCCCTGTTGTGTCTGCCACTTTTCCTTTCAGAGCAGTCATCTGCACTGACTCTCTGCCTGTTGTGAGCTATGTTTGTTCTCTGTGATGTTAGCGGGACCCATGCAGGCCAAGTCCGAGGGGGTGCGTGCACTGGGGAACATGAGAGCAGAGTGGCAGTGTTAACGAAGTTTGTGTTGGGCCACTAGTCCCCCTGAAGCACTGAAGTGGCTGGGGGCTACATACGAGAGTGGTTGGGGGCACAAATCTGGGTGTGGTGGGGCAGCTGAGTGCTGTGTGCAGTGGCAGTTGTACACATATGGCTAAGTGCAGGTTACGACAGTAGCTGAGGACATGGCAGTTGGGCACTGTTATGGCTGGGCAGGGTGCACATGCAGCTTTAATAAAATTTGCCTTGAGACAAGCGTCTATACAACCCCACCTCCTGCAGGTGGTTCTGTGTTTGTGCTGGAGGACAGGGAAGAAAAATGGCACCTGTCAGCGCTCTCATTTTCAGAGAAGTCCCCCAAAATGCTGCCAAATCAGTATGAACAGATCCGTCTCTGATTTGCCCTGGCATTGTGCACACTGTTGTTTTTATGTTGCCTCTCGGCATAGGCTGCTATCTCTTTAAGGGCAGCGACCCAGCTGTCACTCCTCCTCCCCCTCCCCCCCTCCCCACAGTGCTCAGTTGGCTGACTTCCAAAGCTCCAGGCTCCAGGGGTCCCACTGGTTTTACAAACTCGCAGAATTAAGCCCCTCTGGTTTTAAAGGCCAAACATTATGGGGATTATTCTTCCCCATATGAGCTCCTGGGCATAAGGGCCCTTTTCTCTGCCCTCGCCACACAGGCAGCTCCATATCTCCTGCAGGCAGTCTTCCTTTGCCTTTCTGACATTCCTCTAACCTTTCTGTTTTTAGTAGGCTCTCAGTCCAACGTGGGGCTTGAACTCATGACCCTGAGATCAAGAATTGCATGCTGTACCAACTGAACCAGCCAGGTATTCTTGATCTTCCTAACCTTTCACCTGCAGCTTCTTCTCTATATTTAGTTATGGAGTTTGTTCTGCCAGTCTTTAGATCACTCTCTGGTTTATTGACTTGGATGTGGATTATATCTAGTTGTAAATATGAGACAGGTTGAGCTTAGGATTCTCCTACTCTGCCATCTTCCCCAACACTTACCTCTGCTCTGAGCTTTAAAACATTTAATTTCAAAGTCAAAGCAGAGTCATTATTTGGTGATTCCTCTGCTTTCCATAATCCAGCAGACTATTCTTGGCATGTACATGCCATAGTGGTGGTAGGTTCTAAGAGTGCAAAGAGAAAAGGTCTTCATGCTGTCACTTTTGCTGAGTTCTCTTGGCTAAAGTAAGACAGGAGAATCAAGGAGGTACGAAACCAATATCAACTTTTGATGGGAGAAGCTTCAAAGTCACATAGCAAAAGTACATAGACATAGGGACAAGTAAGGGGTGGTGGCCATCTTGGCAATCTACCACACTAATAGAAGATAAAAACAATGTAATAATAAAAAAACATTTGAGCCACTTGAGCTACAGAGTCAATGCAATCCAAATCAAACTCCCAGAAAGTTATTTTGTGGCTATGGATAAGCTGATGTTAAAGTTTAAGTGGAGAGGCAAAAGACCCAGAATAGCCAACTGGATTTTGAAGAACAAAAGCCAGACATCTGGCATTACCTAACTTCAAGGCTTACTATAAAGCTACAGTAATCCAGACAGTGTGTATTAGTAAAAGAATAGATAAATAGAGCCATGGCACATAAATAGAGTTAACTGATCTTTGACAAAGGATCCAAGGTAATACAATGGAAAAGAGTCTTTTCAACAAATGGTGCTGGAACAATTAGGCATCCACATGCAGAAAAATAAATCCATACATAGACCTTACACGCTTCACAAAAATTAACTCAAAAAGGAGCATAGACCTAAATGTAAAATGTTAAACTATAAAACTACTAGAAGGTAACATAGGAGAAAACCTAAATGGCCCTGTGTAAGCAGTGACTTTTTAGATCCAACACCAAAAGCATGCTCCATAAGAAAAAAAAAATAAGATTTCATTAAACTTAAAAACTTCTGCTCTGTGAAAGGCAATGTGAAGAGAACAGTAAGACAAGTCACAGACTGGGAGAAAATACTTGCAAAAGACACATCTGATAAAGAACTGTCAACCAAAATATAAAAAGAACACTTAAAACTCAATAATAAAAACAACCCAATTTAAAAAAGATTATTTAATCCATTCACATTTGTTATTATTGATATAGATGGGTTTATGTTTGCCATCTCATTTTCCTGTTTTCTATATGTCTCATGTCTTTATTGTTCTATTTTCCTCTTCTATTGCTCTTCTATTCTCTTTTGCAATAATTCAATATCTTCTTATGCAACACTTTAATTTATTTAATGATTTTTTGAATTTTTTTTTGTTATTTCCTTAGTGCTTGCTCTTGGGCTTACACATACATCTTAACCAATCAGAATCTACTCACATTTATACTAACTTAATCCCAGTAAGATATAGGAATATTACTACTGTATAGTTCCATTCCCTTTTCCTCTTTATTTTTGGTATTATAGTTAAACATATTCCATCCCTGTTACAAATATAATACACTGTTAAAACTTTAAAGTTTTAATTAGAACTTTACATAATTTTATGTCTTTAGTTTTTTTTTAATTAAATGTTTACTTTAATTCCAGTATAATTAACAAGCAGTGTTATATTAGTTTCAAGTGGACAAGATAGTGGTTCAACAATTCTATACATTACTCAGTGCTCATTATGATAAGTGTACTCTTTAATCCCCATCACCTATTTCACCAAATCCCCCAACCCACATGCCCTCTAGTAACCATCAGTTCACTCTCTAAGAGTCTGTTACTTGGTTTGTCTCTCTCTTTTTTCTGTCCTTTGTTCATTTGTTTCTTTCTTAAATTACACATATGAGTGAAATCATATGGCATTTGTCTTTCTCTGCCTGGTGTATTTCACTTAGCATTTTGCTCTCTGACTCCATCTGTGTTGTTTCAAAAGGCAAGATTTCATTCCTTTTTCATTCTTGTTTATGGTTGAATAATATTCCATTGTGTATATGTGCCACATCTTCTTGTTAATTTTATCTTCTAAAGAAGCTGAGAGGCACCTGGGTGGCTCAGTCAGTTAAGCATCCAATTCTTGATTTCTGCTTAAGTCATGAACTCACAGTTCATGGGATCAAGCCCACATCAGGCTCTGCACTGACAGCATGGAGTCTGCTTGGGATTCTCTCTTTCCCTCTTTCTCTGCTCCTTACCCACCAGTGCTTGCTCACATGTGCTCTCACCCTCTCTCTCTCAAAATAAATAAACTTAAAAAAATAAAAAATAAAGAAGCTGAGATAAGAAATGGGATCAACTATACAGTTACAGGTTCTGTCATTTTAGGCTTTTTGTTTACCATTTCTGGCTCTCTTTATATGTTACTGTGGCTTCAAGTTACTATACAGAGTCACGTCTTCAACTCAATACAGCTTCGTTCATACCCTCCTCCTTTTTGTTATTATTGCAAATATGTTGCATTTCTATATTTTAAAGGATCAACAACTAATTATACACTTATTATTTTATATAATTGTTTGTAAATCTCTTAGGATAGAAAGAAAAGAAATATTCATTTAAACTGCCTTTTATAATTACCTTTATTGGTGTTCTTTCTTTTTTCACATGGAGTTGAATTATCTGTGATCACTTACTTCTAGCCTGCAGAAATTCTGTAGTATTTTTTGTAAGGTGAATTTTCTGGCGACAGATTCTCTCAGATTTTATTTATCTAGGAATGTCTTTATTATGCTTTCATTTTTGAAAGAGAGTTTTATTGTCATTGAGATTCTTGGTTGACAGGTTTTTTTCTTTGAACTTTGAACATGTCATCTGAGTGTCTTCTGGCATCCATTGTTTCTGCTGAGGAGTCAGCTGTTAATCTTACAGGGAATTCCTGTAGGCGATGATTCATTTTTTTTCTGGCTGCTTTAGCGATTTTTCTCTTTGTGTTTGTCTTTCAGCATTTTTACTAGGCTATAGCTGCTTATGGATGTCTTTGTGTTTATTTTACTTATAGTTCATTGAGCTTCTCAAATGTGCGAAAATTTTCTTCAAATTTGGAAAATTTTTGGCCATTATACTTCAAATGTATTTTATTTCTTGCTTTCATTTCCTCCTATTCTTCTGGCATTTTTACAACACATATATTGATACGTTAATGGCATCCCACATTTCTATGAGGCTCTGTTCATTTTCCTTCATTCTTTTTTCTCTTTTCTTCAGATGATATATTTTTTATCATTTTATCTTCAAGTTCACTAATTTTTATGCTAGTTCAAATCTATTGTTAGGCCTTCTATAGTAAAAGTATCATTTCAGTTATTATACTTTTCTGCTCTAAAATTTCCATTTGATTCTTTTTAATCATTTCTACCTCTTATTAATATTCTCTATTTGATGAGACATTTGTTATCATACCTCCTTCACTTTAAACATGGTTTAGCTTAGTTCTTTGAAGATATCTATGTCTACTTTGAATTTTGTTAAATCAGACACCTAGTTTGATTTAGGCTTTTTTCTTTTCTCACAGGAAGTTTCTGCTGCCTGCTTTTTTCCTCCATGTATGAGTCAGAATTTCCTGGTTTTTTTGCATGTCTTATATATTTTTTTCTTGGAAACTAGGCATGTTAGGTAATATATTGCAGCATCTCTGTGTACTGGTCTCCACCCTCTCCTCCCCCAAGTTTTTTTGCTCTTGTTTGTTGTTTATTTATTTAGAAATTCAGTAAATTATTTTAGTGGCCTCTATTTTCTCCAGCAGTGTGAACCTTATATTGCTCCTTGGCAGGTACAGCCTAGAACATGTGTAGTCACTCTAGGATGACAGGAATTTTGGCCTTTTTGACTGTCTCATTCTCTGCCCACAGCCAGATGTTAAGCTCCACTAATTGTTGACTGAATGCTCTATTGTTTTTAACAATGCTCTGGGGCTTAAGCTGTTGCACAGACTGACCAAATTAAATCTGGGCTCTTCTACAGAGATAGATTTTGAAGTCAGAGATTTGTTCTGACCCCAGAAGCCCTTATGGTTTAGCTTCTGTCTCTAAAATATCTACCAATGTCTCCTTTACCTATTTTCCCCAAAATCTCCATTGCTTGGGCTTGATCTTTCCTACCTTCTGTTGTGAATAAACTTAGTTCTTTTTTGGAAGAGCTTCAAAGTACTCTGTTTTACGCCTACCTCTCCCTCTGGGAAAAATCTCTGAGCTAGACTCCAGTGCTAGGAGTGGGGGCAGTGGTATGCTTCTTTTTGGGAAAAATACCTGCTTAGGAGCTGAGTGCTCCATAGAAAAGGAGGAGAAGCTTCAGCTCCTTCTCTCCTTGGTTTGCCTCTCCTATCATGGGACCTCCACTTTACAAACTAGCTAGAGTGAAGGCAATCAGGCCCCCTGGATTTTGGGTGCACCAGAACTGAGATACTCTCTGTCCTATGAGTTGGGGCTGGGCAGAAGATGGGGGTCCCACCTCTTGGCTACACTCACCCCAAACCTAACTTCTATAATGGGTCATCAGGGACAGGATAAGAAGTGCTGATGCCCTACCCTTCTTGGAAAGAAACCATAGACATCCAGGTGAGGGCTAGGGGGGAGAGTACCCTGTATTCTTGGCTATACATGTCTAGGGTGGAATTTCCATCACTCTGAGCTTGAGGAGGGGAGGGAGGGAGCAAGCTGTATTTCAGTAGCCAGAGACTCTCACTGTTCTTACCGAGTTTTTATAGGTTTTCTCAAATAAATGTTTCTTTGTTCTCTGTATACCCTTAAGACCATTTCCAGATACTTTAAATGATTGTTTTACAATAATTTTCACCAGTGTCCACAGACTCCTTATGTTGCTATGCCAAAAGTGGAACTTCTGCTATTATTTTTAATAGGTTCCTATCTTTATTTTTAATGCATCTTGATAAAGATTTTGAATATTATGCCCCTGGTCCCATTTTCCCCTACACTGTGGTTTTTGTTGTGGGATTTGTGTAATATGGTGATTTTTAGGAATGCATATGCTGAATTAGAGGAGAACTGACTATGGTTTGAAAGGAAAAGGATAGTAAAAGATAGAACAACACCTACTAACAGCAAAAAGTTGGTGTGGCTATAATAATGTCTGCCCAAGTCGATTTTAACTTAAGATGTATTACAAGAGATAAAAGCTACAAATATTACATACAGGGGCACCTGTCTGGCTCAGTTAGTAGAGCATGCAACTCTTAATCTCAGGGTTGCGAGTTCAAATCCCGCATTGGGCATGGAGCCTACTTAAAAACAAAACAAAATAAAACAAAAAATATATATACACTTGAAAAGTTCAATTTAACGAGAAATCATAACAATCTTAAATTTGTATGCCCCCCATCAGAATACCTGAAATTGATGAGAAAAGCTGCCAATCAAATTGTAAAGGGCATGGATAACAGAGAGAAATAAAGAATGGTAGCTATCTTTGCAATCTACCACATTACTAAAAGAAAAAAGTGTGACAATAAAAAATACTTGATTAATCTATTAAAAAAGAAGAAAAGTACTTCATTAACATAGAAAACAAATACATAAATATATAATAATATACATTCAAATTACATAAAGCAAAAATTAACAAAACTAAAAGGAAAATTGACAAACCTAAATTGTATAGAATTTTAACATATCTCTTTCAGTAACTGACAGAATAAGGGGAAAAAACCCCAAAAGTTAAAGATACAAGAAATTTGCACAATACGATTAACCAACTTGACTAAAGTGCCATGCATAGTGCCATGCTACACTAAACAGTCTTTTCAAACATATTATTTTCAAGTACACATGGGATGCTTACCAAGAGAGACCACATCCTAAGCCTAAAACAGAGTTTCAATAAATTTCATAGGATTGAACTCACTGAGAACATATTTTCTGATCACAGACAAACCAAACTAAAAATCAAAGCTAACTTAAAAATCCCCAAAATTTGTAAATTAAAAACGTGTATTTCTAAATAACTCATAGTTCAAAGAAGAAATCATACTGGAAATTAACAAATGCTGTAATCGGAATTACAATAATTATAGCAAATCAAAACTACAAAATATTATAGATAGAAAGAAAAGATTAGGTAAATGGATGGACATAGTGTATTCATGATTAAAAATTATTAAGATGGTAATTCCTCCAAATCTATGCAATGTAATTCTGATTGAATTGCTGGCAGAATTTTCATTTCTGAAAAGTGACAATCTGATTCTAAAATGAATATGGAAATGCAAAGAACCAATAAAACGTAAGACGCTTTGGAAAAAGAAGCAAGAATTTTTTTTAATTTTTTAATATTTATTTATTTGTTGAGAGAGAACGATAGAGAGAGAGAGGGAGACACAGAATCTGAAGCAGGCTCCAGTCTCTGAGCTGTCAGCACAGACCCCAATACAGGGCTCAAACTCAGAGATCATGATCTGAGCCGAAGCTGGATACTTAACCAACTGAGCCACCCAGGTGCCCCAAAAGAAGCAAGAATTTTAAGCACTAACAATATCACATATTAAAAGCTGTTATAACACCACAGAAATTACAACTGTGTGATATTGGGACAGGTATATGCAAGTACACAAATGAAACATAACAGTTCAGAAACAGACCCATCCATGTAAGGTAACATGGTTTATGACAAATGTGCCTCTACAATGCAGTGGAGAAAGACAGATTATTCTGATAAATTATACTAAGTCAATAAAATAACAATATGAAAAAATGAATATCGATACCTACCTTACATCAAACACAGAAATCAATTCTAAATGGACTGGCAATCTACGAAAAGGGAAAACTAAAACAATGAGACAAAAAGTCAAGGAAAATATTTGTATGACTTTGGGGTAAGCAGAATTTTTAGAACAGAACACAATATAAGGTTATGCACAAAAGGAAAAGATTACAAGATGGACTCTATTAAAAACAATAACTTCATTTATCAAAGACAGAACTAAAATAATGCAAAGGTAAATGATTTACAATAGCCAAGATATAGCAGTAACTCAAGTGTCCATCCATAAGTGAATGGATAAAGAAGATATGGTATTTCTATACACAATGGAATATGACTTGGCAATTAAAAAGAATGAGATCTTGCCATTTGTGACACGGATGGACCCAGGGGGTATAATGCTAAGTGAAATAAGTCAGTCAGATAAAAACAAATGCATGATTTCACTCCTATGTAGAATTTAAGAAACAAAACAAATGAACAAACAAAGGGATAAAAAGAGACAAACAAACAACGACAGCAACATCCAGACTCTTAAATACAGAGAAGAAACTGGTGATTCCCAGAGGGGAGGTGGGCAAGGGAATGGATGAAATAAACAAAGGATATTAAGAGTATATTTATCCTGATGAACACTGAACAATGTAAAGAATTGCTTAATCTTGTCATACACCTGAAATTAATATAGCGCTGTATGTTAATTATACCTCAATAAAAAATTAACTCAAAATCAAGTAAAGACTTGAACATCAGATCTGAAACCATAAAACCCCCAGAAAAACAATAGACAATAAGCTCTTTGATGTAAGTTTTGGCAATAATTTTTTTAATGTAACACCAGAAGCAAAAACAACAAAAACAAAAATAAACTAGTGGAACTACATCAAACTAAAAAGCTTTTCCACAGCAAAGGAAATCATGTATCCAAAATATGTTAAAAAAAACTCACACAACTCAACAGCAAAAAAATAAATAAACAATTTGATTTAAAAATGTACAGAAAATCTGAGTAGATTTTTAACAAAGAATATATACAGATGGCCAACAGTTATAAAACAACATGCCTAACATTATTAATCACCAATGAAATGCAAATTGAAACCACAATGAGATATCACTTCACACTCGTTAAAATGGCTATTATTAAAAAAGACAAAAAATAACAAGTTTTGGCAAGGATGTAGAGGTAAAAGAATCCTCATCCACTACTGGTGGGAATTTAAATTGCTGCAGCCATATGGAAAATGGTATGGAGTTTCCTCAAAAAGTTAAAAACAGAACTACTAGATGATCCAGTCATTCCACTTCTAGGTATTTAGCTCAAGAAAATAAAAACAGTAACTAAAAAAGATTATCTGCACCCCTGTATTCACTGCAGCATTGTCGACAATAGCCAAGATATGGAAACAACCTAAGTGTCCATCAATGGATAAAGAAATGATGGTACATATATGCATTGGAATATTATACAGTCATAAAAAAGAATGAAATCTGTCCATTTGCAACAACATGAATGGACCTCAAGTAAAATAAATCAGATGGAGAAAGACAAAAACCATATGATGTCTTTTATATGTGGAATCTTAAGAAAAAAAAAAGTTCATAGATACAGAGAACAGATTGGTGGCTGCCAGAGGTGGGAGTGGTGAAATGAGAGACATAAAAGGAAAAAGATATGATCTGTTCCTGTATAACTTTCATAATTTATTATTGATCAATGAAACTATTACTACTGGCTACATGGAAATAGAAATAATAATAATAATAATAATAATAATAATAATGCAAAGTCATTGAATAGATAAATTTTGCAATGCATAGGCCCATCAAAGGATTTTTATCCAGAATATATAAAGAAGTTCTACAGATTAACAACAAAAAGACAATCAAATAGAAAACAGACAAAAGAATTGAACAGATACTTCAAAACAGAATATCCAAATAACCAATATACATATAAATGGAAAGTCAATAAAAATGAAAAATCTTACACTTTCATCTTAAGAAAATTTTCCTCATAGCATAAGCAACTAGAAAACTAGACAAAACATATGAAACAATGCTTTTTATATACTGGACAACAAACCTGGTGAGTCCTGTTAGCTAGAATGCACCAGGGAGTTACTCAGATCAGAGGGCTGCAAGTTGTCAGCAGAGAGAAGGAATGGGGAGAAACAAAAGGAGGAAAAGAATGTGTCTGTTTTGCAGAACAACAGCTCCCTCCAAGGAGACAAAAGGCTGAATGTTCTGCCTGATAACTGCCCCATGTAAACCAGTTTGAGGCAGATTGGAGCTGAGGACCTGTGCAGAAGCCCCCTGAGTTGCCCTAAAGTTTCCTTTAGCTTGGTATAATATTAAAATCTCCTCCTCTGGGTGGGGTTTTTCAGTCATTTTTTAAATGTATAATGTACGAACCTGCACCCCAATTAATTAATTAATTAATGCACCCCAAACAGCAAACCTGTTGAGTTCAGTTACAGCCCTACAAATTTCTCAACTTTCTAGATCATGGCACAAGAAGAGGAAACCCAAATAAAGCAACGTAAACCTGATGAGTTGAGATAACAGACTTTAGGATTAGGGAGGCAGAGGCAGCTGGAAACTGTGGTACAAAATATAGGACAAAATCGAGTTATGCAGGAAGAACACTCCCAAATCTACGGATGAGTCACCCTGTGTGTCTACCTGAGTGCTAAGTTGCATCTGCCTTTGGATGAGCCAAAACTCCAAGAGGCCAAAGGGCTGCAGGCTGAGCAATTTCCAGAACTTACAAATAGTTGGAAGCAACAGTCAGAATGGAGAGACCTCGTTGACACCTGAAGCATTCGGTAGAAACCCCAAAAGAATGAAGTCTTGGTAGGAGGGTACTACATCTCCACAACAAAGCCTAATAAGTATCAAAAGAAACGAGCCGATCTACAAGCAACCTGTCTGTCAGAACAATTAGTACAAACCCAGACATTCATCAGTGTAATATTTTTAAAAGTCTAAAAACCAGTAAAAATCAGTACACATGCAAGAAGCAGGAAAATATGAAGCAATCGAGAGAAAAACCAGTCAATAGAAATAAACCTATAAATGGAAAAGATGACGGAATTAGCAGAGAATGATTTTGAAACAGTTATTGTTGTTGAAGAATTTTAAAAGAAAAACAAATGAACAAATGACCATAAAAATGGAAGATATAGGGGTGCCTGGGTGGCTCAGTTGGTAAAGCAGCCGACTTTGGCTCAGGTCATGATCTCACAGTCTGTGAGTTCGAGCCCCGCATCCGGCTCTGTGCTGACGGCTCAGAGTCTGGAGGCTGCTTCGGATTCTGTGTCTCCCTCTCTCTGTGCCCCTCCCTCACTCATACTCTGTCTCTATGTCTCTCAAAAATAAACGTTAAAAAAATTTTTTTAAATGGAAGATATATAAAAATATCAAATGGGGGGCAAAATGGAAGATATATAAAAATATCAAATGGGTGGCTCAGTAGGTTGAGAGTTCAGCTTTGACTCAGGTCATGATCTCACAGTTCACAAGTTCAAGCCCTGCATCAGACTCACTGCTGTCAGAGCAGAGCCTGCTTCAGATCCTTTATCTCCCTGTCTCTCTGCCCCTCCCCTGCTCATTCTCTCTGTCTCTCTCTCTCTCTATCCCTGTCTCTCACAAATATATAAACTTTTAAAAAATGAAAATAAAAATAAAACATGAAATGGAAACTTGGAACTAAAAATTATAAATCAGAAATTAAAAACTACTGGAAAGGCTTAATAGAGGATTAGCAGAAGAAAGAAACCAGGGAACTTGAAAAATAACAATAAAAACCACCAAACTGAAATACACTAGAAAAATAGGCTAACTGAAAAAAAAAACAATTTTTTAATGGCAAAGGACTTAAATAGACATTCCTCCAAAGAAGATGTACGAATGGCCAGTAAACGTATGAAAAAATGCTCAACACCGTTAACCATTAGGGAAACACAAATTAAAACCACAATTAAGATACCACCTCACACCCATTAGATGGCTACTACCAGAAGAAAAAACACAAAAAAAATAACAAGTGTTGGTGAGAATGTGGAGAAATTGGAATTTGTGTATACTGTTGATACAGACTAAAATGATGTAGCTCCTGTAAGACAGTATGGAAGTTCCTAAAAAAAATTAAAAATAGAGTTACCATATGATTCAGTAATTCCTTTCAGTGTATACCCAAAGCAATGTACATAAATCCGGGACTCCAAAAGGTATTTTTACACTCATGTTCATAACAGCATCATTCACAATAGCCAAACGGTAGAAGCAACCCAAGTGTACATCGGCGGATGAATGGATAAGCAAAATGCTGTATATACATACAATGGAATGATATTCAGCCTTAGGAAGGAAGGAAATTCTGATGCATGCAACAAACAACATAGATGAATGTTGAGAAAATTATGCTGAGTGAAAGAAGTCAGTTACAAAAGGACAAATATTGTATGATGTACCTAGAGTCATCAAATTTATACAGATGGAAAATAAAATGGTGGCTTCCAGGGGTTGAGGGGAGGATGAGAGGGGAGTTAGTGTTTAAAGGATACAGAGACTGGGTTTTGTCCATCTGGAGATGGACAGTAGGGATGATGGCACAACAATGTGAGTGTTAATGCGGCTAGACTTAAAAATAGTTAAGACAGTAAAGTTTCTGTTATGTGTATTTTACCCCAATTTTTTAAAAATAAAAAGGCTAAAAAAATAACAGAGTTTTGGAAAACTATGGGACAATATCAAGTGATCTCATATCCTTGTAACTGGAGTGCCAGAAGAAGATAAAAGTAATAAAGACTTTTCAGATCTACAAAACTTGAGAGAATTCATCACTACAGACTCACACTAAAAGATATGTTAAAGAAGTCCTTTGGGCAGAAAGAAAATGATACCTAATGTTGACAGATCAGAAATCATAAATATACAATATTTTTTCTTATTGTTTAAATTTCTTTAAAAGATAAATGACTGGTTAGACAAAAAGAATGATCAGGTATTGTGGGGCTTATGATAGGAACAAGTAAAATAGATGACAATAATTGCATCAAAGCTGAGAGGGGAGAATGGAAGTAAACTATTGAAAGGTTTTTATAGTATATGTGAAGCAGTATATTGTCACTTGAAGGTAGACTATTACGGGTTAAAGATATATACCATAAACCCTAAAGCAACCTCTAAAGTCAGAAAACAAAGAGTTACAGCTTATTAGCCAACAAATGAGATAAAATGAAACCACAAATGTACTTAATCCAAAAAAGAGAAAGACAAAACAAGGAACAAAAGACAGATGCAATGAATAGGAAAGCAAAGCAGTTATCAAGATGACAAATTTAAATGCCATAGCAATAATCACTTTGAGTGTAAGAGGAATAACCACCCTGGGGGAACCTGGTGGCTCAGTCAGATGTGTCTCTGACTCTTGATTTCGGCTCAGATCATGATCTCACAGTTCGTGAGATCGAGCCTCGCATTGGGCTCTGCACTAACAGTGGAGCCTGCTTGGGATTCTCTCTCCTTCTCTTTCTGTTTCTCTCTCTCTCTCTCTCTCTCTCTCTCTCTCTCTTTCTCTCAAAATAAATAAATAAACTTAAAAAAATAAATGTGAAAGACAAAACAATTAAAATTTGTAAATGATAGAGGAACCTGGGTGACTCAGTCAGTTAAGCATTGGACTTCGGCTCAGGTCATGATCTCCAGGTTCGTGAGTTCAAGCCCCACGTCGGGCTCTGTGCTGACAGCTCAGAACCTGGAGCCTGCTTCAGATTCTCTGTCTCTCTCTGTGTCTCTCTCTCTCTCTCTCTTTCTCTGCCCCTCACCCCCTCACACTCTATCGCTCTCTCTCAAAAATAAATAAACATTAAAATTTTTTTAATTAAAAAAATGTAAATGATAAAAAGTGGTAAATGTCTTCATGCCAGAGAGAGATTTCTTTAAAAGGATACAAATAGCACAACCATAAGGAAAATAAATCATAAAGGTTGGGCATTAAATTTAAGATCTTTTGTCTCACATCCTCCCCACTCCACCCTCCCCCCAAAAAAGATACTATTAAGAGGGTGAAAAATAAGATACTGGATGGGAGAGAGGATTGCAGTAGCACATTGTGGCCTAGTGTACTTCCCAAAGATGGCCTCAACAGTATCTCCCTTCCCACATGCTCTTCATCAGTGTGACCTTGCCTCTCCCTATCTAAAAGCTGGATGGTATGTCCCCAGGAGGCTGTAACTACCACTTTGAGACCATGTAGCTTCCAGCTGGTTCTCTTGGGGTACTTACTATGGGGAAGCCAGCTCTACTATCTGAGGGTGCCATGCTGGAAAGGTCACGGATGAGTATGCTGGTTGACAGACCCAGGTGAGTTCCCAGACAACAGCCAGCCTCACCTGCCAGCTGTCCAATCCAGTCAAGCCTTTGGATGGCTGACAGCAACTTGATGAGAGACCCCAGGTAAGAATTACCCAGCCAACTCCTTCTCAAATTTCTCACTCTCAAAAGCATAAGCAAAATAAAATGGTTGCTGTTTTATATCACTACACTTCGGAGTAATCTGTTGCACAGCAGTAATATCCCAAACTGGCAAAGGGCTCATATCCAGAATATATAAAGAACTTCAACAAATAAATAAGAAAAAGACAATGGGCAGTGGTAAAGAGCAAACGACTTAAAATTCAAGTAGCCAATTATAAAAATGTGTTCAGCCTCAAGAGTAATAAGGGAAAAGCTAATGAAAACCATAATGAGATGCCCCTATAAGCAAACCAAAATGGCTAAATTTAAAAAAGACAAAACTGACAATACTGCATCAGTGAAGATACAGAGTATGGGGAGCTGGTTACACTGCTGTGGACTGCAAAATAGTACAAGCAACAACAAAAAAATAGCTGTTACTGTCCAGCAAAGTTGAAGATATACACTCTCTAGCAATTTCACTCCTAGCCCCATACTTAAAGAACAGGGCACATGTACACCAAGAAACATATATAAGCATGTTCCCAGCAGCAAAAATTGGAAACTGGTAACAACTCAAACTTCCATCAACAGTAATGGGACAAATTAATTGTGGTCATAATACAGCTATGAAAATGAGTGAAGCCTAGGTCATCATAGTGGTACAGATGTATCTCACAAAAGATGCTGAGCAAAAGAATATATATGGGATGAATCAATTTAAATAAAGTTTGAAAACAACCAAAACATATATTTGGGTAATAAAAAGATAAAGAGAAGCCGGGAAATTATAAGACCAGGATTGGTGGATCACAGAGGATTGATGGGAGGGATTTGTGATGGGAAAGGATGGGGACTTCTGGAATGGTCCTACCATTCTACATGCCCTGATCTGGGTGGTGTAGACACAGTTTTAAATTTACTTTTCATATGTGTGCTATATCTTACAATAAGTTTTTATTTTCAAGCTAAAAATATTGGAATAAAATCAATAAACAGTTAAGAAAAAGTCTAACTTCATTTATTTGGTTGCCTGGTTCCTCTAACATTATTTTCTAAATCATCTGAATTATCACAACTTTCTAACATTTAATTCTTACTCTCAGCTGAGAGTTGGTAATGGCTGTTATCAACAATCTAGTCTTGGTTTTCGGCCAGGATGAATGGACTTTTGGGAAAGGGCGGTGGGGGAGGGGAGCTGAAGTGTGAATAAAACCTGGAGAGGGAGGCTGTGATAGTCATCATCATGGGATTTATTTTTAAATAGGAAAATTCTAGAGACAGAACTGAAAAGAGAAAGGAAGTCTGTGAGAGGGTTGCCAAGTCAGAGAGTAAAGTGTCACCTGATACAAGGACTTATGAATGAGCTCAGAGTAAAAGTATTTGGGGAAGATCTAAAGAAGAGGGCGGTGCCTGCAGGGTGGAGGTTTGTAACACTAGGATGCCTCGCCCAAGGGTACAGCCTCCATCCACACCACGTAAGTGGTAAGATAAAGTTTCCCCGAATGTTTTCAAAGATTTGACATACCGTCTTCATTGCTTTTTATTTTTCTTACTTTCAACATTGTATTTACTGATTAAAGGAAATTACAGAAAAATTTTACACCCAGTTACATTTTGTCTAACCTTGACTGCAGCGGGGTTCATTCCCTTTTTAGTGCGCAGTGAAGGACCGGTGCATTAACTGCATTCTCTGTCCGCCCAGAGGGGTCCCGGGGGCCTGTAGGAGGGCCACGCATTCGAAAGCGGGGCACTAACCAGCCTCCAAGCCGCCGAGCAACACGCGTACCCTTGGATCCAGCAGGCAAGCTCCACCCGGCTAGGGGGCGTGACTGATAGGTGCGAGGGGCGGTCCGAGGGGGTCTGGCCCCGCCCCCTGGGGGGTCCCGCCCGGACCCAGCCCCGCCCGCGGCCTAGCCCCAGCCCCGCCCGCGCTCTGGCCGCGCGCTCACACTCCGAGCCCGAAGCGGCGGCGGCGCAGGTCGGACCCGCGCCGCAGCGGCTGGAGATGCAGCGGGGAGCCGCGCTGTGCCTGCGCCTGTGGCTGTGCCTCGGACTGCTCGACGGCGAGCGCGGTGAGCCCGCCGCCCGCCCGAGTGCGCGGCTGGCGGCGAGGGGGGATGCTTCCCCGGGGCGACGAGGGACGGGCGGGGCGCTGGACCCCCGGGAGCCTGGGGCAGCAGGGGAGACCCGGCTGGGGGCCCGGGAATACGTTCGCCGGATGGGGCAAGGCAGATCGGGTCTGGGCCCGCCGGGATCAGGAAAGGGCGGGCGGAGAGTGCAGCCGGGTCAGGAACCGGGCACCGTCTGCACCGCAGCACCGCAGCACAGGGATTGTGCTCGGAGTCCTCGACCACCCTCCACTGTCTGTGGCTCAGCTCCCTTGGAGCCGGGCCCCATCGTACCACATCCTCAGATAGGATCCTTCGCTTGCTTACTAGCTCCCCGGTGGAGTCCCGGTACTGCACGGCTCTGCCCTCCGACCCTCGCGCAACGGGAACCGTACCCGGGCTCCGAGGCGGAATCCCCGCCGGGCCGCAGACCTGGGTGCGCACTTCCCGACACCTCCCAGCTGCACTCGAGGTCGGTCCCCCAGAGGGCGCTCCGGGCAGGTGTCCACCTTCCCCAGGCCAGAGATTGTGGGGGGCAGCGGTCCGGGGACCGCCAGAGACAGAAGCCGTCGGGCGGATTGGGCGCAGGTGCACGTGGGAACTTGAAGGGAATCTTGAGTTGGCAATTCAGGAGCGATCAGCGTGGCAAGAGGCAGAATGGCAGCGCTCCCTGTATTTAATAGGGCAGGAGCCTTGAAGGCTGAACTCAAGAGCCTGGACTATAAGGCGGCAGCAGCCACGAAAGGATCTTAAGCGCAGGACCAACAGAGTCTGGTCTGGTCTGTGACAGGAATATGACCAGAAGTTGTTCCTGTGGAGTTGGAGAAAAGGGAGTGTGGGAGGTGAGGGAGGGAATAGAGGACTATGTTTGGATGAGATGTCAGGGATAACCCCTCAGGGGTTTGGTGATGATGTGCTAGAAGTCCACCCACGATCTAGTGACCCAGAGAAGCAGAGGGTGGAAGAGGGGCTGTGGGTCCCCAGTGGTTGAGAGAAAGGTGCTAGAAGGGCCGGAAAGGGAGTTGGGGGGCTTGCTATTTTTTAACACTGCGGATATTGAATACTGGCTTTACATGTTTTAACTTTTTTAATCTCACAGGGAAGTGTTAGACCCATTTTACAGATGAGGGAGCATAGAATAAAGACATATGTAGCTTCCTCAAGGTTCCCAGAGGCAAGCAGTAAGGGAAATGGTCAACCCAGATCTGTAGGATAACTAAGCCCTGTTCTCTATGCCTTCGCAAGGTGAAGGGCAGAGGACAGGGGAGATGAAGGAGGTGTGGATGAATCTAGAGGCAGGTTGGAGGAGGACATCTGAGTTCAGAGAAGACGGAGGCTGCCCCTTAGTCCTTCCTTGCTCTCCTGCATCCAGCTGACGTCCAGGCTCCCACAGATATTCGGTGTGTTTGTTGAGTGACTGAATGAACGTGGAAAGAAATGAAGGGGTCAGGCTGAGAATGAGAGACCCCACCTTGAGGAGATATCCAGCATGCAGTTGGGTGTAGTGTCTGAGGCTCAAGAGAGAGGCTGGGCTGGGGAGCTGGAGAGAGAGCAGAGCAAAGGTAAGAGAGCAGAGCAAAAGTTCCAGGATGGGATTCCCCCACCCCAGGGAGGAAGCCAGACCAGAAGAGGCTTCCAGGGAGACAGGGAACATATTGCAAGGTGTAAGAACTGGGAGAGCCTAGGTCTGGGTGCCCAGGAGGTGGAGGAGGGAAGAGAGATGAGGCCAGTCCTACGGGGAGTTCGCGTGTTTCTTACCAAAGTCAGGCGGCGAAGAGGAGAGAGGATATTAGCTGAAGTGGCCCGCGAAGCAGGATGGCCCAGGCTGAATCAGGGCATGGCTGGTAGAAATGAGCCTTGCATTTGCCCTGAGGAATTCCCAGGCTGATGGTTGATGCTGAAGCAGACACATAAACACTTAAGTGTAACCAAGTGTCAGGGAAGCCAGAGTGGGTGGCCAGGTGCTGGCAGGTGAGAATCTCGGGAATCCTCAAGCTGACCCCTTAAAGGTGTGTGTTTAGTCCTAGAACCAGATTTTTGTCCCAGCTCTTCCCTAAATTCCTGACTTTGTGGCCTGGGCCTCTATCTTCCTCTCCACGCACCTCAGGTTCCCCATGCATAGCGGTGCAGTGGGCAAGTGCTTGAGGGGCTATGCTTGGGCCCGACTTTATGGCTTGGGGGCCCAGTCCAGTTCCAAAAAGCTTTGCCTTGGCAGTGTCCCTGTGGAGAGGGCAAGTGGCAGAAGATGGGCCCAAGAGGGAGGAGAGCCCCTCTAGAGAAAGACTGTTTGTGCCATTGGACATTAGGCAATCAGCTCAGGGACAAGGAGAGGAAGCAAGTGACTGCTGAGCAGCTAGGCTGCCCCGGCCTAAGGACGGTGGCCCCTACGAGCCAGTCAACTCTCTGCTGTCACCTGTTACTCAGCCCTGAGCCAGACCCAGGTGTGGACTGAGGTGTGGGGGTAGACGGGGGATGCAAGTCAGTGCAGGCAGGAGGTGGGGGCTGGGCCACCTTACTCGGTCCTGTGGACCACTGGCCCCCGCTCAGTCACCGTGGCCGAAGGGCTCTCTTCCTCCACAGAGCCCAGTGCCCACACGACCAGGCACTACGCTGAGAATGAGACATAACAAGAGGATCACCTGGCCAGCTCCCCACCCCGCCCCAGGCAGTGGGACCCCAACCCAGGGAAGGAGACTGTGGTTCTGTGCAAGTCGCAAGCTAGGGTGCGGCTCAGGAGGATTTGGACCAGCCCCATCCTGCAGGAGTTTCCTGAGTTCCAAACTGGCAGGGACACAGGCATGGTATCTGTATCTTAGGGATGCAGGTGCTCAGTGACCCCCATGAGGTCCAGCTGGGAGCTGTGGGATGCACAGGAAGGTAACATCGTTTCTAGCTTGGGGCTTCTTGGAGGGGTCTGTAGACTCCAGGGAATGGAATTCCAAGTAGAGTAAAGAACCCCTGAAAGGTTCAGAAGTGGGAAACTGCAGATGATGTATGGGAGTAGTCAGATGATGCTAGTCTTGGAAGGGGTAGGGGGTGGGGTGGGGGAGGTGAGGCTGTTGGAGGTGGCAAGAGCCAGCAGCACACCTGGAAAGGGGACGTTCTGGACAGGGAGCCATGTGGTCAGGTCCCCTGAAAGCATTGCCAGAGGGACGAAACAAAATGAGAGCCCATGGGAAGGACCAGTATACCAAGGGAGGAGGCAACAGGGGATGGTGAGGTGAGAGGGGTGTGTACTAGTCTCTGGCTTAAGCCACAGAATGGGTTGTGAAGACTGTTTACCAGATGGGAGGAGGGGCGCATGTGGGGAAAGAGGAAGTGCTGCCCTGGGAGGCAGGTCTTCCAGGAGGAGGTGCCCAGCGGGACTTCCTGGGAGACCCCAGTTCATGCAACTGGGCCAGATAAGGAAGGAGGAAATTTGGGAGTGCTTGAGTGTAATAGGGCAGAGGGGAATCAGGGAACCCAGGGAAATTAAGCAGGAAGTTCTTCTCTGTGTCTAGTTTACAGTCCTCCTGCTGTCGTTTGGGTGTTTTCCTTCATGTGGCGGATTTCAACTCCCCTAGGGCCTGTCCTGTCCCCCAGGGCTCTCAGAGATGCCTCTTAGAGAGGAAAGTGGGCAGAGGGAGAGGTCCAGAGAGCCCCTCATACTCCCTGCACTGACTTCTGAGCCAGAGGCGGCCGACGTGTCCAGCTGGAGCCAGGGATTCCTGAGTTTCTATCCTTTTCAGACACTGGCTTCCTCTGGGATCTCAGTTTTCCGGTCACGCCGAAGGGAGAAGTCTGGGAGCAGGAAGGTGCGGGCATTCAGTGCTGGCAGTGGCTGGGGCTGGGTGGGGCAGCGGCAGGCACACCCTGGCCGGGTCCCCAAGCCTCAGGCCACCTCCAACCCCCGCACCAGGCCAGGCCAGGGTGGGGGTGGCCCCACGAGCAAGCACAGGTCAGAGTGGTGAGTGGGGGAGCCCCGCCACGTGGCCAGCGAGGTCAGCAGGGGTTCATGGGAAAGGACTTGTCGGCCACAGGAGAGGACATCCTGCCTGCATTTCCCTCTTCCTGCGGCAGGAGCCCACGGCCCCGATTTAGCAGCGCTGGGGGGCCACCTCTGAGCCAGCTGGGCTGTCCGATAACACCGCCCGTCCTGCCGCCGGGGAGCAGAACCCTGACCCCAGGCAGGCCAGGGCAACTGCCTGGCACAGCTGCCCTGCACCGGGAGCTCAACATCTGCCAACACGCCCCTCCCCCAGGTCACCCTCGGGGGACTCAGGCAGCCCCTGCTCCCACTCAGCCCCAGCGCCTTCCTTGAAATCACCTCCACGCTGCCCCAGTGGGACCTCTCGAAAACAGATCCGATCTGACTGCCAGTGATGAGCACCAACTTCTTGACCCTTCCCACTGGGGTCCCAAAGGCATCCCTCACCTCGTGTCCGCCTAGCCCACACCCACCACATACCCCAGCTCCCAGCACCTGACCTTTCTCCTACTCTAGATACACCTTGCCTTTCACCCGGCCTTTGGGAGGCTGCCAGGAGCTGCAGGCTGGTGGAGGATAGTGTTGCTCCAAGTGGGTGGGTGGGAGAGGGCTTCATTCCCACTCGCTGTGTGCCTCGGAGGCACGGAATGCAGGCTTTCAGGCCGTCCCGGGGGGAGCACTCATTCTCACCCAACCTAAAGCCATCCTAAATTCTACTGAATGGAGATTCCTCTGTATTAAGCAGTACACAGGCATGCACACACACACACTCACACACAAAAACACATGAACATTTGGAGTGTCCAGCAGCGGGCCTCACGTCAGTATAAAATGGCAAATCAAATTGCTTTACCCTAGGGTGTGTGAAGGTTTTAGCTTTGTGTCATAGGCTTATTGTGCCCATTTTGGAGATGAGGAAATTAAGGCCAGAGGGGTGAAATGGCTTACAAGGTGCTAGAGTATCAGGTGCTAGGGTATCTGGTCTCAGATGGCATGGGGCCAAAGGGTTAGAAGGGGCAAGCAGCTGTCCATGTTCCCCAAGGAAGGGTCTAGAGGGGGGTCCAGGGGGGGATCCTGAATTTCTGACCGCCTCTTGCTCATTTTTACCTCGATTGTCCCAGAGACCTTTCAAAAGCAGCATGCCCCACAGACATGTTGCCTTTCCCCTAACTCTGCCCCTGGCCAACATGCCTCCCTCAAGGCAGGACATCTCCACGTCCATCCCTCACCTCCACACCTGCCCAACACTGTGTGCTGTCCCTTTGCCCCCTAGATCTTCAGGTGCATGGGAGGCAATCTCAGGGCAAGCCTCATGCTGGGGATGCCACCATTAAAGGCGAGCATGAGTTCCCTAGTCCTCGCACGAAGCAACCGTCAAATGCAATGAGCCGACCACTGCATGGAGCTGCAGAAACATGCAATGGGGTCCCAGCGAGGGAGGAGGGGCCTCAACATGCACCTCTAGGGAGCCGGCACTTGCATGGCAGAGATGATGGACTTTGAGGCTGGCCAGACAGCAGGAGACTGGAGGAGGAGAGCCCGGGATCTGGCTCTCTGAATGGAAGGCATCTGCTGCTAGATGTCTGCATGCTAGAAGTCCAAAGACCTCTGCCAGGGGGGCAGGGAGAGAAGAGGGACCGGCGCCGAGCTCCCAGCCACCCTGTCTTTGGTGCCACCTCTGAGAATGCACAGACTTCGTGACCAATGGGCTGTGGGGGATGGGCAGAGTCAGGAATGCCTGACAGGCGACCGTCCCTAGGAGGGCAAATGTAGTGGAAGGGGGAACAGTGCTCCCAGGGCTGAAGGAAGGAAGATGGTCGGATCAGCTGAAGGCCTTTACATTCCGTAAACTGCAGAACTGCAAATAATGCGGTCCTGCATAATAGAGTAAGTAGCTTCCCATAATCCTGTCCCCCAGAGATCATCTCTGAGCAGCAAGTTAACTTCTGTGCCTTAGTTTTCTCGCCCGAGAAATGCCAAGAATAGTACCCACCTCGGGGCGGGGGGGGGCGCATTAGAGGGGTGTGGGGTGCACAAGTGCATAGGCCTCGGCAGGCACACAGAAAAGTGCTAAATCCGTGTTTGCTACTATTATCCTAAATAGAATGTATGGGGTAAGCAGAATTTGGGGGTCAAAGCGCGTGAGCATTCTTTTATTACGATGAGTGCTTGTGTGTGCCCACATCCTTGCCAACACTGGGAATTCTCTATCCTTTAAACATTTGCTCATCTTGTGGGGTAGACAGTTGTGTGCCCTCTGGCTCCAGCTGTCCTGCCCAGTGGTGAGTGTGGTCTGGTAGGAGGGCTGGGGGTGGATCAAACATTTTGAAGCAAGCCCCCCCACAACCCAGGGCTGGAGCTCAGGAGCGCTGCTGGGGAGGGTCGGGGAGCTCAAAGGTGGGCTCGGAGGCCAGGAGGTGTGCCATCACCAGGAGAAGGGAGCACCCCAAGGAGCAAGGCCAAAAGTCTGAGGCTAACCTGTGACCCGGGACCCTTTTCTGTGGCCTCATTGCCCCACATCAGTTCTAGGTGACAGCCCAAGGTCAGCCATACTCTGGCCTTGCACATTTCCTCTGCCATCTCTGCCATGTGTGTTCTCCTGGAACGAACTCCTACTTAGCCTACCAAGCTCATTTCAGCTCACCCCCTCCTGCCCGCCAGGCTTTCTCTGACCACCCCCCACCCCCTGTCCACCACCACAGCTGTGACTTGCAAAGCACTCAGCAAGCAGTGATAGCCAAGGGTTGTGCATGAGCCAGCAACAGTTTGTTCTTTCTGTGGTTCTTAATGTGGTATTTTGTTACTTGTGGTTCCCTGTAATCCTGGGAATAGGATCTGGGAAAGAAGAAGCAACTTACCTAAGGCCATACAGCCAGAGAGTGGCATTGTGGGGGGCACAGCCAGGCTCAAGGACCTCCAAGCACATTCTGGGAACAGTCCCTCATCTCAGCCATCTCAGCTCTGTAGGGTCAGGGAACTATGGCCTCTTGACCCTCACCATTGACCTCTGGAGGCACAGAGGTTACCAGCCAGGTGTGGGGAGACTCTAGTACTGAACACCTCTGTGCCTCTCCGCCAAGAGTGAAGGAGAGAGACCCGGAGCAGGTGTCCCCAAATCTACCCAGCTCTAGGACAGATACGTAGAGACCCCAAACCCAGCCTCAACTGGCCAGCTGTCTCCCATGTTTCTCCTTCAGTTTGCCTCCAGTCTGTAGCCACAGGCCTGGCCCCTGGCTGCCTCTGTCCTTCTGGGCACAGCTGCTAAGAGGGTGTGGATCAGACTGGCATGGCTGCCACATGGTCTCCATCACTCACAGAGTGACCATGACAGTGTCTGCAGGAAGAAATTATCAAATGCAGTAACCACTACCACTACATTCTGTCAGTGTGTGGGGGGCACCGTGAGCTCACAGACAATCCTGACGTCATCCCCAGGTTAGCCACGTTGGACTTGAGGACAGAGCCATGACCTCCAGGAGCTGCCCGATGATACAAACCCTCCCCATGTGCTGGGTCAGGGTAGGGACAATGTGCTCAGCCTTGTGTCTTGGAGCAGGAGCAGCGATTCTCCAGACACAGAGAGCAGGGAAGGACAAAGTGCACAACCTGAGGCCAGCAGGGAGGTGAGCAAGGACCTGATGGATGCTGGCTGTGGGAGGAGCATTGGGAGGTGAAGTTGGCTAGGAGGGCAGGGCCTGTTGGGATAGGCATCACTCTGGAGGCCAGGCCAAGGGCATACACAGCTCCAGAGGGCCACGAGGGTCCAGTGAAGGTGTCTTCAGGTCACACGCCCCTCTGGGCTGAAAGACAGATCGGAGGCCAGAAAGGAGGCTGCTGGGGAGCAAGGAGGCAGAGAGGCCAGCACTCAGGTAGTGGTGGGAGAGAAGGGGACCGAGAGATGTGAGGGCTGTGACCTGGGTAGGGATAGGCCTGGACTTGGCCAGACCTGGGCTCCTGCATAGCTGTCAACCTGCTGCTGCTATGGGGCTGGGAGACTCAGTTTCCTCATTGCTGACTAGACTCGTGATTCTTCCCTTCCTCCCAGGCTATGTGAGGATCAGATGAGGCAGTGACTGCAAGGTCATGGTCAGTGCACAGGACTTCCCACACCCCCGCCCCCTGCCAATCGCCCCTCACCCAGGATCCCAGTGTGCTACTCCCACAGCCAGCTGCCTGTGGCTGATTCTCCAGGGTTCCCACTGCCCAAGGCTGCTGACAGCACAGAGAAGAGGAGGTGTGCACTCTGGCCTCCCTGACCTCGGCCCGGCGCCTGCCCCGACTGCTCTGTGAAAGCTAGGGGGCCAGGGCCGCCGGCCAGGGGAAGGAAGAAGCCAGTTCCTGGGCCAGGAACAGGAAGGCAGGGGGAGTGCGGCAGAGGCCAGGACGACAGCGCTTCCTGCTGCGGGAAGGGAAGGACAGTGGGGACAGACAACAACCAGGCAGGAAGGATGCATCTTCTTTGGGGTTGCAGGTGGGGGTTGGGCAGCATGGAGCCTCTGGGCAAGGCAGTCATTGGACCAAATCTGCCTTAGCTACTGAGCATTCTGGGGTACACATGGCCACCAGGGAGCTTGGCCTTTAAAACTGGAAACATATTTTCCAGAGAAATGACAGGGTCTGACATAGTTCCAACCTAAAGGAAAACCTGAGGTTTATTTAGTCAGCCAGTCAGCCATCCACCTATCCTTCTGTCCACCCATCCATGCATGCAGCCATCCATCCTTGCTTCCTTCCATCCATCCACCATCCATCCATCCATCCATCATCCTTGCTTCCTTCCATCCATCCACCCATCCTTCCATCTATCCATCCTTCTATCCACTGTCTGTCCATCTATCCTTCTAACTAGCCATCCTCCCTTCCATCCTTTCAACCATCTTTACATCCACCCATCCTTCCATTCATTCACCCACTCTTCCATCTATCCATCCATCCATCCACCCATCCATCCATCCATCCTTCTATTCATTTGTCTGTACATCTGTCCTTCCACCTAGCCATCCTTCCTTTCATCCATCCATCCACCCATCCTCCTATCCATCTATCAATACTTCTATTTGTCAATCCATCCTTCTATAATTCATCTGTCTGTCCATCTGACAGTCCAGCTAGTCATCTTTTCTTTCATTCATCCATCCACCCATGTTTCCATCCATTCACTCATTCATCCATCCAGTCATCCATTTATTCATTCGACAAGTATTTACGGAGTCTTGGTTCTCTGCCAGATGCTGTGCTAGACATGGAGTGGAGTAGAAAAGGAAACCGTACTTGTTCTTACCCCATTGAAATTTACTGTCTAGTAGAGGAAATGGAAAAACGTAACTTAAACAAATAAGTAAATAAGGTAATTACAAATTATGACAAGAAGGATGAAGGAAGCAACCAGGAAGTTAAGATGAATATTAAAGGGGGACTTAGGTTTTAGAAGGGGTGAGAAGGTCATGACTAAGCTAAAGCCTGAAGATGGGAAGAAGCCAGCTTGTGCAGGGCATGTGATAAGAGGCAAATCAGGAGAAGTGTGTGCAAAGGCCCTGGGACAGGAAGGAACATGCATGTTATGGAACAGCTTGAAGGGCATGATGGCTGGAGGACATGAACACATGGTGAGGATGGCCCAAAAGGGAATGAAAAGGGGTCAGGGGCCCAGCCATGGAGTTTGGATTTTCCTGAAAATGCAATGGGAAGTCACTGAAGGGATTTAAGCATGAGCGTGATATGGTCCCTTTCTGTTTCCTAAGTATCACTAACAGTGGAGGACTGAAGGAGGGCAAGAGTAGGCCCAGTAGCCCACTTTGGGGGCAAGTGCAGTTAAACAGACCCCAGTGGGAGAGCAGGGGCTGGCTATCGGATACTTTGGTGGTTGGCGATTGGCCAGGGTGAGGAGAAGCGTGTCCATGGCTGCTCCCATATGGAGAGATGGGAACTATCAAGGAGAAGCCTTGGGAAGGGGTGAAGAGAGTGTGAGTCTGGAGTTCAGCATCAGAAATGTGGGACTCGAGGTGTCTGTAGGGTGGCTAAGTGCTGCAGCAGCTGGATACTTCAGGCTGGAGTTAGAGAAGGACAGAAGGTAGAGACTCTGAAGGTATCTAGACATTTAATGGAGTGAGGAGCGGTACATGTGGTGCTGGGCAGAGGGGGAGGAGGAAGATAAGAGGACAGTGAGCTCACAGCAGGTAGCAGAGGAGGAAGCAGCCCTGCTCCCTGCCTGGTGCACCCACTGGTCTTGTAGCATGGAGGTCATGGGATGCCTTGACCAATGGTTCCATGAAGCAGGGGGTTGGCAGAGAAAGAGGTCTGCACCCCAGAGGAAGGATGGACAAATGTGAGAGGAGAAGGCATCAAGCAGAGTTTTTGCTGTGAAGGGGAATAGGAAAGGGGAAAGGGGGCAGAGGCTGGATAGGAATAGAGGATCAAAGAATGGGGGGGACTTGTTTATAGGATGGGAGATGGAGGTCTTGGCCTTGGGAGTGGGAGTATCAGAGGGTTTCCAGGGCCCAGGTAGGGGGTGTGGAGTTTGGATAAGGAAGAATGATCTCCATCTGATGGCTTTACTTCATTAATGCTGAGAGTGAGGGAGGAAGGAACGCCCTGAACTTCAGTCCAAGGGCTCATTTAGGATCTGCCTACAGGAAGAGAAGGGAGTGGGGCAGCAGCACAGGGCTCTGGCTTTGCCCTGTGTGCTGAGCCACTGAGGGTCATGGTGGTGCTGTAGGGTTGCGGTGGAGGGTGAGAGGCAAGGAAACGATCAGGATGATGGGCTGAAGGCCACACTGTGCCAGGTCGGGGGTGAGGCCAGGGAAGGGGGTTGCTTATGGGGAGGAGTCCTTGTACTGGGAGTTTTGATGAGGCTGAAGGATTTAACAGAGATGGGACAAGGGCACCTAGCCAGAGGAGATGGGGAGAGCAGGACAGGAAGGCAGGCACTTGGTAATGGTGTAGTGTAGTTCTGGTGAGGACCAGATCCGGGGTGTGCCCAGGAAGTGAGTGGCTGAGAGGAGGAGGAAGGACATTGGGGATGAAAACCACAAAGGCCAGGACAGGGGTGAGTCATCCATGTGGACACTGAAGTCATGGGGAATGGCGTGAGTCGGGGTTGCAGGAGCTGGAAAGCCAGGAGCAGAGAATGAAGGGAAGTGACCAGGACGACAGCTGATGACAGCTTTAGAGGGGAGTAGGTAGTACCATCAGAGAACAGAGATGACCACAAGGAGCCTTCCATTGCCAGGCATGTGCAGTGGAGAGCAGTACTCTCCCAACGAGAGTGGTGGCTTCAGAAAGCCAGGTTTCAGTTAAGACGGAGGGCGGTGAGCTCTACAGCAAAGTCTGCTGATCATGCAGAGCCTGGTGGAAGTGAGTGAAGACAGGGACACTGTTGACAAAGGAGAGGCTTGCACAGATGGATAAAAGGGTCGGCAAGGACAATGGATGGTCTGTCTGTTTAGTACAGTGATGTGGATGCTTCCTTTGGTGATATAGTGGCCTTTATGGAGGAAGATCCTACAGGCTCCATTGCCCATCCATCAATCCACTCCAGCATCCACCTTTCCACCCACAATCCACCCAACCATCCACCCATCTACCCCCCAATCCACTTATCCACTCCCATCTATACCCATCCATCGCATCCACCCATCCACCCTCCATTCACCAACCCACTCATCCATTCATCCTCCCACAGTCCACCCATCCATCCACTCCACATCTACCCATCAAACCCCATCCATTCATCCACCCATCCACTCTTATCCACCCATCCATTCCTATCCATCCATTCACTGACAATCCACCCACCCATCTATCCATCTACCCCCACCCATGCCCCATCACCAATCTACCCTCCATTCATCAATCCACTCCTGTCCACCCACCACTCATTCATCATTCCATCCATCCACTATCCATCTACCACCATCAGTCCATCCAGCTATTCAGCCACCCATCCACCCTCCCACCTATCCGCTCACCCATCCACTTGTTCACCTGATCATCCATCATCCATCTTACCATTCTTGAATTAATCCCCTCAATCTTTGGCGTACATCTCCTCTGAACTGAGCTTAGGAAGAAAAATAAAATATAGCCTCTCTTCAGACATGACCAGAAAACCACAAATCAGTCTGATAAGCGTTCTAACAGCAGGGGCCCAGGAGGGCAAAATTACCTGAGTAATGAAGATTGCCCCACCATAGGGAAGGGGCAAGTGAACTAGGCCCTGAAGAGAGTGCTCCGCAGGAGGGAAGGAAGTACAAATGTCCAGGGTGAAAAGACAAGTGAAAGCAAAGATTTCAAGATATGAAAAGCCTGGCTCGTTGGCACAACAGTGAGAGCTCTTTGCCTCTCCAAATTGTGTCAGGAGATGAAGCTGGAGAGGGGCAGTAGCCAGAAAGGAAAGTCCTGGCGTGCCCCTACTTTATCTTAGAAGCAAAAAGGAGCTGCCGAGGAAGCTGGGCTGATATCTGCCACAGCTCTTAGCCAGTGGTGCTAGGGGTATGCCCTGGATGTGTATCCCAGAAAAGGGGACCCTGGGGGTCCCAGGGCAATGCTGCAGGCCTCACCATGGGGCATGCGCAAGCCTGGGGCAGGTGGGTACTGGCTGCCACGCTTTTCCTCTGGGTGCCCACACGCCAGCCTCAGGCCTGACCCCTAACTGATCCACTGGGAGGACCCATTGTTTCTTTGCTCACAGGTCCAAACCCAAGCCCACTGACCTCCCTCTCCTGTAGCTCAGAGGCCAGTCATCTGCTTGGCATGGCTTTATTTACTTTCCACTACCTGGAAAATCCTATTTCTCTTTCAACACCCAACTCAGAGGTGCCTTCCTGGGATTTCTTCCTAACTCCTAACCACGCCAGGGGAGGCTCCCTTCTGCAGGATACCCCCTTCCCAGCACACCGGAGGTGTGCAATGGGGGATGGTGTGCAAGGAGGGCTACGCACACCCTGGGGAGGGTGCAACTGGCAGCGAAAACAACTAGCCTGAGTGCCAGGAGGGGCTGCACTGGATTCAGGCTAAGGAAGGACTATGCAGTGGTCACAGCAGCCAGACGAGGAGTTGCCTTCAGAGAGAGGTGATGCAGTCCAACTGGAGGCCCTCAGTTTCCCTATCTGTATGATGGGACTAGATACTCAGTGAGGGCATTCTGCCTCTGCCCCACTGTGGTGTGGAGCCTAGAAAGTTTTGGCCAACAGGGGGCCTGGAAGGGAGGGGCGAGCCTGGCCCTGGCTAGTGGCCTTCTTGTCCACATGATACTGAAATGAGATCTGGGTGTACAGAGTGTGCTGTCCTGGTACACCCTAGGGTGGGTCAGTGGTGTAGAGCCAACTATGGTGGGAGTCCCCTGGGATCCGCCTCCCACAATAAGCTGCCAGGATGGAACACCAGGCATCAGGGAAGTGGGCAGGGAAGGACAGAGGAGCTAGACCTGTTGGTCAGTAGTGAGCTGTGTCCCCCAGGAAGACAGATACATGGGACACGATGGGTTGGGGGAGGGGACAGGACACAGCCCTGGGCCTCCAGCCACGCAGTCCTCTCTTCCTGTTGTCTCAGGATGGTCCTGGCAGGATGCATCTGCCAGAGTTCCAGGTCCAGACCTCCCCCAAGGCCTGTTCCCACCCCTACCGGGATCTCATGCACACACTCACACACGCCCATAGGCACGCACATGCCGACATGTCAGTGACACATGCATACACATCCACACACAAAGCCACACACACCACTTACACACCAGCCCCACAAACATGCAGATCCGTGCCCCAGATACACACACACACACACACACACACACACACACACACCTGTCAACACATGCATACACAGGCACACGCTGTCCTGCTGAAAGGAGAATGAGGGCCAAGAAGCTGCATGGTCAGCAGGGCAGCAGGAAGGTTTTCAAAGCAGAGTTATTTGTGTGTTTGGGGTAGGGCCCTGTGGGAAGAATGGGGGAACGAGGCAAGGGGTGTGGTGGGGAGCTGGGGCAGCCAGAGGGGGCTGTGAGGGTGGACAGAAGCAAGGAGCCAAGGACACAGGAGGTGAATTCCATGGGACCAGGGAGAGGGTGAGGTCATGGGCAGAATTTGCGGCAAGGGGCCAGGGAACGTGGAGGCCCTTGATTCTGGGCATTTGGGAAGGCTCTGCGCTGTGCAGGACCCCCTTACAAGCAGTGGCTGTGCATCGGGGTTCAGGAAAGAGGGCCCTTCACACAGTTACGTGAGGGTCACCATGCCAAGATGACACACTCCAGGCCTCCCCCAATTTAGAATGAGGCCTTCAGTCTCCCCCATCAACTTCATGTCAGCAGCTCAGCTTATGTTAGCTTATGGGGCCAGAGATTGGGGTTGGGTCAGGTCAGGGCTCACTGGGGGGGGGGGGGGGGGGGAGCTGGGCCCAGTCTTTGCCAGGGTCAAGGGCCAGGGGGCAGCCTGAGGTAGAGATCCCTGGTTGTCTTGGGGCCTGGAAGGTGCTGCCCTGCCCTAGGGAGGGGTATGCTCTTGTGGGCAGGGAAGGCTCATCAGTCCCAGACTGACTTCGCCATGTAAACTCACAACCCAGCGCCATACTAACCCTGTCTCTTACCCCAGGCCTGGCAAGTGGCTACTCCATGACCCCCCCAACCCTAAACATCACGGAGGAGACATACGTCATTGACTCCAGTGACAGCCTGTCCATCTCCTGCAGGTACTCATACCTCAGCCAGGGGATCAGGGGCCTGGGTCCCTCCTACAGAAGGGAAAGGCAGGAGATGGTAGGGAAGAACTGGAAGGCAGCCCCTCCCAAGGGCAGAGGGACCTCAAGGCTTAGTGGGGCTCCCGGGTTGCCTGGGTACAGGGTTCTTGGAGGCATAGACCATCCCCTGCCCTGCAGACACCCTGCACTTGCCCCCGCCATGGATCAATTACCCTGCACCCACCCCTGGGTTACTCCACACGGACCCCAGGCCACTTCATGCCCCACGTTACCCTGCATGGACCCCCAGGTTCCCTATACCCACCCCCAACCACCCTCCATTGGCTCCACGCCCACCCTCACAGACCTCAGACCTGCTATCCTCCCTGCAGCCCCACAGATGATTTGCAGGCTTCTTTGCAAGCCAGCCTGCAACATGTGGGCCCAGGAGCCAGGCAAAGGCCCCCAAGGGCCTCAGCGAGCACCCTGCCCTGGGCTGGGTCCATGGGCTGTTCTGACCTCTGGGTGAGACAAGCTATCGGTGAGGCTTGGCCTCTGGGAAGGCTCCGCAGGGATTGTGCCCTGGAGTTGCAGCTGGGACCCCCTTGTCATTTCGTGTCCTCTGCCAGGGGGCAGCACCCCCTCGAGTGGGCCTGGCCAGGGGCTCAGGAGACGCCAGCCACGGGGGAGAAGGAAGGCGAGGACACGGGGGTTGTTCGAGACTGCGAGGGCACGGACACCAGGCCCTACTGCAAGGTGCTGCTGCTGCCTGAGGCCCACGCCAACGACACGGGCAGCTACCGCTGCTACTACAAGTACATCAAAGCCCGCATAGAGGGCACCACGGCGGCCAGCACATACGTGTTCGTGAGAGGTGAGGGTGCCCGGACCACCCGGCCCCGCGGCTGCCCAGGAGGCATGGGAGGGGTCCTGGATCCTGGAGAGGTATCTGACAGCTGCACCCCCAGTCCCAGGGCCCCTCACCTGGGTAGAGAGCCCCTCAGCCTCGCTTTTCCTGCCCACCACCTGCCCCCTCTCCTCAGACTTGGAGCAGCCGTTCATCAACAAGCCAGACACGCTCCTGGTCAACAGGAAGGATTCCATGTGGGTGCCCTGCCTGGTGTCCATCCCCGGCCTCAACGTCACGCTGCGATCGGTACAGCCCCCGTCCCCACCCCCACCCCAGGATCTGGCCCTCCTGTCCCCGTCCTGGGGAAAGGCAGCCCCTAGTCTGGCCAGGAGGAAGTGGGGTGACAGCCACCATGTTCCTGCAGCAAAACTCAGCGCTGCGGCCCGACGGGCAGGAGGTGGTGTGGGACGACCGCCGGGGCATGCGGGTGCCCACGCCGCTGCTGCGTGATGCCCTGTACCTGCAGTGCGAGACCACCTGGGCTGGCCAGGCCTTCCTGTCCAACCCGTTCCTTGTGCACATCACAGGTAGGGGCTGTCTCAAGCTGCACACCCTCCCCGGGCCCCGCCTGAGAACCACTGCCCACATCCTAGGGGAAGATGATGGGGGGGTCCCCCAAATCCCAGTAATGGGGCTATAGGTGTCACATCTGGTCTCGGCGGGCACCCTGTGCCCTGCACCCTGTGTGTGCCATCCTGTAAGTGGCATGGGGGTCACTGTGCATGTGTCCACCAGGCAACGAGCTCTATGACATCCAGCTGTTCCCCAAGAAGTCGCTGGAGCTGCTGGTCGGGGAGAAGCTGGTCCTGAACTGTACCGTGTGGGCTGAGTTCAACTCAGGTGTCACCTTTGACTGGGACTATCCAGGGAAGCAGGTGAAGCCAGCAGCCCAGCCAGGGGCATACTGGAACCATCCCCCAGAGTCCCTGTTCACTGTCCACACCTGCCTCGTGCCCACACTGTCCCCGGGAGTGTCCATCACTGCCCACTGCCCACTGCACCACCCAGGCCTGGTGCACACTGGCCTCTGAATAGAGGACGGTCCCGCCCCAAGGGCCCCTGTCTGATAGGAAAGTTTTCCAACCCCAAGAAAAACTCTGGTTCTGGGTCCAAGGCTTCCAGAGTCCCTGTAGGCTGGGGTATGTGCCTTTGGTGCTCAGTTCTGCCGGAGCCCACCTGCTCTGACCCTGGGCTTCCCCTGGGCGTGGGCAGGCAGAGCGGGGTAAGTGGGTGCCAGAGCGGCGCTCCCAGCAGACTCACACAGAGCTCTCCAGCATCCTGACCATCCACAACGTCAGCCAGCACGACCTGGGCCCGTATGTGTGTGAGGCCAACAACGGCATCCAGCGATTCCGGGAGAGCACCGAGGTCATTGTGCATGGTATGGTGTGGGGCTGAGTCGGGTGTCCGTCATCGAGCCTGAGGAACAAGGGTCCGTGTGCAGTGTGGGCGGAGGTCAGAGGTCAGGGTGCACCTGAGCAGTGTGGAGTCCAGCCAGAGGGAAGGGAGGGTAATGAGTGGACCCCAGAGGGCAGGGCGAGCCCCAATCTGCAGGCGTCTGTCCTCTGGGGGGTGCCAGACCGTTGCTGGGAGTCCCTGGGCAGGGCTGGGTCAGTGACTCCAGGCCCCGGCTTTACACTGATGCCTCCCATCTGGCAGAAAAGCCCTTTATCAGCGTCGAGTGGCTCAAGGGTCCTGTCCTGGAGGCCACGGCAGGAGACGAGCTGGTGAAGCTGCCTGTGAAGCTAGCGGCGTACCCCGCACCGGAGTTCCAATGGTACCAGCCCCACCCCCTGCCTCTTGCTACCCACCAGGCCCAACAAGGTGGGAAGGGCAGCATCCTCCTCATCAAGGGTCTTGTGCCCCGTGACCCCTATGGAGACTCTCCTCTGAAGACACTCCAAGGAACATGCACCTAAGAGAATATTTAAGCCAGAGGGAAGGTTATCTCTGGTTGCTACTAAGCTACGAAAGCTTGCAAATACCAGCCTCCTATTATCAGTGGGTGTGGTGGGCACAGCTAGGCTTTATCTAACTTATACCTGCATCTGCCCCATGGCCCTGAGGGCCCTGCCAGCTGAAGGATGTCACAGAGCTCTGGCCTGCCCTGCAGCAGTGGCTTTGGGTTTCTTAGGCCTCCCTCTGAACAGGTTACCACTGCCAGGACCCTCCTATCCAGGAGTTCAGAGGCGCCCCAGGGATTCCACAGACTGTTGTAGGGCCAGGCTCTGGGCTTGGCCTCAGCTGTGTGGCAGAAAGCAAGAGCTTCCAGGAGGCCCACAGGCTCCGGAGTCCCAGCTCTGATCTGACCTGAAAGGAAGGCCTCCCCTTTGGGATGTATTAAGGGTCAGTGAGGAGGAGGGGGGTGTCCCTTCCTGGTGACTCTGCTCTTGCCAGGAGCTCCTGGAGAGCTCTCTAGGAGCTCAGGTTGCCACAGTATCCCCCCACTCCCACACCCTTGGGTCACCTGAGCAATACATGCGGTCCGACCCTCGGAAGTCACACTCTAGCCTGACCCCCATTGCACAGACAAGTAAACAGAGGTGGGGGAAGGGGAAGGGCATTCCTACCTGAGCACTGAGCCTCCTGGGAGGGCTCTGCTTCATCCTTTCCCAGCTGGCCAGAGAAACCCCACCCTTCCCAGTCTGGGGCACCGCCCTCCAGGCAGAATGACCTTTTCCTAAAGCCTGGAGCTGGGCAAGAAGGGGCCCCAGACATTCTCACCTGGGATGTCTCTGTGCTGGCTGTAGGCTGGAAGCAGGCTTCTCCTGAGAGGGCCTCAGGATGCGCTGGACCTGGGCCTGGTATAACCCTACCTCTGAGGCCACAGGCTTTACGGTACCTGGTATAGGACCAGTATTTTGGGGACAGGGTCTTAAAAGGCGCTGATGCAGCCTGGAGCCTCCCTCACATGTCAGCCTCCTGGACCTACCTGGGGCTCCGTCCCCTGCTCTCCAGGGCCAGCAAGACTGACCCATCCAGGGTCTGGCCCAGGCCTGATGCTCAGGCGGCTGGCTGCCTCTCATCATTCCCACTACGTCTGGTTTTTCTTCTCTCACTTGGCCAACACCCACCTCCAAAATGCTCAGCTGGGCGCACTGTCCACTGAGACCCCTGCCCCAGGCACAGTAGCCACCACAGCCACACCAAGGCCCACTCTTCTAGGCTGTCATGTGACGATTATAAGCGAATGGATGGAGATCTAGTGGACAGACAGACAGGCTGGCCCTCAGCTCCTGAAGCGCCCTTCGTGTCCGGCGCAGTGCTGACACCGCAGGATGTAACTCAGTTCAACCTCACGACCCCTGCGAAAGAGTGCATTTTGTTTCCCCAGTTTTCAGATGAGGATAGTGGGGGCTTGGGGCCATGAAGGGGGTTGCCTAAGATGACAGGTCCAGCAGGTGGCAGACTCAGAATTTTGCACCGGAGCCTGGCAGGCCACATGGCCTTGGGCCTGCTCTGCCCTCCCCTGCTGTGTGACCCCAGATGACTCACGCCCCTCCCTTACGTCCCCACCTCACTGTTGGTTTCTGACCAAGGATGTGCCTCTCCCACCCCACTCTGGCTGAATAGCAGGGGAAGGCACCTGCGTGAGGGAGGACTGCTTCCAGGTAGTCTGGGTTGCAGAGGCAGCTGCCAGCAGCACCCCCTCCCAGGCCCCGGGAGGAGCCACATCTATTTGCATATGTAACGATTTGCATATGTTCTGCTCTAAGTGTAGGGGCATAGCAGTAAAGGGGACAGTGTGCGGAGAACCAGGGCAGAGAGCAGGAGCTGGTTCATATGACTCACTCTAATGAGTGAGTATTTGAATATAGGAGAGAGGGAGCCATACAAGTGTCTAGGGGACTGAGCATCCAAGCAAGGAGGGGACAGCAAATACAAAGGCCCCGGGTGGGACTGCGGGGGCAGCAAGAAGGCCCCCACATCTGAAAAGCTCCAGGAAGGGCAGAGCTGGGGTCTGAGAGTGAGGCAGGGCCCCCCCTGTGGTGAGGGGCTGGCTGGTCTGTGCTTCTGGGGGACTGCATCTCCAGTCCTTCCCAATACACACCATCAAAGCCTGCGAGAGACTGGGCAGCCTGGGACTACCCCCGTAGCCTCCAGGCCACCCGCTCCCCATACAGTCGGCAGCTGCCCCAGCCTGAAGCCCTGCCGCCCTTTCCAGCAGCCTCCTGGTCTGGTCCGGCCTGGCCCGTCAGGACTCTGGCACCAGCCTCTCCTGCCTCCCCTGACAGTCTACTGCAGGTGTCCTGTCGGGGCCTGGCTGTGGCAGGGAAGGGGCGCCAGGACAGGGCAGGGGTGGGTCCACGCGGTCCCCTGAACTCCCTTCCCGGGCCAGGTACAAGGACAGAAAGTTAGTGTCCGGGCGCCAAAATCCACATGCCCTGGTGCTCAAGGAGGTGACGGAGGCCAGTGCAGGCATCTACACCCTCGCCCTGTGGAACTCTGCGGCCGGCCTGCGGCGCAACATCAGCCTGGAGCTGGTGGTGAACGGTACGGGGGAGGGGGAACGGGAGAGGGGACGGTGGGGGGCTTCCTAGAACAAGAGTGGGGGCTCTGCGTCCCTGGGTAGACGCTGCAGGAAGGGGCACATCTTGAGTAGAGGATGGTGAGCATGGCAGGGGCCTGACGACCAGCTGTCTGCCTGTCCCCCCAGTGCCCCCCCACATCCACGAGAAGGAGGCCTCCTCCCCCAGCACCTACTCCCGCCACAGCCGCCAGGCCCTCACCTGCACTGCCTACGGGGTGCCGCCCCCTCTCAGCGTCCAGTGGCACTGGCGGCCGTGGACTCCCTGCAAGACCTTCGCCCAGCGCAGCCTGTGAGTGTGGCTCCAGCCTGTCCATCCCGGCTCCATCCTCAGCCTTGGGTGGGCCCCTCCCTCACTGCCTGCACCCACCCCTCCCCAGCGCCCTGCTCTAAACTCGAACCTTACCGCCATTCAACTATAGTCAATCCCGGACCTCACCTCACATGAGCAAAGCTTGGAGCCTCCCTAGTATCAGTCAGTCTGGGGATGGTGCCACCTACCACCCTTGAAAGGAAAGCTCCCAAGACACATAACTGCATGATCCAGAAAGACAAAAGGACCTGGACACCAAGCAGGCAGACATGAGCTAGTTTTATGAGCCTTGTACTGAGTGCTGCGGCACACCAATCACGCCCAGTTAGCTTTTTCTGAGCAGTGTTCAAGATGATCCCTTATAGAGGAAGTAACTGAGGGTCGGAGAAGGGCCCTGACTTTCCCAAGGTCACGGCTGTAAGCAGCAGAGCCTGCCTGACTGCTTAGCCATGCTTCCCTACACGGAGCTGGGCACCAGCAGGACAGACAGGCCAAGGAGTTTGCTGAGAGCAGCGACAATTGGACAAGCAGGGGATGGGAGAGGAGGGTGCCAAGGTAGCCAGTGGTCTGGAAGGCACTAGGGAGCAGTGAAGGGGATGGAGTGAGGAGGAGTCACGGGTCACATTTGCCATTGAGCATGAGATCCTTGTGGGCAGGGTGGAGGGATGGAGGCTGGGAACCCAAGGAAGGGACAGAGAAGCCGTACCGGGAGAGGGGCTGTAGCCCCAGCACGGTTAGCAGAGGAGGCTCAGTAGGGGTGGCCTGCTGCATCCAAGGCTCATGAGATTCTTCTAGACCATGAGGCCCTTCCAAATCTGCTTCCCTCTGATACTCTACTTTCTTGCTCTAGGCCAACTGACAGAACCCTGGACTCCCTCCCTGCTCTTCTGGGGGTAGACATATCCCAACCAGGGACCAAAGGTGCTGGAATCACACCCAGCCCAGGAAGGGGACACAGCTCTTGAAGAAGGAGAGAGAGGGCTTCCCAGAACAAAAGTGTTGACACTGCTGCCCCTGGGAGAGCTAGGTGGACTTTGCAGGAAGGGGCACATCTTGAGTAGGGGCCGTGGGCAAGGCAGGCTAGAGGGGGCCACAGGGCCACAGGTATGTGCTGCTCTGCAGGCAGCAGGACTTGGCCTTTTGGGAAGGCTGTGTCTGGCAGCCTTCACAGGATACGTTGTTACGGAACCATGAGCATAAAGGGTGGAAGAAAGTGTTCCAGAAACAAAGTCCCAATCCCCACCCTTGGGAGTAGATGACCCTGAGTACGACAAAGCCTCGTCGCCCACCCTCTGTGGGGCCTCTTCTGCCCATATCCTACCTGACCTGGTCCCTTCTTGCTCCCGGCAGCCGGCGGCAGCAGAGAGACCACATGCCACAGTGCCGTGACTGGAGAGAGGTGACCACACAGGATGCGGTAAACCCCATCGAGAGCCTGGACACCTGGACCGAATTTGTGGAGGGAAAGAATAAGGTATGCACCAGCCGTGCCACTGACGGGGGAGGTGAAGGGAGGCAGGGAGGGGCGCTTTCCTGGCCTTCTCCATTTCCACCAGGCCCGTAGAGCTCTGACAGTTGGTGGTCTGTCTGCAGCGTCTCTGGGCCTCAGCTCCCTTCCTGCATGTGGGGGTGGGGGGTGGGACCTCCAGCTGCTTCCTAGACAGAGAAGCTTAGATTCATGGCAGCATGGCCAGGCCCTGGGCCCCAGCCACCCACAGGCTCCAGGGCTAGGAGCGTTAGGCCTGGGGCCAGCTAGGTCTCCACCGAAGGCAACTGAACCTCTGGCCCAGCCTAGGGGCAATGCCTAGAAGAGGCCAGGCGGGGGAGGGGACTGAACAAAGGCACCCACTTCCTACAGTCACTTCCTGTTTTCCTACACACCTCCAGAGCCTCTTCCTGTTCCAGGCCTGGCCAGGAAGTGCCCAGCTTGGAATGGGGGGTGGTGGTGTTTGGATGGTAGGCAGGGCCTATAGCCCTCTCTCCTCCCCCAGCCTCCAAGCTTCCTACTCCCCAGCCCAGAGTTCTTCTGGAGACCTGGGACCCATTCCTCCCCTCACCACCACCCAGGGCCCTGAGAGAGGTGCTGTGAGCAGCCGTGGGGTGAATGTGGCACATTGCAAGGGTCTCACGATGTGATCAGCTGCTGGCCTTGCTCCTGCAGCTGAATTCTAGCCCTGGCTTGGACTGCCCCGGTGCCAGACTGGGTCTGTCCCCTCCTCCTCAACATGGCCAGAACCTGAGCCCATCCACACCCAGAGGTCTCTGTAGCCCTGCCTAATGCTGCCCTCTAACCTCAGCCACAGCCGATGCTGTTTGTAGCTACATCCTTGACTTTTCTTGAGAGCTACCTTTGCTGTGCAAAGGCTTCACCTTCTGCTCCCCACTAGGTCCTGTCTCTGAGCTTTGGTCCCTCCACCTCCAGGCCTCAGTGATCCCCACTACTCTGCCAGGCACAGCAGCCTCCTTGCAGAAAGGGAGGAAGGTCAGGGTGGGACGAACTTGGGCAGAAAATTCTTGTGTTCTGCACAGACGGTGAGCAAGCTGGTGATCCAGGATGCCAACGTGTCTGCCATGTACAAGTGCGTGGTCTTCAACAAAGTGGGCCAGGACGAGCGGCTCATCTACTTCTACGTGACCAGTGAGTGACTTGGGCAGGCCTTGGGTGGAGTCAGGAAGGAGGAAGGAGAGAAGGCCTGGGAGAGGATGAGGAGCCCAAGTTGGGCCCTTTGAGTTTCTGATGATGTCAGGCACCCAGAAGAGACTCAGGGGCCCACTGGGCCTCTGGGTCTGGGTGGGAGGGATAGGTTTGGAGGCCATCAGCATATGGACTGGGGTGCTGGTCCACTGGGATGGAGTGGCGCCCTTTGCCCCTAGCCCTGGAGGCACCTCCCCACTGGTGCCCCCCCACCTCCTTCCCACACAGCAGCTGGCTCACAGGTACATTTTTCCTGGGGGAAAATGTCTGTAGTTTCCTCAGCTTTTCAGATGTGTTAGTGACCCCGGGAATGCTAAGAAGCCTATTAAAGGACAGTCACTGTGCCCGGGCGTGTAAATGAGGGCGCCTAGAAGAGAGAGGGCACCCTGTGGGAGGGAGGGGAGAGAGGAGCCCACAAGAGCCTGACAAGAAGTGCGGCCAGAGGGACAAAAGGAAATCAGGAGCGAGGCATCGCCACAAGCTAATGAAACAATGAGATCGTTCCAAGGAGGGGACAGTGGTGGAGTGTGATCAGCATCGAGGGAGGACGGGACAGGATGGTACCAAGTGTGCTGACAAGGACCCCACTGATGGTCCGGGCTCCCTGGGAGCAGTAGGGGCAGCAGCGGGGCTGGGGTTTATCCAAGAGAGAGCTAGAAGGAGGACAGGCAGGAGACGGTGGGGGCAACTTCAGGGAGCTGGTCCATTGG
Organism: Paguma larvata; assembly: GCA_030068075.1. Taxonomy (NCBI): domain Eukaryota; kingdom Metazoa; phylum Chordata; class Mammalia; order Carnivora; family Viverridae; genus Paguma; species Paguma larvata. Next base: position 142,976,808 of record CM057826.1, on the reverse strand, counting down.
TCAGTGTTGGGAAGAAGGGGCATGAAGAGGGCTCCCTGGCAGTGTGCCCAGCCTGAATACACGTGATGCACCCTCTTGGTAGAGAGCTGAGTGAGTCCAACCAGAGTCGGGAAAGGGAGAGTGAGCACCGGGGCAAGCAGGTAGGTGGCCACCTCTGGGTGCAGGGTCACAGAGGTTCCTCCTCCCTCCGCAGACATCCCTGACGGCTTCAGCATAGTATCCGAGCCATCCGAGGAACCCCTAGAGGGCCAAGACGTGCGCCTGAGCTGCCGGGCTGACAACTACACCTATGAGCATCTGCGTTGGTACCGCCTCAACCTGTCCACGCTGCACGATGCGCACGGGAACCCGCTGCTGCTGGACTGCAAGAACGTGCACCTATTCGCTACGCCGCTGGCCGCCAGCCTGGAGGAGGCGGAGCCAGGGGCGCGCCACGCCACGCTCAGCCTGACCATCCCCAGCGTGGCTCCTGAGCACGAAGGCGACTACGTATGCGAGGTGCAGGACCGTCGCAGCCACGACAAGCACTGCCACAAGAAGTACCTGTCGGTGCAGGGTGAGGCGGGCAGAGCTGCAGGGGAGGGCCGGGGCCGCTTCCCCAAAAGGCTTCTCCCCTCCGAGGATGCGCCTGGCCCGTCACTCCGGGACCCTGAACCTGCAGGAGGGCCTTCCTCCCCACCCGCGCTGTGGAGGTCCACGGCCCTCCCCGCCCTGCGCTCAAACCTGATCCTTCCTTGAGCTTCACGCAATCCCTCCCAGCTCTCCATCTCTCCCAGCTCTAGGCTCCCAGCCCTGCGGGGGGGCCCCCCTTCCCAGAATGTCCTCCCGCTTTCTGCAGCTCCACTTAGCTCCCTCTCGACCCCCACTCTCAGCCCTGGAAGCCCCGCGGCTCACGCAGAACTTGACCGACCTCCTGGTGAATGTGAGCGACTCCCTGGAGATGCGGTGCCCGGTGGCCGGGGTGCACGTGCCCAGCATCTTGTGGTACAAAGACGAGAGGCTGCTGGAGGAAGAGTCCGGTAAGGCGGTGGATCCAGGCCAAGGACGGGTGCAGAGAGAGGCTCTCTAGGTCAAGACGCATCTGAACTCGAACCTCCACTCCATCCCCCCCAGGAATCGACCTGGCCGACTCCAACCAGAAACTGAGCATACAGCGCGTGCGTGAGGAAGATGCGGGCCGCTACCTGTGCAGCGTGTGCAACGCCAAGGGCTGCGTCAATTCTTCCGCCAGCGTCGCCGTGGAAGGTCCAGCCTCCCCCTTGCGCCCTTCCACTCACCTGCCACCCACACTTGGCACCTTCTCATAGCCACCTCCCTCAAGTGGTGCCCACCACACAGGGGACTTCTCACAGGGCGCATCCTCCCCCCGCCCCCCTAAAACACGCACACACACAGACTAGCCCCTTTCTGCCCACTCAGGCTCGGAAGACAAAGGCAGCATGGAGATCGTGATCCTTGTCGGCACCGGGGTCATCGCTGTCTTCTTCTGGGTCCTCCTCCTCCTCATCTTCTGTAACATGAGGAGGGTGAGCGCTCCTCCCCCAACTGAGCCTCTCCACCGCTCCTTGTGGGGTCTCTCTACACCACGCACCGCTTGTAAGATAAGAAATAAAGTCTTAGCTCACCTGGAAGCCTCACTTCCTGGGAAGCCTCTCAGACCCCTCCATGCCGGGCTCTTACACCCCCGGAGGTTGTCTGTCTGTCCCCTCCTTGCTGGAGAGTCCCCAAGGAGATCCCATCTGTCCTGGGGAAAGTTTTTCCCCAAGACCGTGGTATGGCCAAATCAGTGAGTTGTCCCCACCCCCACCCCAGCCAGCCCACGCAGACATCAAGACAGGCTACCTGTCCATCATCATGGACCCCGGGGAGGTGCCTCCGGAGGAGCAGTGCGAATACCTGTCCTATGATGCCAGCCAGTGGGAGTTCCCCCGGGAGCGGCTGCACCTCGGTGAGGATCGCCCAGCCCGCCCCGCCCGCCCTAGCCTGTCCGCACAGACGGGCCTCGGCCTCTGAAATCCCTCCATTCTCAGGCCAGAAAGTCACGCCTGGCCCCCACCTGGCCTGACCTGCCCATCTGGGCGTGCATCCCAAGAACTTTGGCCAGGGCTCTCAGTTCTCAGGCCCCCCGGGGTCACTTCCTGCAGCTCTGAGCTGGGTGGGCCCATCACACCTGCTGGGAGAGGATGCAGGGCCTTCCTGTCAGCTTCTCCTCTCCCTCTCTTCCCGCTCCTGGTCTCCATGCTCTTCCTGTTTGGCAGAGAAACTCCCGATTTTCCTCCCCCTCCTGGGCCTTCCTTCCTGGCCCCTCACAAGGGTTGCCCCTGCTGCCCATCCCTCTTCACCCTCGCCCTCATACAGCTCACCTGGAGCCGGCTCCCTGCCCCCACAGGGAGAGTCCTCGGCCATGGGGCCTTTGGGAAGGTGGTGGAAGCCTCGGCTTTTGGAATCAACAAGGGCAGCAGCTGTGACACTGTGGCAGTGAAAATGCTGAAAGGTGTGGGGTCGGCGGGTCGAGGAGGCGGTGGGAATGGTGAGGGGCAGCAGCTCTGGGTGGGCTGGCAGGGCTGTGGTGCAGGAGGGGAAACTGAGGTTCAGAGCCGGAGCCTCGCCCAGGGTTCTTCATGGAGGCCTGGGGCTCGGATCGGAGTCATTCTTCCCAATCCCACCTGAAACTCCAGCCTCAAAGAGGCGAGCAGGACGAGCTGAGGACCCTACGCCCCCACGGGGGAGAGTTCTAGCTGCACCTTAGCTAAGCCAGTGGCGGGGAAGAGGGACGCGCACGGATTGGGGAGCGGGGTAGGGGGAGGCGGCAGGCCGGGCACCCCGCGAAGCCCCCGTATCCCCTCCAGAGGGCGCCACAGCTAGCGAGCACCGCGCCTTGATGTCTGAGCTCAAGATCCTAATTCACATCGGCAACCACCTCAACGTAGTCAACCTCCTGGGGGCGTGCACCAAGCCCAATGGTGAGGAGCTTGTGGCCCCCGGCCTGAGAGGAGGGGCCTGCTGGGCTTGGTGTGGGCGGGGCCTGGCCGGGGCGGGGCCGGAGGGCTGAGGGCTGGGACGTGGCTGCGGTGCCCGCCCTCCACCTTGCGGTCGGTCCCCGCGCGCCGCTCTTTCGCCCTGCCCTAGGTCCCCTCATGGTGATCGTGGAGTTCTGCAAGTACGGCAATCTCTCCAACTTCCTGCGTGCCAAGCGGGAGGCCTTCAACCCCTATGCTGTAAGTAGGCACCCTGCCAGTGTCCCGAGCTCTGCTGGGGGCCCGAAGGACGCCAACGTGGGCTAGAGGGTGGGGGAGCTCCCCTGAGACCCACTTTGTGCTTACTTAGGAGAAGTCCCCTGAGGAGCGAAGGCGCTTCCGCGCCATGGTGGAAGGCGCCAAGGCTGACCGGAGGAGGCCAGGAAGCAGCGACCGGGCCCTCCTCTCCCGGCTCCTGATGGGCAAGGGCGGGGCAGGGCGGGCCCCTCCGATCCAAGAAGGTAAGAGCCTGACTTCCTCTTGCCCACAGAAGTCTGGTTGGCATGATGATACCCCACGATCAGGGGACTGTGGGATAAGCTGGCCTCCAGCCTTCCTGAAGGGGCTTACCTGGGAGAGTGTGTAATGGGCTTTTCCTCTGGAAGGGAAGACACCACAGGGGCAGTCTCCGCAGAGACTTTGACATTTGATTGGGCATCACTGGATGTATAGGCTTTGCCTTCCAGACAAGGGTGGGAGCAAACAGGAAGAAGTAGCAGGTGCAAAGGTCCATGATGCAACAACATTCACTGCTCTGGGAGTAGTTAGTGGGTGTCGCAGAAGGAGTGGATGCTGAGGGGCAGGAGAGGGGGCCCACTCGCTCGTGAGCCAGTGCCAGGGGCTTCAGGGCCCCAACCAGGAGGGATACAGCCAGGGTTGGTGAACGAACACTCCCTTTGGGGAGGGGTGGAAGATAAGAGTTATGGAAGGAGCCCCTCCTGAGCCCACCTCCACCCATTGTGCAGCCCAGGACCTGTGGCTGAGCCCGCTGACCATGGAAGACCTTGTCTGCTACAGCTTCCAGGTGGCCCGAGGGATGGAGTTCCTGGCTTCACGCAAGGTGACTGCCCCAGCAGGCCCCTCAGAAGGGAGAAGGGTGCAGACCTACCAGCATGCCAAGACACACACAGTCCCAGCTCACCCCACAGTGATGCTGTGGTCCGGGGATGCTCTCCCACTTTGCAGAGGAGGGAACTGAGACCAGAGTGCAGAAGCGATTTCCCGAGACCTCTAGGTAGTCAGTAGCAGAACTGGATGTGGAATCTGGCCCACCCCACAGCCTCTTCTGCTGCCCCCAGAGTCTCACGAGCCCCCTCCTGTAGAGTCCCGGGGGAGCATAGAAATCTAGCCCCAAAGGGTGTCTGAGAGGTTCAGTCAGTTAACCGTCTGACTTTGGCTCAGGTCATGATCTCACGGTTCGTGGGTTGGAGCCCCACATCGGGCTCTGCACTGGCACGGATTCTCGCTCTATCCTCTCTCTGCCCCACCTCTGCTCACACTTTCTCTTTCTCCCTCTCTCAAGATAAATAAATAAAATTTAAAAATATTTTAAAGAAAGAAAGAAAGAAAGAAAGAAAGAAAGAAAGAAAGAAAGAAAGAAAGAAAGAAAGAAAGAGGGAAAGAAAGAAAGAAAGAAAGAGAGAAAGGAAGAAAGAAACCTATCTGTAAGAGAGCAGGACTCGGGCATGCGTGGCCCTGGGAACCTGTGCCAACCAACCCCCTCACACCTCCTCGCGCCCCTAGTGCATCCACAGAGACCTGGCTGCCCGGAACATCTTGCTGTCGGAAAGTGACGTGGTGAAGATCTGTGACTTCGGCCTGGCTCGCGACATCTACAAAGACCCTGACTACGTGCGCAAGGGCAGCGTGAGTGCAGGGCACAGAGGGAGGGCAGGGGATGGGGGCATGGATCTCCCATCCAGGAGGCAGGTGGGGGAATCACCGCCATCTACACGGAAGGTCTGAGAGCCTACAGGGACCTTAGAGGCCCCACCAGGGCACATGGGGCAGGGGAGTAGAGACAGGAGCTGAGAGCAGGGATCGTGGGGTTCCAATTGGAGCTTGTGTTTGGCCCCATGTCCTTGTCCAGTAGGTGGACACCGACTGACTCCGAATGCCTGCCCTGCAGAGGTGGACCCTGATGGTGCGGGGTGGTCACAGAGGAGTATGTGGGTGCTGGGTGCAGTGTGTGTCTCGCTGGTGGTGCTCAGGGGCAGCCAGGCAGGCACTAATTTGGGGGTCTGTCCCCTGGAGAAGGAAGGAAGAGGCTTGGAGAGGCAGCAGTGGGCAAGATGGGTCTAGGCTGTGATGGGCCACCCTGACGGCATAGCCCCCACGTGGAAGGCTTTAGCTGTTCATTCTCACTCACAGGTGAGGGGAGGTGGCTGGAGGGGAGAGTCTGGTGTGACCTCCAGAAGCTCCCTCTGCAGGCCGTGAGGAAAGAGGGGTGGAGGCGCTGAGGTGGAGACAGAAGCCAGTCAGAAGGAGCCATGGCCCTCAGGGATCCCAGGTAGAGGCCACAAGAGGTAGAGAGACGATAAGGAAGGCAAGCAGGAGCCACAGGAGGAGTGGTCGGGGGTGATGCCTGGCATCCCGTGTGGGTACCAAGCGAGCAGCTGAGAGGATGGTGAGGGGGTGCAGGGTCCCGGTTCCTTCAGAAGATGGGCCTGGGGTCCTAAAGAGGAGGGGTTCCAAGTGCCCCCTGCCAAGAGTGCACAGGGACAGAAAGGGGCCCAGACAGACCCAGGAGAACAGCAGCAGGGCAGAGGCCTTCAAGGAAGACCCTGGGCACCTACAGGGTAGGAGCCAATTGTGAGAGTCTTCTGAACACAGAAGGAGTGGGAAGGGCCAAAGGCCTTTCTTGGAGTGTGGCTCCAGAGTTCTGGGGAGACTGGGGGCGAGAGAGGGGTGGCCCAAGTGTTTGGCTTTCTTCCTCTCTTCCCTCCCTCCCCGGGGCCAAACTTCCATCCGCCTCCCCCAGGCCCGGCTGCCCCTGAAGTGGATGGCTCCGGAGAGCATCTTTGACAAAGTGTACACCACGCAGAGTGACGTGTGGTCCTTTGGGGTGCTGCTCTGGGAGATCTTCTCTCTGGGTAAGTGCATGGCAGGGTGTGAGGGACGGGAGGGGCAGGACCGTAGGCTCCAGGTCACACCACCATCGAGCCCTTGCGAAACAGGGCAGTCCATTCTACGGTGAGTGGCTTAAGAGCCCGCCACCTCTCCCCTCTGCCTCCAGCGTGGGCCACCCTGGCAGCATCTCCAGAGGGTGGAGGGTGTTGTGCTTTGCTCTCTGCGAGCACAGAGCCTGTGTTTACTAGGCAGTCCCTGGGGTTACCGCATGTCCCAAAGGAGAGGCCTCATGGGTTCCCCAGATTGTCACCTCCCTGGACGAGCCCCTTCCTCACCTGTCACTGGGGATGCCGCTCCTGCCTTCAAGGGCTGGGGGTGGGGGAGCGTCCTGGAGGAGACTGGATGCTCACTCAGGGATTGACCTACTTAGGAGAGTTCCACGTGGGCCCCTGGGTGGGCCCCCCCCCCAGGACCAAGATGAAGCCCCCGCACCAGGGCCAGCTGGGCAGTGAACAAATCGAGAAGTAAAAGAACTAAAGAACAACCATGATGAATGCTATTACTAAAACTCCAAGGGCCTGGAGAGCACAGAGAGGACAGACAGGGGCTTCGGGAGCTGGAGGCGAGGTCCCGGCTGATGAAGGGGCTGGGAGAGGGCAGGCGGGGCTGGGAAGACAGCGGTCCAGGGCTAGGGGGCAGCGAGTGTTGGAGGTGGGCAGGGCGTGAGGAAAGGGCGTCAGGAGATGCAGCAAGGGGTAGGAGAGGTGGTCCATGCCCTGAAAGCCGGCCAGGGGGAGGACCTGGAATTTAAGTCTCATGGAAACCACTCAGAGCTTTGAGCAAGGGGGAGACCAGTCTGGCTTTTGTCTTAAAAGAATCACCCCTGGGGCACCTGCGTGGCTCAATCAGGAAGCACCTGACTTTGGCTCAGACAGTGATCTCACTATTCGTGAGATCTCACGATTCAATTCGCTCAGGATCCTCTGTCGTCCTCTCAGTGCCCCTCCCCCGCTCGCACGCAGGCGTGCATGCTCTCTGTCTCTGTCTCTCAAAAATAAGTTCTAAAAAAATTAAAAGGATTGCCCTACTGGGGCACCTGGGTGGCTCAGTCGGTTGAGCATCCGACTTCGGCTCAGATCATCACAGTTCGTGAATTCGAGAGCCTGGAGCCTGCTTTGGATTCTGCATCTCCCTTCTCCTCTGCCCCTCCCCTGCTTCCACTTGGTCTCTCTCTCTGTCTCTCTCTCTCTCTTAAAAATAAATAAACATTAAAAACAAAAAAAAAAAAGGGTCTCTCTGCTGCTGTGTGGCTTGCCCTCAGCGGCGGAGGGAGACCTAGAGGTTCTTGGGGCCACTTTCCCTGTGGTCAGGAGAGGTGAGGTGCTGCAGGCTAAGGAGGGGTTAGGTGCTGGGTATGTTTGAAGGCAAAGCCACAGGATTTAGGAAGGGGTTGGATTGGGTGGCCGGGAAGGGTGTCTCTGAAGAGAGGTCCCTGTGACAGAGTGACTTAATTGGCTCAGTGCGGCTCTCTGAACCTGGGGATCCCGGGAGCCATGTTTTCATCCATCATTTTTTTTTAACCTAATGAAGAACTCTAATAGGAGGACAGGAGCGCCTTGGCCGGCACCCCCCACCCCAGACCTGGGGACAGCAGGACGAGTCCCCTGCCGTAAAGAGCCAGGACAGAGCCAATCTGCGGGTGGAGGATGGGGGCTGGACTGAGCAGCGGGTGCCTGCTTCCCACCCACCCCTACCTCACTCTGTTCCTGCCATCAGGGGCCTCCCCCTACCCTGGGGTGCAGATCAACGAGGAGTTCTGTCAGCGGCTGAAAGAGGGCACGCGGATGAGAGCCCCAGAGCTGGCCACTCCCGCCATGTGAGTTTCCCTGCAGGCTCTGCAGATGTTGGGGGTTTGGAGGGGTGGGGGGTGTTGCATGCAGGCAGGGGGCAGAACTGGGGAGGTGGCGCAGGCCTCGAGGCTGGGGTAGAGGCCTGTAAGAGTCCCTTGCTCCCCCCACCCGGATCCACCCACCGGCCCGCAGACAGCTCTCCCCTCCCACCCCCAGGCGGAAGAGACAGGGTGGGCAGGGGGGGTGCGAAGGACGGAGGTTAGACAGGGGAGCTGGGCGGTGTGCTGGTGCGGGCGTGCTCAGACCACAGGCCAGCAGCCAGCTTTACCCGCAGACGCGGCGTCATGCTGAGCTGCTGGTCAGGAGACCCCAAAGAGCGGCCTGCGTTCTCGGAGCTGGTAGAAATCCTGGGGGACCTGCTCCAGGGCGGGGGCTGGCAGGTAAGTCCTCTCTGTCCGCCCTGTCCTGCTGCAGCAACCTCTGACCCCCAACCCCAGGGCCATGGCCATCAAGCAGGTGGTCGGAGCCCGTCTTTGGCCATGAGGAACCCCCAGCTGGTCTTCGGGGGGGCCTGCAAGCCCCGCCCCCTGCACCCACCTTTCACTTCTGTCTCCCTCCCACAGTGCGCCTGGGGGTGCAGAGAGCAAAGCGAGCTCAAGCCCACTCTGATGCTCTGGGGTCTAGAGGAGTCAGCAGGGGCTGTGCCTGCAGCACCAACTGTGCCCCAAAGGAGGGGACCCTGGGCTGGGATTGCCCGTGCTGTGCCTTCCTCCTAGAAGTGGGGCACCTGTGAGGGCTGCTGGGAGAATTCACCAGGCAGGCTCACTTAAGCCTCAGAGCACCTTGCAGCACAGAACTTCACCGGTCGGGAGCCCCAGCATCCTGAAAGCGGGGGTGGGGGCTGAGGGGGTGCGGCGGTGTCTGACCCTGGTGGGCTCTGCCATCCCTCCAGGAGGAGGAGGACTGCATGGCGCCCTGCGGCTCTCAGAGCTTGGAGGAGGGCAGCTTCTTGCAGACGTCCACCACGGCCCTGCACGTCATCGAGGCCGACACCGAGGACAGCCCGCCAAGCCTGCATCGGCACAGCCTGGCCGCCAGGTCAGCCACCCGGCCCCAGGCCCAGGGATCCCCCGGGCAGGGAGAAGGCAATTCTGACACGGTGCATTCTATTCTCGTTAGTCATCAAGGAAAAGCAAAGTACAAGGACTTAATGTTTTTTTTGAATGTTTACTTATTTATTTTGAGAGAGAGAGAGAGTAGCAGAGGAGGGCCAGAGAGAGAGAGGGAGACAGAATCCCAAGCAGGCTCTGCACCGTCAGCCTGGAACCCAATGCGGAGCTCGATCCCAAGACCCGTGAGACCATGACATGAGCCAAATCAAGACTTGGATGCTTAACCAACTGAGCCACCCAGGCGTCCCAAGAGCACAGTGATTTTAGAAGACAGTACTGGGGCAGTGGCTCCCTGGAGGGCCTGGTAGCCTTGGGGCCCCTCCAAGGCTGTATAGACTGTGACAGTCCTTCTCTCCACTCTCCAGCCTTGTCTGCTTCTGGCACTTGTAGCCCCTACAGGCACCTCCCCCTACTTTGAAATTTGGGGTCCTGGGAGCAGGGTAGACCTGTCACTAACCGTATTCAGGATTCAGACGGTAGCCTAAGTTCCCAGAGTTCTGGATCAGACGTCTCTTGCCAACGGCTGTTTACACTCCAGGAAGGCTGTTTATGTTTCTCTGAGACCCGCCACCCCCTGTGCCCCAGCATGGGGCAGGGTCAGGCCCAGGGGATAGGAACAGCCAGCTGGCGCCCACCAGGCTCCTTCCCTCAGTCACCCCCACGCTCGCATGAACATGCACACGGGCACCCACACACACAGGCCAGGCGGCATCTCGCCGCCCCAGACTAGCCTGCCTTGCGTGGAGAGGCCCGTCCTAGGGTGGAGGCCTCCTTGCATCTCTCGCCAGCTCCGTGGCACTCCCCCACCCCACCCCTCGGCCTGGGTGCCCTGCGCTCACATCCCAGGCCCTTCCCAGCAGTGGCCTCAGGAGGTTTTCTCCTCTCGCACACACAGGAGAGGAGACACGGCCCAGCATGGGGGTGGGGAGGCGCATGGTGGATGGCTGCAGGGGGCGCCCAAGGGGGGGCCCAGCCCAGCACTCCACCCAGGCCCCATACCCTCATCCCAGGCCTGGGGTCCTCCTGGGGAGAGACAGGGCAAATGGAGAGGTGGAGAGAGCTTTCTGGGGCACGTTTCTCAGCACTCCCCGTTGTCTCCCCGCAGATACTACAACTGTGTGTCCTTTCCCGGGTGCCTGGCCAGGGGGACTCAGACCCAGGGTTCCTCCAGGATGAAAACGTTTGAGGAATTTCCCATGACCCCGACCACCTACAAGGCTTCCGTGGTAAGTGGGGCCAGTGGGCCCATGCACCACAGATCAGTGCGGCTGGGCTCCGTCTACTGGGAGGAGGCCGGCAGGGAAAAATCGCTGAGGAAAAGGTGCCAACTGTCCCTGGAAATGTCAAGTTCTCTATTGCACCTTGGGCATATTGGGGTCTGTGTGCCTCTGCGATGCCACCATCTCTCAGCCGCCTCCCCCTGTGCCCTCCTCACTCACACAGGGTCTCCCCTCGCACAGCGTAGAAACCCAGTGGAAAGACAGCTTCTCCGCCCAGATAGTTATTGTCGGAATAGCCTGAGTCAGGGCTTCCCTTTGGTGGCCCCCAAGCCATGTCCCCAGAGGAGGAGACCTGGGAACGGGGCACAGGACATAGCCGTGTCCTCAGATTTGGTCAGGCGGAGTGGACCCGTCATGCCACCGAGGCCAGAGCCTGCATGTCCACTTTGTAAAAGTGCCAACTCACCCACTTAGCCTATTTCCGAGACACACAGCCAGGAACCTTCCCATCCCAGCCTCGCTCCGGATGGACCTGGTCAGTGAGTGCTCCTGTCACCGGGAGCCAGATGCAGGTGTTGGCGGGCCCCCAGCTCTGACGAGAGTGCTGTTCCCCTCTATGTGATTCAAACTGAAAGTCACGCACGATCTAAGGGTGACAGAGCCCCGCTGAATCTGGGCTGCGTCTCCATGAAGACCATTTTTATACACTACGAGCTGTCAGATTCTTTCAATGCTCTCCCCGTTTCTCCTTGTGTTCCTGCTCTCCCTGCATGGCCACTTTTGCAGAACCCCCCCCCCCATCGTGGGGTATTCCGGCTTTGCCGACTCCTGAGTACCGGCCAAGCACGCCCCCCCCGCCACCCAGGGCCTCAGTTTCTCCCTCCATGGCAGGTGCATACCCTCCCTCGCGTGCTCCAGTGAGGAATGGGCACCTGTTTTCTGCTCACTGTCACAGGACAGGTGTTAGGGGTGCAGCAGTGCAGGTCTGTGCCATGCTGTCTTGGCTGGCAGAGCTTCCTGCAGACGGGCTTCAGGGGGGCCTCCAGTCTCGGCTTGTTCTCTGCACACAGGATAACCAGACGGACAGTGGGATGGTGCTGGCCTCTGAGAGTTTGAGCAGCTGGAGAGCAGGTACAGACAAGAAAGCGGGCTCAGGTAGGGCTTCCAGAGCCCCTTTCCCTGCAAGGGGCCGGGAGGGAGAAGGTGGGCCTGTGTGTGCCCTTTACTGTCTTACCTGAAACCTTTCATGGCTCCCTTTGATGGCCTTTTTGCGTGTTCAAAGCAAACTGCTCTGGAGCTCAAGGCCTTTGACCACCAGGCCTCCCAAAGAAACTCCCCACCCCCATTACCAGGCCCAGCACACCTGGTGCTGGTCCCCTACACCTTCCTCCCATATGGCCATGCTCTTTGTGAACCAAGTATGAGCCACCATGCCCACTGTAAATATGCACCCGCATCCAGGGGACACTACCATGGTCCCCAGGACCCCAACATTTAAGCTCAATGACAGCAGGAGACAGATAGGTCATGTGACCTGGAGCTGGCTAGTGTCCTATTTTGATAAGAATACGGCTACAGAGAAATCCTTGTGTGCCTGCACAGAAGGTGACCTCCCTTTGTCCAAGATGGTAGCGCCCACCCCTCCCCCTGCAAACAAACCTGAAAATGTTTAATCTTCTAAGAGGATAGATGAAATAGTTAAGTGTCTACCTATTCACTCTGTTAGTTGACTTGCACATTGCTGGGGTTTTTTTAAAGTTCATTTGTTCATTTTGAGAGAGACAGAGACAGTGCAACTGGGGGAGGGGCAGAAAGAGAGGGGGAGAGAAAGAGAGAGAGAGAGAGAGAGAAAGAGAGAATCTCAAGCAGACTCCACGATGCCAGCCCAGAGTCTGATGCAGGGCTCCAATTCATGAAACCAAGAGATTATGACCTGACCCAAAATCAAGAGTCAGATGCTTAACCAACTGAGCCACCCAGGCGCACTGCGCATAGCTGTTTAAATGACAGGACTTAGGGCATGCCTAGCTGGCTCAGTCCGTGGAGCATGCAACTCTTGATCTTGGGGTTGTGAGTTCAAGCTCCACAATGAAATGAATGTGTCTGTCTCAGGAGGCCCTTCTTGGACTTCTGGAGTCCCTTCTGGAGTCATCTGACCCAGTTTTCCAGAACAAACCTGGGCTTCTGCTTCTGCTGTTTTTTAATCACTATATGAGGTTGTCACTGAATATTTTACCCTAGAACACAAGTATTTATTTGTATCATGTTAGGATAGTTGATGTCATTGTTCACCTTTCTGGTAGGTGTATTTAGGACGTTTGCAACTTAACCAACTATTGGGTATTTTCAGCAGCCTGCAAAGGGTGTGAACAGCAGCCTTGCAGTGCTGTGAACACTGGTGTTTGTGGGATCACACACCCAGCCATGAATACTGCATCTGTACCATGCATCTTGGCCTCTTTTTTTGTTTTCTTGATTCCTTCAGGTGATCTCTATTAGTAACCGAGTTCCAGAAAATTAATGCTAATTGTATTGTTGGAATAGTTTCTGACTAGTGTTTCTTTATCAAACACTATTTTCTATCTCAAAAAAGATAATTCGGTAAGAGGGTGAGCCAGAGGGTGATTGCTACTTAAATTCTAATCTCCACTTATCTTCATAAAAACAACACCCAGAATAAGGCCACCCAGAGCCCATGCCTGTTATATAACTGAGAGTGAGACTTGAGTTTATCTGTGAGTAGGGAACTCAGCACTAGGGCCAGAAGAGCCATACCTGAGTCCTGGTGGAAGGAGAGTAAGATAGGGACTGTCCCATGAGAGGGGAGTGTGATAAGGTCCTCAGGACAAACAAACTGGGGAGATAACAGAGGAGGCGGAGGTCTAGTAGAAGAGAGCAGGGCTCCAGGGCAAGTCTGAGGCACCAGGGACAGCCATCTTGGGGAGGAACCGCTTCTGAAAGGGAGTGCTTAGTGGTGAAGGAGGAAGAAAGTGGCAGAAGATAAGAGTCCTCCAGAAGCAAGAATCCAGAAGATACACACCCAAGGAAACCATTTATTACAGAAACCGCACCTCACAACAGCAGTAACAGAAAGCACTATTCTTGGCACGGGTTCCCTGGGAAGCACAGCATGACCAGCCACCAAGAGGTACAGCAGGTCACCTGGTAGGTGCATTCACTTGGCATGTGGAACATTCTCCAAACAGGTGTAAGGATAGAATGCGCCCTGAAGGGCTCTGTGTGGAGAGAAGAAGGAGGAGCTTATCTGCCCAGTCCTTTCCTGTCTCCTGTGAACCACCAATCAACACTCGCCCCATGGAGTCCTTGCTTCCAGGTCACACACCCATTCAGGATGCCAGATCCACCCCCTGCAATGGTGGATTTCACCCAAGTGTGCAGGCAAGAGGAAGAGGCAAAAGCCCTGGGCTCATGGTAGGTTGGCATGGCTGTGTGGCAGCAGCCATGAGGGAGCCACGGGTGGCAATACAATACAGAAGCCTCTGAAGAGGATGCAGTTGAAGGAATTCAAGGTGACACCACAGGCACGAGTCTAGGACAGCACTTCTAAATGAAGAAACCTCAGAAGCCACCCATATCCCAAGCTCCTTCTCCCAAGTATAGGAGAACCAGATACTTCTAGTCCAGGAAATCCCAGCATGAATAATCATGAACAGAAAAAAATAAGCACTATCCATTCAGAGTTATTATAAGAAGAAAGCAATTAGAATGTAGATGTAAATACTCAAAACAAAACAAAGCAAAAGAAGAATCAGGGAAAAGCTGACACATACTCCCACGTATTAAATACCCAATTAAACAAAGGAGCTGCACCAGGAATCAGAAACTCAAACCCTCAGAATGGAAATGGGCAGTGTGAAGGTATTAAGTGATGGTCGACTATGTTCAGAAAAGAAATTGAAATAAAAGAGAAATCCCCTCAAAAATGAAGACTGGAGAGGGGGTGCCCAAGGATCAGTAGATATGATCAATTCTTCCTTGCAGAGAAAGGCACCGAAGATGGACATGAAATGACAAAAGAAAATAAAACCAAAATAAAGAGGTAAAAAAGATGAGAAAGTTGGTAAGCACAGGAGTTGAGTAGAAAAGATCCAATCTATGTAAAATTGGAGTCTCCGAGGAAGCCTATGTTGACGGTAAAACAGACCTAGTACTTTAAACTTGGAATTCAAGATAACCCTCTCAAATAGAAGAACTGAATCTACATATCAGAAGAGGGCCTGGGAAAACTGCCCCAGAAAAGTAGGCTTGGATACGTAGCTTAGTTGAATGGTTAGGTTTCCAAGGTAATTCTGGAAATTCAGGCAAAAAGGTCGAGTCATTTATTTATTTATTTATTTTGGGGAGATTGCAAACAGGGAGGGGCAGAGATTGGAGGACAGAGGATCTGAAGTGGCCTTTGCACTGATAGCAGCAAGCCCGATGTGGGACTCGAACTCACGAACCCTGAGGTCATGGCCTGAGCTGAAGTCGGCCAGTCAACCAACTGAGCCACCCAGGTGCCCCAGGCCAAGTCATTTATGAAGAAAAAAAAAAAAAGGCTGGCATCAGGCTTAGCACCATGCGAAGCAAAATTAAAACCAGAAGCAATGAAGCAGTGTTTTTCAAAACTCTCGAAGAAAGTGAGAGCTGAGTTGGAAGCATCATCGGGCTGTCAGCGAAGAGGCAGGGCTGGAGGCTGACACCTTCAGGGCTTCCCAAGCCAGGAAGAGGAGCTTGGCATCCATCCTGAGAATGACAAAAAGCCATTGGAGGGTCTGTCAGGAGAAGGACATTCTCTGGCTGAAAGGGTCTCTGAGAAGGGGCCCTAGGGAGACAGGGCTGGGAGAGGAGAGGTGTGCCAGGTTAGTGCAGAGCTTCCGCAGTGGCCGCTGGCTCCGGAGCAGGGCAGGGCATGCAGAGAGGGACACGGACGCGTTCTGCAGTTACAACGCACAGGGCGTCTGGCTGGATCGGACGTGAGAGGTTCAGGAAAGGATGTCACCCAGGGGCTTGAGCCACTGAGTCAGCATTGATGCGTTCACAGACACGGGTGGGTCTGGGAGAGAAACAGGTCTGGGGGCACGGAGTGGGCGTTCTCTGTTGTCCCACGCCCAGGCTTGGGACAGAGAAGGCTCCAGCGTTTGCCAACACTCACATCAGCCTGCTTTACTGCGTGCATCAAGCCTGTGTTCCCGATGGCTCTGGGCTCGCTTGATGCTCCGATTGTGTCTTTGGTGATTCCGACCAGAGTCCCTACCAGGGTCCTGTTCCTCTTGTCTTCTTGTCTTACTGACAGTCACCTTCCCTGTCTCAGCAGCTGTAAAGGACCAGGCCGGAATGTGGATGTGACCAGGGCGCACCCTGACACCCAAGGGCGGCGGCGGCGGCCAGACCGCGGGGCGCGGGGAGCCCAGGTGTTCTACAACAGCGAGTACGGGGAGCTGGTGGGGCCGCACGACGATGGGGACTGCCCACCGTCTGCCTGCGCACCCTTCTTTGCAGACGACTGTTACTGAGGGCGGCCCCCAGGTGAGGCCCCCGAGACCCTGGGCTCTGACTGTTGGCGTGGGGTGGGGGGGCACGCCTGGCTGCGAGCAGAGGGTAGGGGGCCCAGGCTGGGAACTCCTCTCCTTCAGCTTGGGCCAGGAGGCGTTTCTTCCTCCCTAGTTAGGAAGAAAACCCAGGCTCCCGGGCTCCCCAGACTCTATCACCATGCCTGCCCCAGGTCACTCTTTGGATCCCCTGGGGCCTTCTTCCCTTCAGGCTCAGATTCCGTGTACCCCAGCGTCCATGGGGCCAGCCCTGATTGCTCCCACCCACCATGCGGGGTGGTGGCATGGTCCCCGATTTCTGACAAGGACTCTGTGGGTCTGAGAGTCACAGGGATGGAGGTGGAGCCAGACTGGCATTGTGGTCTCCCAGGTCCCACCCCACCATCCCCTGCACCTAGTCCAGTGAGAATGGCTTTCTCGCCTCTCCAAGGCTGAAGAGAGGGCTCCATACTTCCATCTCAAGCGACAAATGAGGAACTGGGGGGTGGGGTGTCCCCTCCTGAGCTGACTGAACAGCTCGCCCTCCCACGGGCAGGGGGTCTCTGCAGTGCCAAGCGTCACGGTCACGGGGCACCTTGCCCTGGGTGTTAAGAACTACCTGACAGATTGGTTTTTGTTAGAACTTCAGAGACTGTCTGCACTGCTGTGAAGAATTCACTTTTCATATCTTTAGTCCGAAGGGAGCCTAGGGAAGGTCTTTCTGGATCTAGACAACTCTTGCCTCTGACCCCCAGTCAGGTGCCAACATAGCACAGGCCACCGTGGCCACTTTTTACCAGAGGAGGGCCCCAGCCCCACCTGCCTGGCCCAAAAGTTGAAGAACCAAGTGATAGCCCAGAGCCTGAGAAATGCCTGGTTCTTCCCTCTGGGTCCTCCATGTGCCACCCAAGTCACCTTCCAAGCTGTGAACGGCCTTATGAGAAGCAAACACCATGGGACCCACTGAGGAAAGTCTTTGGTGCCGGCCCAGAGACTCACCAGCATTGCGCTGTGCCGGGAAGGCTATCGGCAGACCTTCTTGTGGCCCCGGCGGGGACCTTGTGTTCTTCCCTTGGTCTGTGCCTCATGTCGGTGCCTTGGCAGGTCAAGCTTCTGCTCTCACAGGGGAGTGGCCAGGACCCTCTGGAGGCTGGAGCTGTTCTTCCCGGGGACCCCCCATTCCAGCGCCCACTGCCCAGTGACCCTACCTCTGGCAGGAGAGAGCCCCTTCTCCAATTAGCACCATGGAGATTGACATTCCACCCCCACCCCACGAGACGCTTGCAGGACAGGCGGCCGTGCATCAAGCAGGGGCTTGCCCGGCAGAACACCTCCCTCACTGCCCATTGTGTATTGTTCCTTTAAAATATGTCGAATGCACGTATGACTGTAATCCTTGCTGTCCCCAGTGGCCCTCCTCTTAATGCCGTCACCTGACCGGGAGATGTAAGTCCCAGGTTTACCCAGTGATAGTCTAGACGCTGTTCTCAACCAGAGGAGAAAGGCTCATGATTCAGGTCCAGGGGCAGCCCCCACCCTCCCCCCCACCGGACCCTCCCAACGTGCATACCACCTGATTATGTCACCTCTCCTGTCACATAACTGTACATGCAAAACTGGGAAGACAACCTACCATGCCCTTGTAGACCATGTGTCCTGAAAAGATCTAAAATATTTAACAAAAGATAATAATAAATTTGATGCCAGTCTTTGAGTTACAATGAATGGGTTCTCAGCTAAGTCCCAGCTGTCTATGAAGATGTGACTCTAGCCTTCTTCCCATGGGATCGTCCCCCACGAGGCCACTGGACAGGCCACACTCCAGAGGTGGCTGGGCCCCCATCCCCTCCCTAACCAGCTGTGCAGTTCCCCAAAGCTACCAGCAGAGAGCACTTGGGAACCACGAGGAGGCCAGGCTGGTCTTTCCAAGCCGGGAAGCTCTCAGCCTGGCGTCCTATAAACGCATTCTAATGTCTGCTCTATGGGCAAAGTGACACAGCTCTCTGTCCCCGCCTACGAGAGCCAAATGCTGCCTCAGGCCGACCCAGGCTGCTACAAGTCCCCTAGTCTCACTGGGCCTAGCAAGTGCCTTCGACCACACCCATCACACACAGGGGGACAGGCCCAGAGAGGTGCAGTGCACACTCAGGTCACCTCGCTGGTATAAGTACGTGTGTATCTGGATGCCAAGATCAGGGAGGTCTGAGCTGGGACTCCAGCACATCCCTAGAGAGACGTGCTCCGGCCCGGCAGGTGTAGCAGGGCCCTCCATGGCCCTCCCCTGCCACGTTTGTGTGATTTCCCTTCTCAGGCGAGCGGCTGGCATGGAGGTAGCTATGGATTGAGGCGTGACCCTGGCCATATGGATGTGGCCCAGGAGCAGCCTCAGGGGGTTGGGAGAGAGAGAGAGCGATGACCCCTATACCCGGTTTTGGGCTGGGGCCAGGTATGTGGGGGACAGGCAGGGGACACCTCACCCAGGGGAACGAGAGGAAGGAGCCCAGCAAAGGTCAGGAGCCGGCAGCCATCCTGCGCGTAGGCCCTCTGCCTGCTCTGTCCAGGCCTCCCACGCTGGGGAGACTTCTGACTGCCATTTCCCCCCCTCGGGCTGTGATGCCCACTGTCCTGTCCTCATTTTCAACTCTGGTGAGAAGATCCCCTCCGCCACAAAGGCAGCTGGTAAAGATGGGCTTGTTGCTGTTTTTGAGGGAGACAGAGTGTGAGCAGGGGTGGGGCAGAGGGAGAGGAAGAAAGAGAGAAGCCCAAGCAGGCTCTGTGCTGGATCCCACGAACCGTGAGATCATGACCTGAGCCGATATTGAGAGTCGGATATGCTCAACGGGCTGAGCCACCCAGGTGCCCCTAGGCTCCTGAAGGAGCAGAGTGGGGCCTCCCGGGAGCAGGGCAAGGCCTGGGTGGGGGAGGCTGGGCTTCACCAGCATGGGCTCCGAGCAGGAAGAGAGGACGGCTCTGGGAGACAAGGAGCAGAAGAGGAGTTCGGCTGGGAGCTGGGTCTTTATCCAGGCTGGGTATGCAGGGGGGAAAAACCAACCCTTTTACTACAGGAGCTTCTACAAAAGCAGGTTCCCACACCTGTTGCACCCCCATCA
This sequence comes from Paguma larvata, assembly GCA_030068075.1. Taxonomy (NCBI): domain Eukaryota; kingdom Metazoa; phylum Chordata; class Mammalia; order Carnivora; family Viverridae; genus Paguma; species Paguma larvata. The sequence continues at coordinate 142,957,839 of CM057826.1, read as the reverse complement.
CCTGAGCTCCAAGGCATTCTCAGTCCCAGAGCCAAAGAGTCTGGGGCAGGCCTGGAGGGTGAGGGCAGGATGGGACACAGACCTGACCCACACCTCGGAGGTCTCCCTGGCTTCTTCAGGCCTGGGAAGGGGTTGAGGCCCAGAAGGGAGAAGGAAAAGTTCAACGGGGCGAGGAGAGCCGGCACTAGGAGCAAGCAGAATTGCGGGTGGGGTGGCCCTTCGGTGACGAGAACAGGCAGGGGAGGTGGGAAGTCTGTTCTGAGAAGGATTGGGGTCAGAGTGATGCTAATAGGTGAAGATGTGTCCCTCGCCAGAGACTGAACTGGGGAGTCAGCGGGCACCCTCTGTGTATCTGTTCTGTCTGAGTTCAGGAGCTACCAGCAACTGTCCAGCGACTGAGTCTCTCCTGTGCTGGGCCGGGCAGCAGGGGAGCACACGCTGGTCCTTACGGAGCCGACATTTGCCCAGAGAGATGGAAACGCCACAATTAGACCCTAGACTGGAAGTGGCAAAGTTTGCCATAAACTAGATGTTGGTGTGGGGGTAATCCTGAGGGGTGGCCACAGAGAGGCTGGGAGAGAGAATGGAGGGATTTGGAAAGTGGGGCAGGATCTCTGAAGGCCTCCCTGGGACACAGGCTCCAGTTAGCCAAGTGGCTATGGCTTCCGGGGTGACAGCTCTGCGCTGCTCTGGACCCTGCCGCAAGTCCATCAGAGCTGGTATGGGTGGAGCTTTCCCCGGAAGGAGGCAGCTCCTTTCCCCAGCTGCCCTTTGGGCACGGTCAGCTGTCCTGGTCCCTCCATGGGCTCTGAAAAAAGAGGTAGCAGAAGGGATTGCTGTTAAACCCTTGGGTCTTAAACTTGTCGAATCCGCTTCAAGCCGGATTCACCTTGGGATGGCAGCGAGTACCCCTCCACGTTGGTGGGGTCCTGGTCAGGAGTTTGGGCTGGGACACCACTCCAACCGATCCAACTCCCACCCCTCACCTGGAGGGAGGCTGCTCCCAGTCCCGGTGCTGGTCAGTGGGGGACTTTCCAGTTCCGAGGGGCCCCTAGTAGGGGGAGGGATCCAGGGGACCGTGCAGACCCACCAACTGGCCAGGGACCTCAGACAGGTGGCTGATGTTCCCTGGGCCACGTTTCTTCTGACTCATGATTGTGATTGTGAGACTATCCACACCCTCGCCCCATACCATTCCATTTAGGGAGCCATGCCCAGCAGCCCCTCCAGTGGATGCTTCTCTGATTCCTAAGGCCCCACTCTGGCCCGGGCTGAAACAGGAAAACAGGGCCTGGGTATCCAGGGCATGGCTCGGCCACAGCTGCTGCGGTCAGCACAGCCGCTCAGAGCCCCAGATCCCGGGGAACCTCACGGGGCTGGTGGCTGCTGGCCCCGGGGAGGACAGCTACCTAGAAACTGGAATTTCAGTCTTTGCTTAAGCCGTGCAGGCCAGCTTCTCCATCACTTCTGCTCATGCCTCAAGCCCACACAGCAAAAACCCTGTGGCCGGCCCCTGAACCTGCCCACTCTCGCTGCAGCAGGGCTCTGCGGGGAGGAGGCCCCATTAGGGAAGAGGCAGAAGGAAGTACTCGAAGAAGCCAGATCAATATTGACCCAAGCGAAGGCCCCCTGGAGGCAGGAACACTGCCCGGAGCCACAGGGCCCCAGGGCCCCAGATAACCAAGCTGTGAGGAAGAGGAAGGAGCCTGAGGTGGGGTGATGGCAGAAATCCATGCTGTGACCCCTGGGCAGGACACAGGACACGGCAGCCCCGCTCCCCGAGGGTGAGGCCAGCAGCTCTGCCCTCTTCCTGCTTCTTGCCAAGCCACTCTGAGCACCGCTAGGACGACCTCCTCTCAGCCCCCTGCATAGCCCTGGCTGCTCCTGCCTGTCCTCATGGTGACGACTCAAGGCAGGAGAGTGGGGGATCATCTCTTGTGTGGTGTGGTGTCCTGGCCCAGGAGGACCTCCCTGCAAGGAGACAGGGAGGCCATGCTCTCCAGGGGGAGGGGTCTCTGAGACGAGGCTGCAGCCGGGGGTCCCAGGATCCAGGAAGCTCTCAGGAACCTGCCCGTTCTTCTGTGGGAAAGGAGCTCATGAGGAATGAGGAAGGACACCGAAGCCCCTGCTTCCAGGCTTCAGTGTGCACAGGCCACAGAGGTGGCAACAGAGGCAGTTCAGGCTTGAGCAGCTACACAGTCACACCCCGAAGCCCAAACCGTCACAATGTGCACGGCTGACCTCAGCAGCCCCCAAATATGAGTGGCCCACAAGGGGACCACGTAGCAGTGAGTTATCACAGAAAAACCAAAAGGTGGACATGGAGACCTGCTGAGCTCTGGGGATGCCTGGTAACCAAGACACCAGCCAGAACGGAGGGCTCCAGCCGCCCACAGGTGTGGGGGGCAGGGCTGGGCCCACCTGCCCAGAGTGGCCGCCCTCTTAAGAGGTGGGATTGGTGTCATGATCTACTCCAAGTCGCTAAATTTACTTAGCCAGGCTATCAGCCAGGGCTCAGAAACCTCTGTTTCTGGACTTGGAGGCAGACAAGGCAAGCAAAGCAAACAGGACCAGATGCTGATCTGGCAAAAAGGGGATGAGAAGAGAATACGAGAGCTCCTGGGACCTCGGGGATGGAGGGCAACAGCACGCAGTGGCCTAGCCCCATGTTTGCTGAAGTCAGAGCCATGGGGGCCCAGGCAGAAGCAGCTGGCTCACTGTCCGAGCCCTGGCTCTGGGGTCTGGTGGATTTCACGGTCCTTCTGCAGCCCTAAAGTCGACAACTGAGCCACACCTCCGGGACGGTCAAAGCTCTTGTCTACCTTCAGCACCTCACTTCGGGAAGAGCAAACCAGCCCATGTTTGTTTCGGCCCAAAGGGCATCCTGCAAACATTGCCCAGGACAGCCTGACCATGTCCTCTGTAGAAGGGACCCCTCAGTGTCAATCCAGGCCTTCTGCCAGTAGGAGGCAGGTGTGTGTGCAGGAGCTGGCTCAGGGAGGCCCAGGTGGATGCTGATGGCCGCCGCCCACCCTGCACCCTCTCCTCACTCCTGCTAGGCTCCGACACACTCCGGACACCCTCCACTGGAGCAGGAGGCTCCCAGGAGGAGCAGGAGGTGGACAGGCACTCCAGCACTACCCAGGTCTTATCTCCTGAGTCTTTGGATGTTATCTTAGAGGGAAAAAGAGTGTTGACAGATGTGACGAAGTTGATTAGCTTGAAATGAAGATGAGGAGACTCTCCTAGATTATCTGGCAAGCCCCGAATGCAAGCAATAGCATATAATCTTAAAGGCGGGGAGAGAGGGGCACCGGGGTGGCTCACTCGGTTAAGCACCAGGCTCTTGGTTTTGGCTCAGATCACGTCTCACGGTTTCATGAGTTCAAGCCCCACTGACAGTGCAGAGCCAGCTTGGGATCCTCTCTCTCCATCTCTCTCTGCCCCTCCCCTGCTCACACTGTCTCTGTCTCTCTCAAAATAAATAAATAAACTTAAAAAAGAAAAAAAAGAAGGAGGCGGAGAGATTTCACACACAGAGACTCACACGCAGAAGAGGAAGAGGCTACGTGACCACAGAGACAGAGATTGGAGCGGTGCGACCACAAGCCAAGGAATCTAGGGAGCCACCAGAAGCTGAGTGAGGCCCACAGAGCCTCTGGAGGGAGCCTGGCCCTGACAGCACCCTCACTTTGGCGCAGTCCAGCCTCCAGACTAGGAGCAAATAAATGTGCGTTGTTTGCAGCCACTACGTATGTGGTGAGTTGTTACAGCAGCATCAGGAGCTGAATGCGGAGGCATCTCCTGCAATGCAGGTCGCCTGGGCTCGGGACCCTCAGATGCCCCCCCACGCTGCCTGCTGCCGAAGGTTCCCCGGGGTTCCCTGTGTGAGGTGAAGGGTCGGGCTGGCCTCAAGTAAAGTCCTGGCCTTGACCATTATGATTTAGGGGCGAGGCCAGTCTCTTGGCCTCAATGGTGAAATGGGGACACGATGACACACACTTTGCTGGGCAGCTATGGGGACGTATTTTTGGAGTTGGAACTCTTGGGGCTCATTCGAAGGAGACCTATCATCACTGTGTAGGAAGCCAGGTTCAGGGGTACTCTGACCCCTATGGGCCAGAAGGGGGCAGGAAGGGGGGGGTGGGTACTTTAAAGATAAAGAACTCCAGGAAGGGGATGCAGGGAGACCCCTGGAAGGTCCCCTGAAAGCCAGGGCTGCTGGGAGCCTTCGGGTTGCATGCCCCACCTCCTCCGGCCTCTGGCTTCCCTCTTCCCCTGCAGTCAGTGTTCTCTAGTCCTGTCTGCACAGGGAACGGTGCCCACAGGTCAAGTCCCAAGGTCTCACGCTGATCACCCCTTGCACTTCTAGGGTCTCCAGTGCAGAATTTTGGATGGGGTCCCGGCTTGCGGAGGTCCCTGCCCGGGTCAGTGCTGATTCCCTCCAGGCACATGGGGCTGGGCTCGGGCACTTTGTAGAAACATCGTAGCTGCCTCTGTAATGAGGCTGACTTGGAGGCAGACGAGGCCAGCGAAGCAAACACAACCAGGCATCCGTTCTCAGCTCTCCTAGCACAAAGAATAGGACCCTCCCCGTTTCAGACCGCTTCCCCTCTGTGTGGCCCTCTCCATAATGCCACAGTCAAGAATGGCACAGTAGGGGCATCTGGGTGGCTCAGTCAGACTCTGGTTTTCCACTCTGGGCATGATTTCTTGGTTTGTGGATCTTGCCCTGCTCAGCAGGCTTCCTGCTGACAGCATAGAGCCTGCTTGGGATTCTGTCTCTCCCTCTCTCTCTGCCCCTCCCCTGCTCATTCTCTTTCAAAGGAAATAAATAAACTTAAAAAAAAAAAAAAAAAAGACACAGGAGGGGCACCTGAATGGCTCAGTCGGTTAAGCATCTGGCTTCGGCTCAGGTCATGATCTCGCGGTTCATGAGTTCAAGCCCTGAGTCAGGTTCTGTGCTGACAGCTCAGAGCCTGGAGCCTGCTTCGGATTCTGTGTCTCCCTCACTTTCTGTCCCTCTCTGCTCATGCTTTCTCTCCATGTCAAAAATAAATTATCATTAAAAAAAAAAAAACTTAAAAAAAATGACACAGGAAAATGTCCCTCATCTGGACTGGGCCTGGGGCGTGGAGGATCATCTGCCCCTCCACACCCTACCCTGGCAGTGACCATGAATTGGACTTGATAAGCACCCTGAAACCTTGATCGTCAGGGGCACAGCTGGACCCTGAGCTGGGCCTCAGTGCCTTCCCTTACAGTGCAGTGATAGTGGACCAGCACACCCAGGCAGCGCCCAGGCACACCGGCAGCATCACTGCCAAGGTGGGGTGCAGAGGGGCAGGTGACCCCCCAAACACTCCAAGTTTCTGCAGTTACTTGCACTAATGGTGGATGGCTTCTCCACCACCTACAGGAGGACCAAAGCCAAGGGCTGGTGAGAAGGCCGTGAGAAGGTTTTCATTTTAGTTTCTCTTTGAATAGAAAAATAATATAAGTAGTAATGATATGTATAATGGATCCAGCCTGGATTCATCAACACAGTCATGAAATATATATATATATACATATATATATATATATATATTTTTTTTTTTTAACTTATAGAAGAAGACATCCGCCCACCAAGGCAGAAGTCCTGGGGAGCCCACAAAAGGCACACTGCAGGCCTGCTTCCTTTTGTAAATAATTGTCACAGATGTTGTCACAGGGCATTTTTGTGGGCCTATCTGATTATGTCCGTAGGATTAATTTCTAGAATTATATTTGCACAGAGGGAGCTTAACAAGACATAGAGGGAGATTAACGAGAAAGGGGCTTGACCCCTGAGGCCTCTCAACCCCCCAAGGGATTTCTGTCATCTACAGAACTTTGTAAACACTGGTGATTTTTCCCCCAGAGGGGGAATTGTCTTCTATCAGTAAATCATTAAAAATTTCAAAACAGGGGCACCTGGGTGGCTCAGTCGGTTGGGCGTCCGACTTCGGCTCAGGTCATGATCTCACGGCCTGTGAGTTCAAGCCCCGCATCAGTCTCTGTGCTGACAGCTCAGAGCCTGGAGCCAGCTTCACATTCTGTGTCTCCCTCTCTCTCTGCACCTCCCCCGCTCATGCTCTGTGTCTGTCTCAAAAAAATAAATAAACATTTAAAAAAATTTGAAAAAAAATTTCAAAACAATGTTAGTCATTACTTGTTTGAGAAAACTGTGGGCTTGCTTTGACAGTTTGACAATGGTCAGTACAATGGTCAGTAGAAATGAGAAGTTTTTCTGCCATTTGTGAGACACCAGGAGAACGAAGCAGGTAGGGAAGACACCAGAGACATTTTCGAATTTAAATCTTGTGATTTCCATTAAGCCCATGCATTTACTTTACTCTCTCCCAAATTTCTTCTAAAAATGGACTACTGATAATTGTTTCAAGTTGTAAACTCGCAAAGACAAAAAAATTGGTCATAAAACAATGACAAACAAGCCAAGAAATTTCTGAATGATAAAAAGTGGATGAACTGTATACCCACAAGCAAAAGAATGCAGACGAACCCCTAACTCACACCATATACAAAATGTAATTCAGGGGCACCTGGGTGGCTCAGTCAGTTAAGTGTCCGACTTCAGCTCAGGCCATGATCTCACAGCTCATGGGTTCGGGCCCCATGTTGGGCTTTGTGCTGACAGCTCAGAGCCTGGAGCCTGCTTCAGATTCTGTGTCTCCCTCTCTCTCTGCCCCTCCCCTGCTCACATTCTGTTTCTCTCTCTCCCAAAAATAAATAAACATTAAAAAATTTTTTTAATGTAACTCAAAATTGAATTGATCCATAACCTAAATGTAATAGAAAAAACATTAAACTCTTAGTAGAAAATATGAGGATAAATCTTCATGACAAAATCTTGGCTTTGGCAATGGATTTTTACATATGACAACAAAAGTGCAAGCACAAAAAGAAAAAATAGGTAAATTGGACTTCATCAAATTAAAAACTTTTGTGCGTCAAAGAACACTATCAAGAAAGTTAAAAAGCAAACCAAAACAAAACAAAAACCACAACCAAAAAAAAAGAAAGTGAAAAAATAACCTACGGAGTTGGATTAAATGTGTGCAAATTGTTTATTTGATAAGGGTCTAGTATGCAGAATATATAAAGAACTCTTACAACTCATAACAAAAAGACAAAGAACTTGAGTGGAAATTTCTCCACAGAAGATATGCAAATGGCCATCAGTCATTAGGGAAATGCAAATGAAAAACATAATTAGGGTACAATTTCACACACACTAGGATGGCTATAGTAGAAAAATGAAGACCAGAAAACAAGCGTTGGTAAGAATAGAAAAATTGGAAACCTCACATAAAACAGTACAGCCCCTGAAGGAAACAGTTTTGGAGGTGTCTCAATAGGTTAAACATAGAATAACCATAGGATCCAGGATCCTGGGTATCTACCAAAAGAAGTGAGAACAGGTACTCAAATAAATGCTTGCACTCACGTGCTCACAGCAGCACTATTCACAATAGCCAAAAAGTGGAAACAGCTCCCATCAGTGGATAAGTGGGTAAGCAAACTGTGGTATGTCCATACAATAGAATAATTGGCCATGAAAAGGAATGAAGCACCACACAGGCCACAACATGGATGAACTGAAAAATATTATGCTACGTCATATATTATATGCTTACATATATATGAGATACCCAGAATCAGCAAGTTCATACAGACAGGCCATGGACTGATGGTTCAGCAGGAGCCAGGGAGGAAGCAGGAATGGGGAAGGGATACTTAATGGGGATGGGGTTTCCTCTCGGAGGATAAAGATGTCTTGGAACTAGATAGAGGTTATGGTTGCACAACATTGCTCACTTTGAAATGATTCATTTTTTTTTAATTTTTTAATGTTTTTATTTTATTTTTGAGAGAGTCAGAGTGCGAGCAGGGGAGGGGCAGAGAAAGAGGGAGACACAGAATCTGAAGCAAGCTTCAGGCTCTGAGTGGGTCGGTGCAGAGCCTGACGTGGGGCTCAAACTCACAGACTGTGAGATCATGACCTGAGCTTAACCGACTGAGCCACCCAGGCAACCCTGAAAAGATTCATTTTATATTATATGAGTCTCATCTCAATAATAATTTTTTAAAATTTTAAAAAATATTCATTTTTGAGAGAGAGAGAGAGACAGAGCATGAGTGGGGGAGGGGCCGTCCAAGCTCTGCGGTCAAGGGATGCGCTGTGTCCACTAGACAGCCACGGAGTCTGGGTGAAGCCAGCTGTGCCCCCACGAGCAGGGCTTGATCAACAAGAGGGCAGCCCCCTCTACATTCCCCACAACCAGAGGTCACTTGGAAGTCATGGCTCAAGTCCCCACAAAAAACAGAGCCTGACCTCACCCTCCTCCATCCCCCCATGTTGCTCTCCCAGCCGAGATGCCCCACGCCTGCCCCCAAGGCCCGAGTGGGTCTGGGGTCCTTTGGCTGTGGCTGCATCGGAGAAGTTGGATGGCCCTGTGACTGAAGGCTTCCTTCCAATCCCAAGCAGGGATGAACCATGCCTCCTCTTTCTTTGATTATTAATGTTTATTTTTGAGAGAGAGACAGAGCGTGAGTGGGGGAGAGGCAGAAAGAGAGAGACACACAAAGACATCCAAAGCAGACTCCAGGCTCCGAGCCGTCAGCCCAGAGTCCGACTTGGGGCTTGAACTCACGAACCATGAGATCATGACCTGAGCCGAAGTCAAAGGTGCAACTGACTGAACCATCCAGGAGCCTCAAGCCCGTTCTTTCAAGATCCGTGAGTCCAGGTCTCCAAGGAACAAGAGGCCTGTGAGAACATCCCAGCACTGCCACCCCACCCCAACACACACACATTTGGTGAGCATTCCTGGCAGTTCTCAGCTGCCATAGCAGCTTCTCCTCCAAGTGCGTGTCCTCACCCAAGTGGAGGCGATGCTCCCCAGAAGGGGACACCACAACCCTGTGTTGGGCCAAAGAAACTAATGCTGAAGCAGAAACCTCTTAGCTCTGTCCACCTTCCTTATCCACCTCGTGCTATTGTCCTCACCCCAGAACCAGCCTCCACTTTGGGGGGCCCTCAGGCCTTCATGAGGTCACACAGAAACCCTTCTGGCCTTCCCCTCAGCTCCTGTACCCTCTGCCTGTGGGGAAAGACAGAGCCACCCCAACTGGTGGGAAGGTGTCATCCCACCTGCCAGCCCAGGCTTTGTAGGAGAGAGGCTGGGCAGAGAAATCGTCCCTTTGGTTAATGCCCCCTGGAGAGGATGAAGTTCAGGGCCCTGTGGGTGCAGCCTAGGGCGAGCCTTCCCACCCTGCTCCATCTTTAACCCCATCTGGCTCTTTTGCTGGGTCTTGTCCTTGTCTCAAGAGCAGTCTCTCTTTGGAAAAATCCCTCGAAGGTGAATTTTTACAAGTTGAAAATGTTTTTCCTATTGCATTTACCTCCACAGTGAGAATGATAATGTAAAGCACCCCCAGACAATCCAGGAAAAGAGTAAGAATTGCATGAAGACGACACGAATGTGTGCACACTGGTCACGGCTACTAATAAGTCCCATGCTGTCTGCAGGCGGGAGGGTACAAAGCACCCACTGTGGGGGCTCAGGAGTGGCTGGAGACATGCCAGGCTGCAAAGGTCAAAACCCTCTTGTAACCAGAGTGGGGGGGGGGGTGGTACTCCCTGAAAACTCAGATCTTCCCACCAACGAGCCTGTGTCTCGGGGCTAAATATGTCCATTGTCATACTCTGTAGCGACAGACGTGTAATGACTTTTAAAGAAATTCCTGGGGGGTGGTGCCTGGGTGGCTCAGTCGGTTAAGTGTCCAACTTCGCCTCAGGTCATGATCTCATAGTTCTTGGGTTCAAGCCCCGAGTCAGGCTCTCTGCTGACAGCTCAGAGCCTGGAGTCTGCTTCAGATTCTGCGTCAGCCTCTCTCTCTGCCCCTCCCCTGCTCACACTCTATTTCTCTCTCGAAAACAAATAAATATTTTTAAACAATAATAATAAAAAGAAACTCTTTGTACGGAGACTGATGGCAGAGTTGGAAAACTGTTCTGGGTCCTTGTGTTCTTTCTCACTGGTAGCTGGCTGTGGCCCCAGCGGCAAGGCGGCCAGGAATGAGATCTGACCTGGGTGGGCTTGGAGTTCCCTCTCTGCCTCTCCAGGACCAGAAGAGCCAGGAGGACCCCCACCACTGCACGCCATTTCCATGGTCTGGCAGCAGGAGGAAGGACCGGTGTCACACATCTGCCCCTTCCTCACCCGGGCCCACAGCAGCGCTGGAGGGCCAGGTGGGGTGGGAACAAAGAGCTCTCTACAAAGGCAACATCCTGGGTGGGCCTCATGCACACAAAGCATGGCCTACATTCCTGCTCTCAATGAAGAGCCCGGCCCTCTGATCCAGGGGGCCCTGCCAACAGGAAGTCCCTGAGCCCTGGGTGCTTAGCGGGGCACGGGCCTCCCAGGGCCCACCAGGCTGAGCAGGAAGCTGGCCGGGGCTCTACTAGCTGAGCAAACAGCACATTTCTCAGGAGGATGAGGTGGGAGAGTCCCCAGCCTGGGGGAGGGGTGAGAACGGGGTATATGAGCCCCAGCGAAGCCTGTCTCGGTTCCCAGGAGCAGCCACTGAGCCCAGTCCGCCATGAAGTTCACGGCCGCCTTCCTAGTGCTCTGTGTGGCTCTGTTCAGCCATCCTGGTGAGTCCCTGCAGGCCTCAGCTCCCAGGTCCTCGCCTCCTTTGCAGAGGCTCTGGTCGGGTCCCATGTTGCCTCTGCCTTGGGTACCAGGCCACTCCTCCCCTTACCACCTCCTGGGGCCCTTCATCCCTCTGGGCAGGATGTCCTGCTCCTTCCCAGGGCCTTGAATTCAGCCCTCTGGGGTCTGCTCTGCCCCAGCCCTTAGGCTTCCTCTCCTATTCCCACCGGCCCCGGTTTCTCCTCTTCACCCAACACCAGGCTGTCCCAGCCTTGACCGATGCCAGCGCTGGCTCTGGTCTGGGACTACCCATCTGCTCTCTGTTTCATCCTTCAAGGCAGAGCCCAAGTGTCCCCTCCTCTGGGAAGCCTGCCTTGGATCCTACTTAGAACTTTGTTCACCTCCCTCCACCCTCGGGCCACCTCGTATGTCCCTCTGTCCAGCCGTCTGCTTGCCGGGCCACAGCGATCTGCTTACATGACTGCCTCTCCCAACCAGCAGGGGACTCCTCAGGGCTGGGCCTCCCCCAACTCAGGGTAGCTGTCAGTGGGTGGTTAGGGATGCACGCACCACCTGGAGGAGAGAGGCCCTTGGCGGGTCTTCATGGAGACCCAGTCCAGACAGGGGGCTCTTCTCTACTTGTGTTTTGCAGCTGCCACGTTCTTCATGAACCCAGTGGCCAAGCCTGTGGCCTCAGCTCTGACCAACTTCAAGCCTGCTGTGGAGGCTGGGGCAGAGGCTCTGGCTGGGGCAGGAGACCTGGCTGAGACAGCGGCTATGGCCGGGGCAGGAGCCATGGCCAACTCCCTTCTCAAAGGCTTCAGCCCCCTCAAGTTCATCCTGACCCTCCTGGGGATCCCAGTGGATGAGCTCGTGGAGGGTTCCAGGAAGTGTGTGGCCGAGCTGGGCCCTGAGGCCATGGGGGCCATGAAGTCTCTGCTGGTAATGTGGGCACCCTGTGCACCCTCCCTGTGAAGGCGGTCCTCCCCAGACATCCTCCCAGAGTGGAACGGTCCGCTCCTCAACATGCCACAATGGCATCCCAGCCCCAAGCCAGGGAATCTTCATTGCTGGCCCCCAGAAGCAGGATGCCCTTAGGTGGGAACAGTGTTGACCACATCCGAGTGGCAAGGGGGCTGCTGAGGGCCCTTGGGGGTAAGGTATGACCCTGCCAGGGACTCTGCCCAGAGTCACGGCTGTGCCCTCAGGTGCCCAGTGGCAGTGGGCTGGAGGAGAATACACTCAAACTTGGCTTCTCCTTTCCAGGGGGCCCTGACATACTTTGGCTGAGTCAAGGCTGGAGTGTCTCTGCCTGGGGACAAGATGCTGCCACCTGTAGGCTGGGGACCTGCTGCCCAGCTCTGACCATCCAACCCTGCCTTCCCCTATTCTCTCAATAAACATGGATAAGAGCAGCTTTGAGGCTGATTTCTTCTTGCCTTGATACCAATGCCTGTTTCTCCCCCCCCTGTAAGCTATGGTGCTGAAGGGGCCTGTAGGTGGGATGGTCCCTATGCCCCAGAAGGTACACCACGCCCCAGATTATGTGAGGGTGCATGTTGGTGTGTGAGAGACACTACAGACATCTGGCAGGTGACTTAGCCACCAATTAAAGGTGACAGGAATTGGGCAAGTATTAGAGTTAGTTAAAACTGGGATGTTTTTTCCCCGCCTGTTATGCTCCACAATTGTCCATGAAGAATGGGAATTATCCAGTCCTTGGAAATTGGTCAGAACCCTCCAAAGAAGGCCGTTTGTTGCTAATGTTTGAAAAGTTTTCATTTTCTTCCCTCTGACATAGTTTTCTTTCCTGGAATGGGGCAGGACTGAAGGCTGCAGGAAGTCTATGTCATGTTTGATTTTTCTCTGTGGTTTCCGGTAGTTTATTATTGAAATAATTTAGTGGCTTTGGGTCCTTCTGTTCTACTGGAAGACCCATCACTTCTGGACTGATCCCCAGTGTTGGTGGGAAGGTGCCCAGAGCCTGAATATTGATGTCTGTCTCAAGGGAAACTTCCCAGCAAACTCCTTTTTTCCTGATAAATTACAACTCCAGGAAAAATATAACTCTGCTTCACGTTTTCTGAGAAGGGATCTCTCTCCGTGGTTTGACTACCAGCCCACCGTGGACAATCTGAATCCATCTCTACCTGTTTTATATGAAAACATGGGTCTGGTTTTTTCTGTTCCTATTTTGACATGGACATTCAGGGATTCAAATGAGGGGGCTGGCTGTATTTCGACAAGTTCACAGGTCAACCTAGAACAGGGGAGGCAGCCACTGGGATCCAGATTAAATTTAAATCTCTCATTACCACCACTGCTCCCAAGATTCTCGAGGGTTCTGAGTCTTTGTGTAAGACTTTGGTCTGGACAAAAATGAACTGATAATTAGATGAATTGCTATGCATCTCTGGTGACGAAGGCGGTGGGGACATGACCTGACCTGAAATGACCACAAGCCAGTTCCTCAGTTAATGCGTTAGATTAAATTGTTCAAGAGGACCGCTGGAAGAACACCTTATGCTACAGGAGCTTGTTGGAACTGACAGTGGGCTTGAGGGTTTGGGCAAGGACTCTGTCCTGAGATGACCTTGGTACTTTCCACCTGGGAGCCTTTCCAGGCAAACACTAGAGGGAAATCACGAAGCTTAGTAGAAGAGGGAGTCCATGCGTAACACTTGAAACCCTGAGGCTAACAGCTTCCTCCGTCCTGCAGATTCCTGGGAAGACACCAATCATAATCCCAGGAAAGAGAGAATATGGCAGAAGGCTAGATTCCTTAAATATCCTATTTTGTGGGGTGCCTAAGTGGCTCAGTCGGTTAAGCGTCTGACTTGGGCTTAGTTCACGATCTCACTGTTCATGAGTTTGAGCCCCATGTCGGGCTCTGTGCTGACAGCTCAAAGCCTGGAGTCTGCTTCAGATTCTGTGTCTCCCTCTCTCTCTGCCCCTCCCTCGCTGGCACTCTCTCTCTCTCTCTCTCTCAAAAATAAATAAACACTCAAAAAAAAATCCTATTTTGACTATTTGACTTAGTAACTGCATAAATATTTTACATGATTCTAAAAGACCAAATAAAAAATTTTAAAGGAATCTAAAAATTGAAATTATAAAAAAAGAGGAACAAACCTAACTTTATTTCCCATGGTGGTATAATCCCCAAAGAGCATTCCAGGATACCTGGCTGGCTGAATCTGTACAGTATATGACTCTTTTTTTTTATTATTAATTTTTTAAAAAAATTATATCTGAGTTAGCATACAGTGCAACAATGATTTCAAGAGTAGATTCCTTAATGCCCTTTACCCATTTAGCTCACCCCCCTCCCACAAGCCCTCCCATAACCCTCTGTTTGTTCTCCATATTTAAGAGTCTCTTATGTTTTTGTCCCCCTCCCTGTTTTTATATTATTTCTGCTTCTCTTCCCTTATATTCATCCGCTTTGTATGTTAAAGTCCTCATAGGAGTGAAGTCATGATATTTGTCTTTCTCTGACTAATTTCGCTTAGCATGATACCCTCTAGTTCCATCCACATAGTTGCAAATGGCAAGAATTTGTTCTTTTTGATTGCCAAGTAACACTCCATTGTATATATATATACCACATCTTCTTTATCCATTCATCCATCGATGGACATTTAGGCTCTTTCTATACTTTGGCTATTGTTGATAGTGCTGCTATAAACACTGGGGTGCATGTGTCCATTCACAACAGCATACCTCTATCCCTTGGATAAATACCTAATAGTGCAATTGCTGGGTCATAGGGTAGGTCTATTTTTAATTTTTTGAGGAACCTCCATACTGTTTTCCAGAGTGGCTGTACCAGTTTGCATTCCCATGAGCGTGTAAAAGAGATTCTCTTTCTCCTCATCCTCACCAGCATCTGTTGTTGCCTGAGTTATTAATGTTAGTTACTATTGTTATTCATTCTGACTGGTGTGAGGTGGTATCTCATTGTGGTTTTGATTTGTATTTCCTTGATAATGAGTGACGTTGAGCATCGTTTCATGTGTCTGTTGCCCATCTGAATGTCTTCCTCAGAGAAGTGTCTGTTCATGTCTTTGGCCCATTTCTTCAGTGGATTATTCATTTTTTGGGTGTTGTGTTTGATAAGTTCTTTATAGATTTTGGATACTAACCCTTTATCTGATATGTCGTTTGCAAATATCTTCTCCCATTCTGTCGGTTGCCTTTTAGTTTTGCTGATTGTTTCCTTCACTGTGCAGAACTTTTTATTTTTGATGAGGTCCCAATAGTTCATTTTTGCTTTTGTATCCCTCGCCTCTGGAGACATGTTAAGTAAGAAGTTGCTGCATCCAAGGTCAAAGAGGTTCTTGCCTGCTTTCTCCTCGAAAATTTTGATGGCTTCCTGTCTTACATTTAGGTCTTTCATCCATTTTGAGTTTACTTTTGTGTATGGTATACGAAAGTGGTCCAGGTTCATTTTTCTGTATGTCGCTGTCCAGTTTTCCCAGCACCACTTGCTGAAGAGACTGTCTTTATTCCATTGGATATTCTTTCCTGCTTTGTCAAAGATGAGTTGGCCGTATGTTTGGGGGTCTATTTCTGGGTTCTCTATTCTGTTCCTTTGATCTGAGTGTCTGTTCTTGTGTCAGTACCATACTGTCTTGATGATTACAGCTTTGTAATACAGCTTGATGTCTGTGATATGATGAATGACTAATTACGTCAGTGTTATTGAAACTTGAGATTTCTGGCCAAGTGGAAAGAAGGTGCTGACAAAGGTTATTAAACTTCAGTAAAAAATTTAGGGCTTAACATTTGAACAGAAATTACAATTACCTAGTGTGTTTTATCTTCAGAGGAAAATAATCTCTTATCTCTGTCCCCTGAAAGTATCTAGAAACTGAGGGATCCAGCAGCAATGAGAATCCTCACACCCAGATTGTGGCCTCTAGATACCATTTCTCACTGAAGGAACCAGGAGTCTTGGAGAAATGGCTGGTCCAGATAAAGAACCTAGAACATCTTTTCATACCAGAACAGAAGTAAGCTACTAAAGACTACCAGGATTGTGCCAAAAAGACACAGGAACCAGTCTGAATAAATCTCTCACTGGCCAAAAATGGGGTAATATGAACGTCAGTAATGGCAAGAAGTGCAATGGATGACACTCATCAAATATGTTTAAATCTACGTGTTTTTGAAACAAAGGAGAAAAAATACCCTGTTTGGTAATATTTTGAGGACACAAGAAAATTAGCTCCTCGTTCTGAAAACTGAAAAATATTTCAAAATACAAAGTTAAAAAAATTTTTGAAATTAAAATACAACTGAGAAATTATGCAAGACATATTAACCGATAAAGGGTAAGTACCCTGTGTACATAAAGAATTATGAATTAGCCAGAAAAGGAGAAAATCTTCAACAGGTGTAAAATCAAAAAAGGAACCTGAAATAGCAAAACTATGCCTGTTATTAATAAGGGAAAGATAAACAGAAGCCACAATAGAAATACCGTTATACCCGCCAGATTGCCAAAAACAAAGTCGGAGAAAAACAAGCATCGGCAAAGTTGTGGAACAATGGGAAAATCTCATAAACTTTTGATGGGAGTGTAAGCAGAAACACATTGGACAGGAGTGAGCGTATCTAGTGAAAATCACATGCATGCCCCAACACCTAGCAATGCCAGCAATTTCTAACAACGCAGTGGCACCTAAAAGAATGTTCACAACAGAATGGTTTGTAAGGGTTGGGGGAAAGAGAAAGAAAGCTGGAAACTGCACAAAGATACTTGCGGAGAAGGGTAGATTTTGGAATATTCATACAATGCAATATCATACTGCAGCTATTACAACTACATGCATTAACATGAGTGAATCTCAAATAATTCAAATCCCATAAAACTCACCCTTTTAAAATATATAATTAAGAGGGTTTTTTAACTATTCACAGTGTTGTGAAACCATCACTATTGTCTAATTTTGGAACGTTTTTATCACTCCAAAAAGAAACTCAGTCTTCTTGGAGAATATCTATTCAAATCCTTTACTCATTTTTTAATTTATTTTTTTGATGTTTTTTAATGTTTTTTATTTTTGAGAGAGAGAGACAGAGACAGAATATGAGTGGGGCAGATGCAGAGAGAGAGGGAGACACAGAATCCCAACCAGGCTCCAGGCTCTGAGCTGTCAGCACAGAGCTCGACACGGGGCTCGAACCCAGAAACCGTTGAGATCATGACCTGAGCCGAAGCCAGACGCTTAATGACTGAGTCATCCAGGCACTCCTCCGTTACCCAATTTTAAATTGGGTTGTTTTTCCATCGTTGAGTTGTAAGAGAGAGCAGACTCATCAGATACATAGTTTACAAGTATTTTCTCCCATTCTGTGGGCTGCTGTTCCACATTCTTTTCCTTTGAAGCACAGAAGTTTTTCATTCTGATGAAGTCTAATTTATGTTTTCCTCCCTTTGGTTGCTTTCACTTTCAGATGTCTTATCAAAGAAACTATCGCTCAACTCAAGGTCATGAAGATTTATTTATACCATGTTTTTTTCCTAAGGTATTTTACAGTTTTAGCTCTTACATTTGGATTTTTTTTTATTATTTTTACTTCTTGTACATGGTGTGAGATTGAGGTCCAGCTTCATTCTTTTGCTTGTGGATATTCAGTTGTCCAATACCATTTGTTGAAGACACTGTTCCTTCCCCTACATAGGTGTCATGGCACTTTTGTCACAAATCAATTGACCATAGATGTAAGGGTTTGTTTCTGGCTCTCAATTCAACTCCATTGATCTATATGCTATCCTTAGGCCAATACCACACTTCTTGATTACTGTAGCTTCATAATACATTTTGAACTCAGGAAGTTCGAGTCTTCCAACTTTGTTCTTTTTCAACATTGTTTGGATTTCCATGAATTTTAAGATCAGGTTGTCGATTTCTGCAACAAGCAAAAGCCAGCTGGAATTTTGATGGGGACCACATTGAACCTGTAGATCAGTTTATGGAGTACCACCATCTCAGTGGTAATTGTTTCAGTCCATGAACATGAAAAGTCTTAACTTTTAGGTCTTTTAGATCTTCTTTCAATGTTTTATAATTTTCAGTGTATAAGTCTTCCACTTTCACTAAATTTCTTCTTAAGCATTTTATTCTGTTTATTGTTACTGTAATGCAATTTCTTTCTTATTTGTGGTTTGGTCATTGCTATTGAACTGCAATATAATGATTTTTGTATATTGATCTCATTTCTATTATTCATCTTGCTGATTACCTGGAGTTTTCTATATACAAGATCAAGTCTCATGTCATCTATGAATATAGTTTTACTTCTTCCTCTCAGATCTTATTACTTTTTATTTCTTGCCCAATTTCCCTGGCTAGAACTTCTAGTACAATGTTGACTAGAAATGGCAAGAGTAAATATCTTGTCTTTTTTCTAATCTTAGGAGGAAAGACTTTACTCTCTCACCATTAAGTAGGATGTCCATTGCATAAGCCCTATATCTGGCTGAGGAAGTTCTCTTCCATTCCTGCTTGATATTTTGTTATTGTTTTTAAACGAAAGGTTATAGAATTTTTCTGTGCCTAATGAAATGATACTGTGGTATTGCCCTTTATACTACTAATGAAGTGTATTACATTAAGTGAGGATATTAAGCCAATCTTGCATTTTTTAGATGAATCTCATTTGGTCATGGTGTATAATCATTTTACATATTGCTGGATTTAGTTTTCTGGTATTTCACTTAAGATTTTCCTATCTGTATTCATAAGCAACATTGGTGTATAATTTCCTTCCATGAGAATCTTTGTCTGGCTTTGGTATCAGAGTAATACTGGCCTCACAGAAGGAGTTAAGAAGTCTTCCTTCTAATTTTTGGAAGGGATCATGAAGAATTATTTATTCTTAAGTACTTGGGAGAAATCGCCAGTGAAACCATCTGGACTTGGGCTTTTCTTTATATACATATATATTTTTTTTTTTTTTGAGGGGGGTGTGTGGTGCAGGGAAGGGGCAGAGAGTCTGTCAGTGCAGAGCCCAGTGCAGGGCTTGAACCCATGAACCGTGAGGTCATAACCTGAGCCAAACTTGGACACTTAACCGACTGAGCCACCCAGACTCCCCTAGTTCTCATTTTTTTAAGAATTTTTTATTTTTATTTTTATTTTTGAGAGAGAGAGTAACATCATGAGCAGGGGAGGGACACAGAGAGAGGGAGACATAGAATCCGAAGACAGGTTCCAGGTTTTGAGCTAGTTGTCAGCACAGAGCCTGACGTGGGGCTTGAACTTGCAAACTGTGAGATCATGACCTGAGCTGAAGTTGGACGCTTAACCGGCTGAGCCACCCAGGTGCCTCCCCTCGTTTTCATTTTTGATTCAATTTCTTTTTATTCATTTACTCAGAATTTCTATTTCTTCTTGTCAGTTTTGGTAATTTGTCTACTTCATCAACAGAATCTCAGTCATTAACCTCCAATTGTCCATAGTATTTCATAATCATTATTCTTTAAAGTTTGTAGTAAAGCACCTCCCCTTTTATTCTTGATCTTAGTAATCATTTTTCTTCCTGTGCAGTATTAAAGCTCATCAATTTTGCTGATCTTTCCAATCAACTTTTGTGTTTGTTGATTTCTCTATTTTCTATTCTCTGTCTCATTATTTTCTGCTCCAGTCCTTATGTCCTTTCTTCTGATTTTTTTTTTCCCTTTGGCCCACTGGTATTTAGGAGTGTACTTTAAACTTCTACATATTGCAAACTTACCCAACTTTCTTTCTAGTCTCACTTCATTATGATCAGGGGATATACTTGGTACAATTTCCATTCTTTAAACTCACTGGCTTGTTTTATGGGATAGCCTATGGTCTACTGGAGAATGTTCCGTGTGTGCACTTGAGAAGAATGTGTATTCTCATACACTTAGGGAGAGTGTTCTGTACATGTCAGCTAGGTCAACTTGTTTTATAGTGTTCAAGTATCCTGTTTCCTTGTTGATCTTCTGCCTAGTTCTATCCATTGGGAGTGGGGCATTGGGACAACTACTAATGTTGAGAATCTATCCCTTTCATTCTGTTTTACTTAATGTAGTTTGTGGTTATCATTTAGCTCGTATCATTCATTGCTCATCATTATAAAATGCCTTCTTTATCTCTAGTAACATTTGTTTTTGAGTCTATTTTGTCTTATTAGTATAGCCACACCAACTTTCTTACAGTTTGGTTGGGTAGCACCTTCTTCCATTCTTTTACTTCCAACTGATTTGTGTCTTTGCATCTAAAGTGTGTCTCCTGTAGTTGGTGATGCTTCCATTATTTTTATCCAATTGGAGCTTGTTTAATCCATCCATATATAGTAATATTGGATTTATGCCTGCCATTTTACTTTTTCAGTGCCTCATGCTTTGGTCTATTCCTGCTTTACTGCTTTTTTGCTTTAATATTTTCTAGTGTAATACTTAATTTCTTTAATGATTTTAACAATTACATAAAACTGCAAAAGTAGATTCATATACCCAAATTATCCCAAATATACTTGTTTCCCCATAACTGAATCAAGTCATTAAAAATGTTTTTTTTTTTAATTTTTTTTAATGTTTATTATTTTTGAGACAGAGACAGAGCATGAGTGGGGGAGGGGCAGAGAGAGAGGGAGACACAGAATTAGAAGCAGGCTCCAGGCTCTTAGCTGTCAGCACAGAGCCCGACGCGGGGCTCGAACTCACGGACTGTGAGATCATGACCTGAGCTGAAGTCGGACGCTCAACCGACTGAGCCACCCAGGCGCCCCTAAAAATGTTTTTTTTTAATCTGCATCAACAAAACCTTTTATAGATGAATCTATTTAACTTTGTAGCAAAAGCTTATCACCTTCTCTCCAAGTTGAACACTTTTGTTCAAGTACTTACTAATTCTTGTGTTGGCTCTAGAGTAACATCAAAATCAAATTTGCATAATTTGAAAAGCAACCCTAAACTTACCAAGATACCAACAAAGTGTTCCAAATTTTTCTTGTAGTTTTAGCAGCCAGCTTCCAAGATGTGATCACAGTTAAAATTTGTTAGAAAATGTACAAAACTCAGCATTCTTGGTTTGTATCATGGCACAACATAACGTCCAACATAAATTCTTGTACCCGTCTGTGAAGGTCACAAATACTCTTTCCTTGGAGCTTCAATTTTTGTTCACTCATATGCAGTTGATACTGGTGAGAAAATGTATCATACTGATTTGGTTTGCTTTTGATTACCGAATATTTGGCAAGCATTCCTTTTGTTGCAAGATAATCTTAAATTGGTACTAAAAGAACTGGAAACCATTGCTAAAATTTCTTCATAATTCAACCAACAAGCTAATATTAGTAAAAGACAAGATCATTAGGGGCGCCTGGGTGGCTCAGTCGGTTAAGCGGCTGACTTCAGATCATGGTCTCACAGTCTGTGAGTTCGAGCCCCGTGTCGGGCTCTGTGCTCATGACTCGGAGCCTGGAGCCTGCTTCAGATTCTGCATCTGCCTCTTCTCTCTCTCTCTGCCCTTCCCCTGCTCACGCTCTGTCTCTCGAAAATAAATAAACGTTAAAAAAATTAAAAAAAAAGACAAGATCATTAAATCGCCTTCTATCTCTCTGAATAGTCTTAACAAACTGGTGATGGTTCTTTGATTTGAAATTATACATACTTAACAATGACGCTTTTCAGTCTGTTTTGGAAAAGTAAGTGCAACTATTTCCAATAAGCATCGTAAGGTGAAACAAAATGAAGGAAATCAAGGCTCATAAAAAAAAATTCCAATAAATCCAGATTTTTGACCTAACATAACTAGAGCACCATTTGTAGTGATAGAAACTATTTTTCTTCATATCTAGAAGAAAATTTTTGGCAGATGTAAAAGATGCAATAATATCTATGCTGTAAGTTTGATTTTAGGCTGAGAGTTCCTATTTCTTTGTAAATTTGGAAGTCCATTACGGAAAAGCATACACAAAGTATGAACTGGTTAGTGCCTTTCATATCACAAAACTCTTTTAGAGGAGCTACTAAAAGGAACCTAGTAAGTACTTTCGATTTTTCAAATTTTGAACCAATTGATCTTTAATAGTATTAGGACAGTCTTGTATTCTACAGGTAACTGTTGGCATAACTGAACATATTTCATTTTTGTAAAATATTTAGTGTCTTCATTTTCTAACAAAATTTCCAAATAGAAATATTTTCATACCATATCTTCATTTAAAAATTCTTTTCCTGGGGAGGAATACAAGCCCTTTTGTAGCAGGCCAAATCTACGAGCTCATATCCTGTTATAATGAGAAAAAAAAACAAAAAACACTGGTCTCTTGGACTCTCATTTCGGGTGATTAATTTTGTCTATTCTTTTTTGACTGACAGGAAACACTGAATTCCATAAGAATTTGAAGAAAACATATCTCAATGTGCACTTTATTACCTTTTTTTTTTAACAGAGGTTTTCCTTTTCCTCTCATGCAGTAAATTGCAAATGTCATTTATCATGAAATGCATTAATACACCTTGTAGTCTTTATTATTCCAGTTGTGGGGCGAGCTCACTTCTATCTATATCAGCACTGATTTTAAATTTAATGATTTGACCATAAACCAGAAAAATATATTAAAATGAACAAAGGTATCTCAGTGATTTACGCAGGCACAGTAACTCATGTTGCCAGCATAAAGTACTCAAACACCTTATAGTGTTACTTAGGCTAGTAAAACAGGACGGAAACAGATCTTTGACAACTGAAGTGTTTATGTCTAACACAAGCAATACACTGCTTTCGTATCTTACACGATGTGTCAGATACAGGGAAATTTGGTCCTAACACAACAATAAATTTGCATTTAACAGAAAAACATTTTAGTTCCAGTCACACTAGCCATGTTTCAAGTACTCAAAAGGCACATGTGGCCAGAGGCTACCATACTGAATACAGGTCTAATCCTCTGCATGAGGGGATACTTACTTGGGCTTGGAATTTTTGCATTCCTTTCATTTGTTATAGATTGCTGTATTAAAATAGCTTTAAAAAAATTTTAATGTTTATTTCTGAGAGAGAGAGAGACAGAGCACAAGCAGGGGAGGAGCAGAGAGACACAGAATCTCAAGCAGGCTCCAGGGTCTGAGCTGTCAGCACAGAGCCAGATGCAGGGCTTGAACCCAGGAACCATGGGCTCATGACCCGAGCTGAAGCTGGATGCTCAACCGACTGAGCCAGCCAGGCACCCCTGAAAGTATCTTTTCATGCCTAGTACTTACATACTTGTTCAGTAGGGACACACTGGATTTCTTTTGCAGACTAAAATCTTCATGAAAAATAATGCAAAACGCAGTAAAACGTAGCTTGAGAAACAAAATTCTTTGCCTCAATGTTTTGGTGAGGTCAGTAAAGGAAAAAAAGTTTGCTTTAGAGGCAAACACCTAAGAGACATGGAGTTGGGAATTGCCTGATGACAGTAAGGAGTGACTGAACAAAACTTGCTCATCTGTCTTTCCACCTGCAAATGATGAGGGATAAATCAAGGTTCTTCCTGATTCTATTTCCTGAACATTTTGAATTCCCTTCTTTGTTCTCTTACTGCCCCCCAAGCCATCCTCAGCTTAGGGACCACACCAGAAGCCAGTTAACTAGTTTTACAGTTTTAATTCACCCTCCATAGCACTACTACAGCAGTCTTTCTAAAACATAAACCTGGTACAACTGCTCCCATTTAAAACTCTACTGGGGGCGCCTGGGTGGCTCAGGGGTCAACTGTCCGACTTTGGCTCAGGTCACGATCTCAAGGTTTGTGAGTTGGAATCCCACGCCTGCTTCGGATTCTGTGTGTGTGTCTCTCTCTCTCTGCCTGTCCCCTGCTGTCTCTCTCTCAAAAATAAACAAACATTTAAGAACATCTTAAAACCCTTCTGTGGCTCTTTATCACCACCTACAGGGTTAAGTTCACCGCCTGCGGTTGAAGATTCCAAAGGCATCCACTGTGTCCCAGCCACTCACTAGTGCGCTTCCCACTGAAACACCCACATGTTCGAAATCCATTCTATTCATAATTTTGACATTTCACAAAGGGTTTTACTGTCGCTATTAATCATCTGGGAAATAAGTTCTTGGTGCTTCAAAACTAGCTCTAAGGTCTCCTCTGGAAAATTTTATAGGCTCATGTGGACAGAAGTTTGCTCCCTTCATGCCTGGTGTACCTTTAGCACGTTCTATTGGATTATAATGGCCGATGAGCAACTTGAAGTCAGAGACCAGGGCTGATAAATCTGTATTTCCAATCTTGGCATAATGTCTGACAAGAAGAAATTTCAAATGAGTATCGATCAGTACGGTGACCAAGAAAAGTACATTAAGAACAACTCTGATTCACCAAAATGGACAGAGGGTTCCCACTATTGGGCCTGTTCAAAGTTACCAGTAGTAAACAACAGATCAATGAGGAGGGAAGGTTCTGCTAACTCACAAAGCTCACAATGTTGCCCATATACCCCTGACACCTATGTCACTGCCCTGAGAACCAGCCACCTGCATCAGCATGAGTACTGAAAGGAAAGCTTTGGTGACACCATCATTCCTTTTCAATGTCTTTAACAGACCAGGTTGTCAAGAATTACGTAAAGTTGAGAAATAGATAGTACAAGAGGGTTTGCCATGCAGGGGACACTCGTGTCTCACAGCCTATAGGGCTGGTGGAGACATTAACTCAGACACAGCTGTGCTCATGGGCTCCTTGGGGCCTGCTGCTTATTTACTGTGCAAGGAAGGCCCTAAGAACCTTTGAGCCTGCCCACCTCTGGTCACATCGTAGTGAGCAAAATGTCTTATGACAGGTCCAAAATAACTGAACAGTTTTTGAGTAACAGAGTGATCTGAGGGTTGGAGTTCAAAGAAAAATTTAAAAGCTGACATCTCCTTATTTACTTCACTAAAAATGTTAATATTGCTCAAAAAAAACACAAACTGGTTCACAATCCACCTTGTAACCCACTAGTTTTCCCAATTCCTATAGACAGATGTGTGAGAGTAATTTGGAGAGCAATGCACTTTGAACATTTTATGTTTTATTATTTGGAGGAAATTAGAGAAATGTTTCTCAACGTCTCGTAAAATCCTATCTTCGTACGATTCTTCTAACACACGTTTATTAAAATGGTCTTTACAGTACTTGTGAAAGTTTATTTTTTAAAATTTGTTTATATTTTGAGAGTGTGGGGGAGGGGCAAAGAGAGAGAGGGAGAGAGAATCCCCCAAGTCCGCTCCACACTGTCAGCGCATAGCCCCATGTGAGGCTCACTCACCGGCTCACTACCGAAACCTAGAGGGGGACGCTTAACCAACTGAGCCACCCAGGGGCCTGTGAAAGCTTATTCTAAACTCAATTTAAATGTGAATACCTAAATAACACCCCAAATTGGGAATTCTCGGTATATGGAACATTGTTACCTAGAACCTGAAAAGCTTTATTTCAAAATATATTTCACTTCATGTTCCCTTAGGTACTTGGTTTTTTATAAAGTAATATGGGCATAATATTTTACTTTTTCATACACTTACTTCTTGACTGTTATGAGGAGGAACAAGACTTTTCTGATATAGAGGCAAAATTACAAAGTAAAGATTAAGGAGAAAATGCCTACTTAAAAACTGGACAAGTCTTGGCAAATGCCCACTGTCATCTGATTTTAAAGGACTTTTTCCAGCATACACAAAAAGTCACATTTGTTATAGAAGTAGTTTCGAAAAGGCAAATAGACTTTTTCTGAAGAGTTGGGAGGTCCCGTTTTTAAAGATTATATATATGATAAAATACACACGTGAAAAGCAAAACATCTCATGAATTAGTAGCACCCCACCAACACAGTGTCTGTTACCGTATTTAAAAGTATTTATTTAAAATATGCCAAACTCCTTCCAAAAAAGACGGAAGAAGACACAGGAGCCTAATTCTTATATTGAACGAGGTATATTGGTAACAACAACAACAAAATTCCTAAATGCAAACGGACCATCAGTTGCCCAAATATCAAACTGAACTTTGGCAAAGATAGGAGTGTTATACAGAAAAACACAGTCAATACACCATCATCCCCCGTACGCGGCCCGTTCGCTCACCCTCTTGGAGGGTGAGTCACAACCCTGTCCCAGACGACTCAGAATTTTGATCGTGTGGTCTGCTAACATTTATTTTTCTCAAACCTCGGTTCTACAGCTATACAAATTACACTTTTAAGGTATTTGAAACAGATATTGAATTTATTGGTTGGCTATGAGTAGGAAAATACATCAGTAAAGAAAAGAGACCCTGTATATAAATATAATACTAGCTAGTTACAATTTGACCAAGAAGGTTCCACTGAAAAGAACAGTAAAAGCCCTTGTTACCACCAGTCCATAGGTACATATTCGGTTTCCCATGACCCTTATCAAAGAGCTGCCTAGGCAAATGCGACATTCTTCGAGCTTAGTGCAGATAACGTGCTGGGTTCTGTTACATGAACGGTAAACACAAATTAGCCCAGTGCATATTACACAAGATCATGTACTGTGAATAAAGACTAGATCCTCTATTTTAGAGGCTACTTCAACATACCGGTTATTAAACTTTATGTAACCAAAAAAGAAGACCCAAGTGAACATCTTAAAATACTGTTTCCGGGTGGGGAGAGACACTTGCTAACGGTGGTGTTTAATTATCTGCAGCATTTGTATGGAATACTCTGATCGGTTCATGAAAGAACAAACTGCTGTAGTTGCTTTGCCTAGGTTGGCTTTTGTCTTACAGATGACATGACCCTAAGACCTTAGAAGTCACTATGGAAACGAATTCCATGAATTTAAATAGTAAAAAATGGAATACTACAACTGGAATTTGTCGCTGAAAGCTTGAATCTTAGAAGAGCTTTGAAATTTTAATTTCAACATTGAGAAGTGCATTGCGCCCAATTTAATAATGTCCTTAGGGTTCAAAGTGCTAACTCAAAATAAGTTTTCCTGGCTGTCACCAAATCAAGAATAAAAACTCATTTCTTGGAGATGTTCCTTGCCTGTCTTCTAGGACTATTAAAGTTGCAATCAACAATTTATTTCTACTTTAGTTTAAATTATGCCATA
This sequence comes from Paguma larvata, assembly GCA_030068075.1. NCBI lineage: Eukaryota > Metazoa > Chordata > Mammalia > Carnivora > Viverridae > Paguma > Paguma larvata. Next base: position 142,931,039 of record CM057826.1, on the reverse strand, counting down.
AATTAATTTTGATGACCATCATTTGAATTCTCAAAGCATAAATAATTACCAGTAATACGGTAAAATGTACTTCGAGAGATTCACAACAAGAAATTGAGTGCCTCCGAATTTCAGATCAGTAAAAACAGAAAACATATCCCAAAATTCTCTGTAAAAACATTCATAAAATGGGTTTATCCAGCAAGAACACTGAAATTACATTATGGCAACACCACATTAAATATACGTGTTACAGAATTTTGAAAAAAGTCTATACTGAGAAAACATACTAGTTTTTATTGCATTTTAAGGAGTACGGATTATTGGAAATTACTCAGGACACAGAAAAATTTTAAAACACAAAATCTTGCTTAGCAAAAGTTATCAGTCTATTTTGGTGTGACTGTTCATTCCCTACGGACCCAAAATATTCCTTTCTCTTTCAAAGGTGACAATTGTAAATCTACACCCTTGGGTCAGTTTATCACTAGATGAAGCTGTTCCAACTCGCCCACAGAGTGCAGTGTGCCCAGAAGAGGCAAGAACAGTTTCGAGACGCAACAGGCCCTCGTATCTTACTATGCTGCCCCCAGTTCAAACATATCGCAGACAATAACAAATACAGATGAAAACATTTTGTGTAAAGCTCAAACCTTTAGCATCTAACAAGTGCACTCTAGTTCCAGCGTCTATGAAAAGAACACATCGTCCGTTAACAAATACGAATGAGTAAGTGCTTCTCCCCTCCCCCGGCCATAAAGCTCCGTGGACCTGTTCTCCCGTAACGCAGATTGTAGGAAAAGCGGAGCCCTCGCCTCATCAGTCCAACCAGCTCCAGCTCGCCCTCGCTGGAGACTGCCATGATGCACATTACCGACACAGTGTTTAGGAAAAATGAGTAAACACACCTTTTATTCACACTTTACAAAAAAAAATAAAACGAAACGAAACAAAAACCCCATAAAAAGTTATGCATTGGTTCTACATCAGTAATAATACCAGCTTTCCAATGTACTGATTATAAACTGGATGTGTTTGGTATCAGCACAACTCGAAACAAAAAGCAAAAAATAAAAAGTCATCACAACAAAATCTTTAAAAACCTCAAAGGAAAAACCAGGCCCCAGACAAAGATTAAGATCAACACCTTCTGGAAAACTCTTTAAAAAAGAAAAAAAATATCATTTATTTAAACAGTATGTCATTTTATTTTCTCTTAAAAACAGAATAAGCACATTTAAGTGCTGAATATTTTTCATAAAATTTTAAGTCATTATCCAAAATGACTCATTCTCTGTATAAAAATTGTTCAGAACATCTCAACAGGTTCTCTTACTGCTCACATGGTGTCCTTTTGCTCCCCTGCCTGCAGTTGAAACAAAAGCAGTTAGACCACGTTCCCTCTGAATTCATTTGATTTTTGAGAGAATGAATGAACGAGAACAGAATACATACAAGTTAACTTTGCAAAGTTAAAAGCTGGCTTTAATCTCTAAGCTACTACTGGCACTATGGGCAAGATACAGGGCACGATTAACTTTTACCTTGGTTGACCTACTAAAATGACTTAGTCACTTTATAAATGATCTGAAGAATTGTCGTAGGGACCTGTTTTGAAAATACATCTCATTTATACTGTTTCATAAATGGAAAATTATTTTCTTTTTTTAAAAAAAGGAATGATTAAAAAAAACAACCCATGGAGACTAAGGAGTACATGGAAAACAAAAAGAATTCACATGATAGTAGTAATCTGGGTGACGAACAGCACTGTGCAATGACAGACACCAAGAAGCAGTGCTTGGGTCTGGTGAGCAAAGACCCAGGGACCCACCCTATGAACATGTTCCAAAACGGGATATTCAATGCTTCACAATGGAAAAAAAGCCACAGCTCATACAAAAGCATTTTCATAAAATTCTCACAAATGTTAAAACAGTATTTAAAAAATATAAAAGAGGATGCACAGATTTCCTCTGCATGCACAGGCAGTGCTTGGTGAGAACAAATTTAGGCAGGCACAGTGGAGATAGGACAGGAAGTGTCTCAAAAAGGAGTTAAGAAGCTGTATCCAAGCAGCTGGAATTTTTTAACTTAAAAAAGTTAAAGATTTAAAAATATCAGAATGTACATATATCAACCATTACATTCAGTCCATAAATGCCTACAGATCAGTCACTGCTCAGCTCATCCGTCCTGGTAGACAGTTTCTGTAAAAACCCAGGAATTCATAGAGAAGTTGCCTCTGGTCTGAGGAAATGTCCAAAGCTTTAAGCAGATTTAGATTTAAAGAGCAATGTTCTCAGTTTAAAAATAAAGTAGTACAAAAGGGCTAACAAAACCCTAACAGTGCAAATCATCAGCAGAGAAAGTCTGTTGCAACCTCTTTTACAAGCTGGCCTTTATAACACATGAAACAGTAAAAAAACTTAGCCTTAGTTTACAATACAATCATTTCCAAATCTGATTTTTTTAGTACAAAATTTCATAAATCAGGTCTTCTGTGGATCATATACAATCATAAAGGCTAAATTCAAAGTCTATATTTTACAAACAAGTCTGAAAAGGGAGGGAGCAAAGTATGGAAGAATGGTCTCTGGATGTTATTACTGGCCTCAAAAAAGTAGTGCTACAGATTTCTGTGCAAAGAGAATATGCTGTTCAAACATTTTCCTATTCCAAGGCATGAAAATATTACACTGGATAGAAGAAACAGGAAAATTACTTGTAACAAATTAAAGATAGGTGTAAACACACCGATCCCTGTCAAACAGTATATAAAGCATATTGGGCTCAGAATTTGTCTGTTGCTAGCACCTGGCTTTCATACGATATCCTTATCAAATAATCAAGATTGAAAAGTCAAATCATCAAGGAAAAGAAACAAAACGAAACGAAACCCTGGCGGCCCTGCCTCACGCCCCTATCTTCGGACTTTATGAGTTTACAAGTAACACTGAGGTCATCCTCTGAAGGTACTTGACTACCTCCTGCCAGCAAGGTGGACGCCGTTAACTGGGGGCAGGAAAGGCAGTAAGAGCTCCAGTTGTGCAAAAAGTGAGAAGTGGTCGGAGGGGATGAGTGGATGTGGGCAGCCGCTGATGTTATTCTCAACTAGCCAGTGGTGGTCCAGGGGTCCCAGGATGCCTAAAGTGTTCAGCTGAGGTTTAGAATAGAAGATGTAGTCAATTATACCCTGAAAAACAGAAAGAAAAAAAGATGAGGCCTCACATAAGAGAACACTGAAATCCTGAGAGCTTTCGAGACACACCCTTAACAGTCATGTCTGGTAAACAAAGAAAGTGACCGGCGTGTGAGAGGCGGTATGACATAAACCAAATTGTCCCCCAATGTCCAATCCAGCAGAATGAAGACGGTTTAGGGATAATAAACGTGCATTCTTCCTCCTCTCTGGACTTTTTAGAATCGTTAATGAGACCTCCAAGATCCTTCATGGTATGGCCTCTGCTTCTCTGCCCTAACTTGATTTGTAGTATTTTCCCACGCTCACTACCCTATTACCACACTAGCCTTGGGGGGCGGAGGGGTGAGGGGCAGACCTTCCTTGTGGGTGCCAAGCTCTTTCTTGACCCAGCGCCTCCACACACACTGTTCCTTCTGCCTGGAACACTTTCTTCTACGTGTCAGCTGGTTCACTTCTCGGCCTTCGCATGTTGAGTTCAGTCACCTTCCAAAGACCTTCCTGAAATCTCGCCCTCACCCACTTAATACCTGCTTCCACCTCCAAGTTTCTTCTCTTGCTAAGGCGCACCCCAAGGTGTAACTACACACTCATCTGCATGGTCGAGACCTGCCTCTCCTACCAGACTGTGAGCTCCATGACAGCAGGGCCACGTCCGCCCTGCACGTCCTCAGCAGCACCTATGCATAGCACCTTGCATCTCTCGGTTTGTCCCCTCCTCCCTGTAACTTGAGCCTCTCCTCAACATGGTTTCAGCCAAAAATATTTGAGCAGATTCAAGTGTCTTCCTCCTATCTCTGTATCGGCAACAGGAACAAGAGAGAAATCCCTAATCTCTCCCACCTTTCGGTTATCACCCTTGCCTCCTCTTTAAATTTTTTTTTTGTTTATTTACTTTTGAGAGACAGAGCATGAGCGGGGGAGGGACAGAGAGAGAGGGAGACACAGAATCCGAAGCAGGCTCCAGGCTCTGAGCTGTCAGCACAGAGCCCCACGCTGGGTTCGAACTCATGGACCAGGAGATCATGACCTGAGCTGAAGTCAACCCTCAACCGACTGAGCCACCCAGGTATCTGCCATCACCTCCTCTTTTTAGATTTTCACTGCCCAGTTATATTCTTCAACTCACCACATTTTAGGTTCTGTGCCTAACTCTCCAGTGAAGAAGCATCTTTCACCAACATCTTTCTGAGGAATAAGGCACGCTCCTCTTTCCCTAGAAAGGCCTTCTTTCCTGGCAGGTAGGCTCCTACACTGCCCTTGTTTTCCCTTCTCTCTCTGATTATTCTTCGGTCGCTCACACGTTCATTTTCCCCCAGAGTCGCCTCCAGCCTTTCTTCAACCTGACACGCTCATTTGTTCCCAGGGTTAAATCATTATCTACAGTACTGTGGCTCCTCTGAAGTCCTATTAAAAAGACTTCAAGCTTTTCAACAGTTTCTCAAAGAAGTCTAAATAGCCCTCCCCCTCTGAAATTAAGAACTGGCTAACGCTAGTATTTACACTCTAACACACAATCTAACCTGAATGATTATTTTTCCAGGAGGTTAGAAATGGAAAACTAAGATTTAGGAGAACAGAAATTCAAAAGATAGTTAAAAAGGACAGATGAATGCAAGCCCTAAACAACCACCAGTATTAAAAATGAGAAGCTCTAAGGCAAGGCTCCATATTGTAAGCTGTTAACTGTGTATGAAGGCATATAAATAGAAGATATATTTTAAAATGGCTAATATAAAACACATTTTGGCACTCGAAGAGTACAGGTTCAGTTAAATTAAAATATGAGAGATGTAATATGCCACTCCGACACCAAATTAGATACTACACGGTACTTTATGAACAGCTGTTAGCAACAGCATACAAGAAATGAACTGCCCCCAAAAGGTGACAGTTAACTTAGGATTTACTATCATTTTCATCTGATTTCTCGCCCTGAAAATGATTCTATCAAGTACCTCTCAAGTAGGAATGGGACACCGATCACATCACACTCCACAGAAGTGCACACTGTGCACACTGCTGTGAACTGACTCAAGACAGCTTGCGTCCATCTGAACACACATCCACGTCGGTGTTCAGAGAGAAAGCGCACACACACGTGCACACAAGCAGTTGGAGGGAGGGAGGTGGCACAGAGGAAAGGGAGGGAGAATCCCAAACAGGCTCCACACTCAGCAAGGAGCCCAACGTGGGGCTAGATCCCACAACCCTGGGATCATGACCTGAGCCAAAATCAAGAGCCGGACACTCAACTGACTGAGCCGCTCAGGCACCTCTATGCACCCACATTTTAAAGACGTAATGAAGTTACAAGACTCTCCAAAAAAACCGGAGGTTTGAGAAGCTTCTCAATCTTAAGTCACCTTGAAATCGAACGTGTAATTTGTGTAAGGCATCAGGCCGCTCTCGTAGGCACTCTTCAACTTGAAACCATGAGTGATCCTTCCATTGGTTGTCCCGTTTTTCCCGTTACAGCTGAAGTTCGTAAGACTCTCATTATATCTCAGTTCCTTAAAGTCTTTATGATTTGTTTCCACTCCACCGGTGCTCAAGTATTCTACAACACCTACAATGAAGATACAGGTCCTCTGTTCACTGTCAAGTACAATATGCAGTGTATGAAACTATAATGTAACAGTAAATACTTCAAAATACGTTCCCCCTTTCTAAAACGTTTGGTTGTTTGTTTCACATTTCCTAGAACCTATCTAAATCCACTTTTACACGATTTTGATCATAGTATGCTGCATATTTTATACTTTGCTTTGCTGTGTCACATGAACTCACGGGTCTTTTCAATCACAATTTTTTAATGCCTAATACAACTGCCCTGGTGTTTCATATTTGTTAAACCGGTTCCTTATTTTTTAAAAAAATTCAGGTTATTTCTACTTTTTAAAGAATTAACACCATAATTAACATTTTAGTATGTAGGTTTCTGCTTATGCTGAATTATTCACTTGGTATGAAATACCAAGATTAGGGCTAAAGGGGCCATTATACACACTGCCCACTACACAAGAGAACACCACCGGTTAGATGGGCTCTACAAACAGTTCGTTTACTTTGCATTTCACTGGTTAGCAAGGTTGGACACTTCCCCATGCTTCTGCCACTGTATTTTCTAACACTGGAATGAGGCTTACTATGTATCATTTGACTAGAGTCTCTCTCTGCCCCTCAGATACTTTGTAGCTAAACAGAAGTGGAACACACTTAGAGCAAAGGCCAAAGAACAGTCCTCAGCTGCTTCGGCAGCAGTAATCCCCAGATTGCTTGATGAGATGGACTAAGGAATTATGGATCTCAGCTACCTTTATTTGCCCCGAAAACGGATTTTAACACAGTTACAGCCCCCATCTACTGTGATGGCAGTGATGTGCTAGTGGCCTAGCCACCCCCAAGTGGACAAGTGTGTGTGCACGCATGCTCGTGCACACATGGGAGTGCCAGGAAAAGTACTTTGTATGAATAAGAGACTACAATCAAGAAGGAGCTGAAATATAAAAAAGGAACAAATACTTTGATATTATAAGAACTATGGCTTGTTCACCTTACTATCTAATGGAAAAGTATTCAAGAGTAACCATTTCTGTATTCTTCCACTTTGTAATAAAGTACTACAAAGTAATACTTGGTAATTAAGATCCCTGTTCTTTTTTTTTGTTCAAATCACTTGCCTGATCTGTGTAAATAAAGGATCTCAATTTTCACCTAAGGTGTATTTTTCTAATCGAGCCCACCAAAACAGAGATCCTGTATATATCCAACTTAAAACTACATGCTGGAATCCCAAAGAAGTGGTCTTAATAACCTTCTCAGAGTCTGGATTATATGTCACCTGGGGATATGGAAATCTAATCACACATTCTTTCAAGTTATCAACCACATGTTTTTCGAAGATGATTAAGTTTTTATAATATCATCTCATTTTCAAAATAGTCTCCCTACACACAAAATATGTTAAACCTCACTCACAGTTGCCACTACAAACTGAATATTCATTTTGACTAAATTTGGAATTATCAGAAATGATACCTTACAAAAACATTTTCAGTCAAAAAAGCATTCTACATGAAAGAACTTCTCTTACCAGAATCTGGCAAAGAATTAAGATCTGCACATAACACCAGTGGAATAGTTCCAAATTCTCCCAATACACTGGACTGGAGGTTTCGTGAGGCTTTATCAATAATGTTCTTCACTTCTGAGAGGAACATCATAGTTTGAACCAATTTCACATCAGAGTATTCGGGGTCCCAATGCATATGAGCATTAGCCACAAGAATAAGTTGTTTTTCTGTTCCAAGATGGGGCTTTCCAGCTATATTAGATAAAAAGAAAAGAAACAGACAGACAAAACCCGCCCATCAGCCCATATATTCTTACAGGATCTTAAAGCAAGTAGTTTCTCAGAGTTTCCAAACAAAAACAGACCCTAAAATTTACCTACCAATCTCCCACCTGAGGACTAGACTAATGACTAAAACTACTGGCCCACAAATATGAGCAGTAATTATCTACCATCTATGCCTCTGGGTGAATACTTGGGAGGAGGGCTCATTCACTACTTGAACAAAACCCATTCTATTTGGGCCAAAACAGCTGTCTCCTTGAAACTTCTGGCTTTGTCAAGATGTCCTGAAGTGGGTCTCACAAAATCAAATCTACAGCTTTTTCTCCCTAGATATATTTAATACAGTCACTAAGCTCCAGCTTTATTTTTGACTCTTCAGGTTAAATATCTCTAGTTCCAACTGTTCCTCAAGTGACAGAACTTTCAGTTCTCGGCATGATGGTTGCTCTAAATATACTTTTGATTTGAAATAAGTGGTCCATTTATCCAAAACTCAAGACATTTAAAGTAATGATTACGAGCAGTCAGGAAGAGAAGTTAGCTTACAGAGTAGCCTTGCTGCCAAGAAATTATGGGAGTACATGGATTTCTTCTCTCTGAGCAATCACTTTAACTAATATTTACTTCAACATTGCTTTTGCGTGAATAGTGGGGAGCAAAAAAAACCTCATTTTTATCCTCTGGCTTGTCTTTCAAAGTTTGAAATACTTTTCTGGGCACTGCTTTCTCAAGCTTTGTGGTAGAGAGAAAGGGTAGGATATTTTAGAAAGGACTTAAATTCTCACTGAGTTTCTTCAGGTGTTAGACAAGACTATTAATACATAACAAATTTTCTGCTTTCTATTAGATTTTGGAGGTCAATTTTACAGGAAGTGAAAAGGTCACTCACATGACATTTCAATCAATTCCTTTCGAAGTTCTAGCAGTACTGCAACTCCAATGTTATCTTTTGTCATGACTCTGTTCAGCATGGCTTCAGACCCTTCTGAATTTGCCATTGCTAGCTGATTAAATTCAACAGTGTGTTTCTGAACCAAAGTAAATCTAAAACACAAACAAAAACACACACACAAACATTGAATTGGGAATACCAAAGTATTAGCTTTGTGGGAAATGCAGTTTTCCCAAACTTCCTGAACAAATACAATGGCATGTAATCACATTATGGAAAATCCTCTACACTTAACACCAAGCTTCCCACATCCGTTTCAAGTTGTTCTCAGTCTGTTACTGATACAAATAACATCTTGAAATACTTTTACAACTTAAGATAAGGTAGTCATCTTCTGTGTAAGTTTCATGTTGGAATACTCTATCTTGTAATTTTTAAATAAATCTTTTCCAAAATCTGGGTTTAAGAATCCCTCTATCATCCTAGAGGGAATGCTAATCACAAGGTGTTTCAATTAACAATTGGAGTTAAACCCTAGTAAACACCTGAAGAAACAGCAGCACTTTTAACAAGTCTCCAAAACAAGATTACTTCTGATAATTTAAAACAAAACTGTTTTAAGAGTACTATTTTACTGAGTAATAATACAATGCTTCATTCTCTTATTTGCCAACTAATTTCCACACCCTTGACTCCCTGAAAATACTCAGAAAATTTTCTCTTTAAGATGTAAGAGGACTTACTTTTCTGTCTTGAAGAATATTGCACAGCCATCAACATGTTTTCTTTCTTGTTCTGACATTGTCCTAGCTCTAGACTTAGGACTAAAGAATCCATTATAGCCACGTTCTTTCAGTTCTACCAGAAAAAAACTGTAATACTGTTCTGTTTCAACCTCCTGAAAAATTGTAAATGGCAAAGTTATTTCATAAGACAAAAATCGATCCTATGCATTAACTTTATATGTACAATTTGAGGAGCTGAAATAATTTCAAAGTACTGATCTGCAGAATGAGGACTGTAACACCTTTTCAACGTAGTTTATCTGAAACCAGCTGTAACACCTACTTGTCACACTTCATAGATACCAGTTGGTATCCTATTGCTTAGGAGTAAATAATGGAAAGACACACGCCTCCATGTGTGTATATTTTCTTATATTTTATAAATGATGGAAAACAAGAATCAGAGAGGTAGAAGGAACTTCACATATCGTACTTTCAGATCACGGGGAGAAAGTGACTTGACCAAGGTCATACGAATCGTTATGAGAGTAGGACTGAGACCCCAAAGTCACTGTGCATCAGGTTAAATGCTCTTTCTACTATTACTGCTGAAGGTAAAGCAAAACTATACCCTGACAATGCCACAGTTTCAGTAATATTGCCACCCAATTAAAAAATAGTGTGCAAGGGCATTTGAGAGGGAAGATGATTATTTTAACTGTCATAGCAAATGCCTAAAACCCAAATTAACCTATTTGGCAGCACAGTGAAGCTAAACAAAGCAGGGAGTCAATGCACCCGAGATTCACTAAAAACAGAAAAAGCCAGTATTTTAAGAACTGCTAAAGCTGGAACTTCAAATGTGGCCGGGTATATGTCCCCAGTCTGCTCCTTGCTTATCAACATTGGGGCATTTGTGCAACTTAAACACTCTTCTGATGACTTACCTGAAGACTTATGATATCAGCATTGCAGCTCAAAATTTCTTGAATAATGGCCTTTTTCCGGTAGTCCCAATTGAGTGCCCAAGACGGACAGTAGCCGTACAACTGCCGGGTCGCATATTTATCACAAAGAACATTATAGCACATGACAGAAAACAAGGCTGTAGGAAAGATAACTTTACTTATTCACACACGTGGCAGAAAAAAAACATAATTATTATCAATAGTTTTCACTTTAATGCTAAGTTTGACTTTATTCATTCAATATATATTCATTGAAAGGCTACTATATGCCAGACATAGTGGATATAAATAAAGTTGGATAAGGAAGGAAGGACAAATAGGTGAACAAACTATAACACAATGTGTTATCTAATGCTACACAGACACCCACAGAAGGCTCAAAGCTAAAAGACTAAGATCTTGAGCCCCTTGGTCTCTAAGAACAGGGCTCCTCATTTCTATACTCCTTCTCCACTTTGCTAACTGCTAGTGCAGAATGTGGAAAACTGACAGTTTTCTTAATAGGCATGGCTTATTATCTTCTAAAGAGCAATTATTATTTATTCACACAAGAGGAAAGAGGTATCATAGACCAAATCCTATTAAACGCATCATGTAATTCCCAAACTATCTTCATACGATTTAAGTTAAAAGGAAATTAGGGGTCATTAGTTCAATTTCTCTCTCAGGTAAGTGTTTTAGCTGTCTTATAGTTCTGTAATATCAAATACATTTAGAACACAACAGGGTTTGAAAACTTCCAATATAAAGATTGTGGTATATTTATTATAATACACGAGTTTGATCAATTCTTTACAGCCCAATTGAAAAACAGTGTACCTGAGTGGCTTAATCAGTTAAGTGTCCAACTCCGGCTCAGGTCATGATCTCACAGTTCGTGAGTTCAAGCCCCGCGTCGGGCTCTGTGCCTACAGCTCAGAGCCTGGGGCCTGCTTTGGATTCTGTGTCTCCCTCTCCTGCTCATGCTCTCTCTCTCAAAAGTAAATAAACATTAAAATAACAATGATAATAAAATAATAATAATAATAAAATAATAATAATAATAGTGTGCAAGGGCATCTTTTCAACATAATTTCTTAACAATGGCACTACTGACATAATGGGTGGGTAAATTCTTTGCTGTGTTGTGCACTGTAGCAGGCTTAGTAGCATCTGTGACCTGTGACCTCTAACCATGAGTCGGTAGCACTTCCCCTAACTGTGACAATAAAAAAATGTCTCCAGACATTGTTAAATGGTCCTCAGGAGATAAAATGCCTCTGGTTGAGAAGCACTGCTTTACAGCTTATTAGAGCAATAGTTCTTTATTATGATCTCCCAAGCCACATCACTCTGAAGCACTGAACTGTAACACAGCCCATGATCTACAGAATGCCAACAACATTGTTAGATATGTAATACCAAGTAAAAATAACTTAAAAAAAATATAAAGCTACCAACCAGTTGGCCTTGTTCTGTCCGGTTCTTGTAACATAATCCAAGATCTTGGAGGTGGCTGTTCGGTTGAAACTAGTTGAATATAAACACAAAATTAAGTAATATTCTTAAACATCTTCTTAAAAAAATCATTTAAACAAATGACCACTTACTTCTTTTTGCAGTACCTGCCAAATTATCAAGCAAATAGTTCAGTAGCCTTCTTGTTCCATCTGGTTCCAGATAGAGGTTCAATATATCCTGGGTAAGTGGATTTCCTGGAAATATTTTTTAAAAAGGTAAAATGAAACCAAGGAAGGGAATAAAATATTGCAAAAGTGAAAAAATATACCAAAATGATCAGATCTATAACAATATATGTAGTTATCGGTTATCTTTAGTAAGATACCAAATTAGAGAAAATTTTTTCAGTTTTTGATGTGAAGAATAAAAATGACTGATACCACATTCTGCAGAAGTATCCAGAAAACAAGTACTGTGGACTGATGTCAATCTAGAAGATATCTAATACTGCTCTGTATCTGGGCCTGCCTCATCAAAACTTTTATGACAATCAAAAGCAAGTGAAACTGGACAGGGAAGAATGGGAAGGAAGACAAGGGGACAGAGGACAGCCACTATAATGAGTCAGAGAATCAAAACTTGAGAATGCAACAAAGCTAACAAGAAGATATCCTCATGATTGATCTTTCATTTAGATTAAAAAAAAAAAAACTCTATAAATAAAGTAATAACAAGATGGGACAGATCTGATTTAAGATTAGGTCACTGGGACGCATGAGTGGCTCAGTCGGTTGAGCATCCGACTCTTGTTTCCGGTTCAGGTCATAATTCCACGATCCCAGGGATGTGGGGTTGAGCCCTCTGTCAGACTCTGTGCTGAGCATGGAGCCTGCTTGAGATTGTCTCTTGTGCTCTCTCCCCACCTCCTCCCCACCCCTTTCCCTTGCTCATGCTCTCTCTCTAAAATACTAAAAACAATTTTTTTTTAATTTTAAAAAAGATGAAGTCACTAAGGAAAGAGGAAAACCCCAGGGCTGTGAGCCATCTGTAAATTCAGTAACTGTTTCATAAGTGCCAAAAATGAAAGCAAATGCAATGATTTACATATATTCATCTCAAATCCTCTCAAAAGGATTTCTTATGTGCTCATGAAAATTAACAGTACAATGAATTGCTTTGAACAGTGAAGGTCCTTCCTGGATATCACAGCTTCACTTTAAGAAAGACTAATACTTTTTATAAATTGAAAAAGACAATTATAAAGTGATTATAAGATGTTAACCATGCCAAATGAAAACAGAATATTCAAAAGATATTGAATATTCTCTGCCAGAGCAGTCAGAAAGAGTCAGCAAAATTAGGTTTAAGTAAGATCCAGAGTTTTATAACATAAAATGAATATGTCCACTTTCAGGTGAAAATTACTCATCCTACCAAGAACTAGGAACATTTCAAACTAAATGAAAAAAAGAAAAACAACACCAAGATGACAAAAACATTAGAATGATCTGACCTAAATAGAGCAGGCATGTCTCAATGAGAAATTCAATGAACACTTTGATGAGAAATTACAAACATGCCTGAAATAAATGAAAAAATAGGAAAACTCAACAAAGAAAGTTTTAGTAAATGAACAAATCATATTTTTAAAAATGGAAATATTAAAACTGAAACATTGAATAAATGAAATAAAAAGCTCGATGGATGGGTTCAGCAGCAAAATAAAGCATCAGAGGAAATAATCATTGAACTGGAAGACAGAACAGTAAGAATTACCCAATCTGAACAACAGAAAGGAAACTGGAAAAAAAAATGAACAGAGCCTCAAGGACCTGTGGGACGACAAGAAAATTCTAAGGTTCATGTCATCAGAGTTATGGAAGCAGACAAGAAGCAGCACAGAGCCGAAACAGTAATCACAGAAATAACAGCTGAAAAACTACCCAGATTTGGAGAAACACTAACATGCGGATTCAAGAGTCTGATAAAATCCAAATAGGACACACTCAAAAGAACTCACAAGCCACATTGTAACTAAACTTCTAAAAACTAAAGACAAGGAAAATCTTGAAGGCAGCCAGAGTAAAACACCTTCCCTCTAAGTAAGAACTAGGGTAAACACAACTTGAATGAGATTTCTCATTACAAGCCAAGGGGTTAAAGGGAAGTGGCACAATATCTTTAGGTGCTGAAAGAAAAGAACTCACAACCTAGAACCAGTCCCCAGTGAAAACAGCCTTTAGGAATGAAGGAGAAATAAAGACATTCTCAGAGGACTGAAAACTAAAAGAACCTGTTGCCAGCAGACCTCCTCTAAAAGAACTGGAACAGAAGTTCTCTAAATAGAAAGGAAATGATAAAAGAAGGAACTCTGGAAGATAAGGAAAAAGACCATGGTCTTTAAAAGGGGCAAACATAATAGGCTTTCCTTTGCTTAAGATTTCTAACTCACGTTCAGCCCTTTAAAGTATCTTTGTAACACTGATTTGGTTCTAAATATAGGTAGAGAAAATATTAAGACAATGACACTATAAAAGGGAGCAAATAAAAGGTCACAATGTTAGAGATTCTTTATTTCACTCAAAATGGTAAAATGATAGCACTAGCAGACATGATAAGTTATGTATGTTATCACATGAAACCTGCTTCAAATATAACAATACGAGCAGGCTAAAAAGGATAGAAAAAGATATGTAAACCTTAAAGGGAAGCAAGAGTGACTAATTAAGATCAGATAAAGTTGATTTCAGAGAAAATAAATTTAGTAGAGACATAAAACGACATTTTGTAATGATAAAGGAGAAGACACAGCAATTCTAAACATGCATCCACAAAATGACAGAACTGAAAGGACAATAGAGAAATCTTCAATTATGCTGATACTTCACTCATCTCTCAACAATTGATAGGACCAAAACAAAAAAAACTAGACCAAAAACAAATCTTTAAATACCATAAATCTAATAGACCCAAGGGTTAATACAGAGGAACTAGTTGAGATTTACAGAAGCTTCTACCCAATTCAGATGCTTGTCCAGTGTCCAAGGGACATAAACTAGTATAGACCATATCCTGGCCATAAACCACTAAACTCCAACAAATGTAAAAGAACTAAAATTATGGAATTCTTCAACCACAAGGGAATCACACTAAAAATCAATAACTGAAAGACAAAAGCAAAGTCTGCAAACACTTGGAAAATTCTAAATAATCCATGGGTCAAAGAGGAAGTTTTAAAGACACTTTTAAAATGCACTGTATTAGTGAAAATGAAAACACAACATATCAAAATTTGTGACTGGACACAGCAAAAGCAGAGCCAAGAGGGAAATTTACAGCACCTAATGTATACATTAGAAAAGGAAAAGTCTCAACTAAAAGACAACCGGTGGAATAGGAGAAAATATTTACAAATGACATATCAGATAAAGGGTTAGTATCCAAAATCTATAGAGAACTTCTCAAACTCAATACCCAAAAAAACAAATAATCCAGTGAAGAAATGGGCAAAAGACATGAATAGACACTTCTTCAAAGACGACATCCAGGTGGCCGACACATGAAAAAATGCTCAACATCACTCCTCATTTGGGAAATACAAATCAAAACCACATGAGATACCACCACACACCTGTCAGAATGGCTAACATTAACAACTCAGGCAACAACAGATGTTGGTGAGGATGCAGAGAAAGAGGATCTCTTTTGCACTGCTGGTGGGAATGCAAACTGGTGCAGCCACTCTGGAAAACAGTAGGGAGGTTTCTCGAAAAATTAAAATAGACCTACCCTACAGCCCAGGAACTGCACTACTAGGTATTTACCCAAGGGATACAGGTGTGCTGTTTCAAAGGGCCATATACACCCCAATGTTTATAGTAGCACTATCAACAACAGCCAAAAAGTATGGAAAGAGCCCAAATGTCCACTGATTGATGAATGGATAAAGAAGATGTGGTATGTGTGTGCGTGTGCGTATAAATATAAAAGAATTCTTTTTATATTTATATATAAATTTATAAATATATTTTATATTTATACGCACGCACACATACATATATACACAATGGAGTATTACTTGGCAATCAAAAAGAATGAAATCTCGCCATATGCAACGACAAGGATGGAACAAGAGGGTATTATATACTAAGCGAAATTAGAGAAAGACAAATATATGACTTCACTCATATGAGGACTTTAAGATACAAAACAGATGAACATAAGGGAAGGGAAGCAAAAATAATATAAAAACAGGGAGGGGGCGAATAAGAGACTCTTAAACACAGAGAACAAACAGGGTTGCTAGAGGGGTGTGGGAGGAAGGATGGGCTAAATGGGTAAGGGGCTTAAGGAATCTACTCCAAAAGCAAAATCATTGTTGCACTATATGCTAACTCTAACTTGGATGTAAATTATAAAAAAAAATATATAGAAACAAAACAAACAAACAAACAAAAAAAGGACGGAAAAGCCTCAGGGGCGCATGGGTGGCTTAGTCAGTTGAGCATCCAACTCTTGATTTCGGCTCAGGTCATGATCTCACGGTTCACGAGATCTAGCTCCATGTCAGGCTCTGTGCGGACAGCCTCGAGCCTGCTTGAGATTCTCTCTCTTCTTCTCTCTGCCCCTAACCCTCTTGAGTGCTTCCTTTCTCAAAACAAACATTTAACTCCCAAGAACTTAGAAAGAGCAAAATAAACTGAAAGCAAAAAAAAGGATTAAAAATACTAAAGAATAGGAATCAATGAAATTGAAAACAGAAAAAAGAATTTTTTAAAAAGCAATTTCTTTGAAAAGATCAATAAAATTGGCAAACTTCTACCAAGACTCACAAAGAAAATGAAGACAAAACTTACCAATATAAAAAATACAAACCCTACAGAAATCAAAAGGATAAGGGAATACCATGAACAACTCCAGATACATAAATTTAACATATATGAAATGCAGCCATTTCCCTGAAATACACAAACTGTCCTTACTCACCCAGTACAAAATTTAAATAGCCCTATACCTATTAAAGGAAATGAATTCATAATTTAAAAACTACCAGAAATCTGGCCTGAACTGTTTCACTAAAAAATTCTACTAAATACTTTAAGAATTAACTCTAATTATATAGCCTCTTCTTCCGGAAAACAAAAGATGAGGGAACACTTTCAAATTCATTTCATAAAATTAGAATTACCTAGATACCAAAACCAGACAAACTGAGCATAAAACAAATTAAAATTAAAGACAAATATCCCTCATGAATATTGAGTCAAAAATCCTTAAGAAAATATTAGCATACAGAAGTAACAGTATAAAAAAAGATTTATAACCATCACCAAGTGGGATTTGTTCCAGGAATGCAAGGCTGGTTCAATATTCAAAAACAATTACAAGGCTAAAGAAGAAATCATATCAACTGATATAAAATAAGCATCTGACAAAATTAAACACCTATTCATGATTAAGAACTCTCAGAAAAAGAACAGAGGGAAACTTCTTCAAATTGATAAAGACAATCTACAAAATACCTACTGCTAACGTTATACCTAATAGTGAAGACAGAATACTTCCAAAGATCAGGAAAAAGAGGGATGTCTGTTCTCACAACTCTTATTCAACATGATGCTGGAAGTTCTAGTCAGTATAGTAAGTCAAGAAAAGGAAAGAAAAAGCAGACATATTAATTAGGAAGAAATACAACTATCTCTATTTGCAGATAACATAATTGTCTACATAGAAAATTCCAAAAAATTTTACCAAAATCTGTACCAAAAAAGGCAACTCCTAGAACTAGATGTGAATTCAACAAGGTGGAAGATACAAAATAAAAATATAAAATCCATCCAATTCAAAAAGATATATGAACCATGTCTGACTTATTTCACTAAGTATAATATCCTGTACATCCATCCATGTGGTCACAAAGGACAAGATCTCTCTTTCTCTCTTTTTTTATGGCTGAGTAATATCCCATGCAGCATTATTTACAATGACCAAGATACTGAAGCAACCCAACTATCCATCCATAGATGAATGGATAAAGATGTGGTGTGTACATACAATGGAATATTATACTAAGTGAAATAAGTCAGACAGAGGAAGACAAATACATGATTTCACTTATATGTGGAATCTAAAAAGGAAAGCAAATGAACAAGCAAACAAAAACAAGATTCTTAAGTACAGAAATCAAACTAGTAGTTGCCAGAGGGAAGGAGGGGTTAGAGGATGAGTGAAATAAAGAAAAAAAAGTCCACTGTATTATGTTCAGGAACACACACATGGAAAGCAAAATTTAATACAATTTATAAACACTCAAAAAAAAAAAACCCCAAAAACAAAAAACAAACAAAAAAACCCACCCAAACAAAAAGACTTAGTAATAAATCTAACAAAACATTTACGTGACTTATATACCAAAATCTATACAATATTGATGAAACAAAATCAAAGTTCTAAATATAGGGAGACACATGGCATGTTCATGGACCAGAGTACTCAACATATTAAAGATGTTAATTCTCCCCAATTTGATATACAGGTTTAACACAATTCTGATCAAAATCCCAGCAAGATTTCTTTTAACTATAGACAAGATTATTCTAAATGTATATGGAAAGGCAAAGGAACTAAAATAGCTAATACCACTTTGAAAAAGACTACTGTAAGGGAATCAGTCTATTCTATTTCAAGACTTAATTACCTTATTTCAACTTTCGAGTAACTACTGGCAAAGGGACCGACATGTAACAACAATGGAAAAGAAGAGAGAATCCTGAAATAGATCCACATGGAAATGTCCAACTGATGTGGGGGAAAGATGTAAAGGCAATTCAGTGGAGGGTAGACTTTTTGACAACTGGTGCTAGGGCAGCTGGACATTCACAGGCAAATGAAACTTGAACTTAATCTTCACTTCTTTTACCTTGATTTAACTCAAATCACAGACTTAAATGTAAAACATAAAACCATGACACGTTCAATACAAAACACAGGAAAAAATCTTTGGAACCTAGAACTATTCTAAATATTATCATATTTGACACCAAAACACAGGATTCATAAAAGGAAAACAGGTAAACTTCATCGAAACTAAAAACTTTTGCTACATAAAAGACCCTGTGTGATACTGTGATTTATAAATAAGAAATATATACCTGATCTTCATCTGCTGTTTCTAAAGCTCCTAAAATCCTGAAAGTGATTCCAGGATTTCTTTCAAAGTGAAGTTGTAGAGGTGCCTCTTGTGTTAATGAAGTAACTTTCGGCACCCACAGGAAAATGGGGGCTTGCTGACAGGAACCAACCATGTGACTGGGGGGTTAGAACTTCCAGTCCCAGCCCAGAGAGGAGGAGGGGTTGGATGGAAGTCAGCTCAATCGTCAAGGCCAATGATTTAATCAGTCATGCCTATATTATAAAGCCTCCATAAAAACCCAAAAGCATAGGGTTCAAAGAGCCTCTGGGTTGGTGAACACATGGAGATTCGGGGAGAGTGGCGCTCCCGGAGAGGACACAGACGCTTTGTGCCTTTCCCCATACCTTGCCTTACCCACCTTTTCCATCTGGCTGCTCCGGAGTTATATCCTTTTATAATAAATTGGGAATCTAGTGAGTAAGCAGGTTTCCTTATTACTGTGAGCCACTCTCATGAACTGATCAAACCCAAGGAGGGGACTGTGGGAACCTTAATCAGAAGCACAGGTGACAACCTGCCTAGTCACTGGCATCTGAAGTTAGGGAGGTGCAGGCAAGTAGCAGTCGTGTAGAACTGAACCTTTTACCCATGGAATCTGAGGCTATAGTTGGGTGGGTAGTGTCAGAATTTAGTTGAATTATAGGACATCTAGCCGGTGTCCGAGAATTGCTTGTTGGTGTGGAGGACTGCCCCGCTGTGTGGGAACTGGGTGTGTTAAGTGGGTGAAGACTACACAGTGGGGAAAAAATATCTGCAAATCACATATTTGACAAAGGCCTAGTATCCAGAATATATAATGGACTCTGAAAATTCAATAGTAAGAAACAATCTGATGAGGACATGGGCAAAAGGATGAAGAATATGCCACAGATGATGACATACAGATGACAAGTAGGCATGTGCAAAAATGTGCAATATCTTTACCTAACAGGAAAATGCAAATTAAAACCACAATTAAGATATCACTACACATCCATCAGAAAGACTAAACTAACATTAGTGACCTGACAACACCAAAGCTGGGGAGGATTCAGAGTAACTGGATCACTCGTTTATTACTGGTGAAGATGTTAAGTAGTACAGCCACTCTGGAAAAGTGGCAGATTCCTAAAAAACTAAAACGATACTAAATTATGACCAAGCAATTGCATTCCTGGGCATCTGTCCTAGACACGAAGACTTACATTCACGTAATAACCTGTACACGGAACTGTTCATAGCTGCTTCGTCCACAAGAGCCAAACACTGGAAACCAGCCAGATGTCCTTCAACAGGTGACTGGTTAAACAGACCATGATTCACCCACACCATGGAACACTGCTCATCAATAGAAAGGAGCAAACATGCAATGGCCTGCGTGAATCACCAAGGAATTAACCTGAGTAGAAAAAAACAATCTTAAAGGCTATGTACAGCATGAATCTACTAACACGATATTCCTGAAATAACAAAATTATAGAAATGGAGAACGTACCAGTGGTTGTCAGAAGCTAACAAGTAAACGGGGGCAAGCTCAGAAAAATAATAGGATTTGTCCAAAAGAAATGGTATAATCAGTGAAACTGTACTTCCAAGAAAGAAACCTAAAACCTAGATGTCAGACATTATTAGAGGATCTTTCTGAAATGAAAGAGCAAGGGATCCTCAAAAACTAAAGTGCCACAAAGACCGGCCTACCAACGCCAAAGCTTCAAAGGCTTTCAGACACATTAATGCAATGTGGACATTTGTGACCAATGACCCTAACTTCAAGTAAAGTTTGTGAATCCTCAGAGAAATGAACACATTTTTAAAAATAAATACTGTTAAGATTACAAAACCTGAAACTAAGAGGACATAAAACAGTAGCTGCCTCTAGGATGCGAAAGGAACCTAAAGAACAAAGAGGGTTTTTACATTCTGTAATGTTCTATTTCTTTGCATTAGAAAAGACACAAAAGTGACACAGTATTAATTGTTCATGCTGATGGTCAGTATATGGATACATGTTGCTACATTTTATATTTTTGTTTTTCAAAGTCAAAACAAACTTTTAAAAGGCTTTTAAGAAGCTTCAGCCAAAGGACGCCTGGTTGGCTCAGTCAGTTGACCATCCGACTTCAGCTCAGGTCATGATCTCACGGTTCGTGAGTTTGAGCCCTGCGTCCAGCTCTGTGCTGACAGCTCAGAGCCTGGAACCTGCTTCGGATTCTGTGTGTGTGTGTCTCTCTCTCCCTCTGTCCTTCCCCTGCTCGTACTCTGTCTCTCTCTCTCTCAAAAATAAACATAAAAAGCCTCACCCAAGTCCAGCCTACACTTTCCAAAGAAAAGTTTATAAAGCTGATGTTTGCTGAATATGGTTTTGCATACATTTACAAATGTATTATTTATATTTTTCCATTTAATTTGTTTTCATGAAATTACTGTTACCTTTATGATATGAAAAGGATTTTCTAAATGTAGTCTTAAGAAACCTGATTTTCTAAATGTAGTCTTAAGAAAAGAGTACAATTCTTGAAGGCTTCATTATGTGACTGTTTTTTTAGAAACTGATTACAGAATGAGGTGGATATAAGATTGGTAAAGAATCGTTTATTGTGATAAAAAAATTCTAGGTATTGACTTATTATTAAAATAGGGCTTTTAATCTTGATGATTTAAAAAACATATTTCCCAATAGTTCTTACTGGATCAATTATGCCCTCAAATTGTAATAGATTAATGAAGTCCTCACAAATCAAGTTTCAAGAAATGCTCAAAAACTGAATGTTATTAGCAGGTCCCAATGGATTAAAATTTTCTACTCAATTTCTGTACTTTGTGAGTTTGTATTTTTTGAGACTTGAATACAAGGGAAAAGAAGCCGTTTATCGTATGATGACATAAAGTATGACCTGAGGACTGTATCATCAGAACACTGAACAGACTGAAACAAAGGACAGAAGAAAGAAAGGCCAGGCTAGATGCGAAGAAAAGGAATACAAAGATTAGCAGACAGTCTCCAGGTGGACAAGAGAGAAAACCAATGGGAATGATGAAGTCTGGGGAAGAGTGAGCCTGCAAATCCCTGGCAACAGGATCCCCCTCTTACA
Organism: Paguma larvata; assembly: GCA_030068075.1. NCBI lineage: Eukaryota > Metazoa > Chordata > Mammalia > Carnivora > Viverridae > Paguma > Paguma larvata. Next base: position 142,909,210 of record CM057826.1, on the reverse strand, counting down.
GCTTCTTAGACTGAAAGACAAAACATACAAACCAGAAGCAGCACAAACATGAGAAGTCGTACCTTTCAGGCCTAAAGTCTGCAACTGAAACAGTTTTCCCAGCTCAAAAGGTAGAACTCGTAACAGGTTGTTATTTAAATGGAGTTCCCTGTGGATGTAAAAATTCCACGTCAAAACATATATTATTACCTTTTAACCCATGACTAAACTCAGTAATATAATTTCTAAGAATATAATCTTCTAAGAGTGAAAATTTTTCTATTTTCCAATGCCTAGTACAATGCTTCTCAAACAATGATGTAGTAAAAAAACAAAACACAACAAAAAAACCCCAGATTGCCACAGACCAAACATTTTTAAAATACAGAAAAGTGGGGAGCCTGGGTTGAGCGTCTGACTTCGGCTCAGGTCAAGATCTCATGGTCCGTGAGTTCAAGCCCTGCCGTCCAGCTCTCTGTTGACAACTCAGAGCCTGGAGCCTGCTTTGGATTCTGTGTCTCCTTCTCTCTCTGTCCCTTCCCTGCTTGCACTCTGTGTCTCTCAAAAATAAACATTCAAAAAAATTTAAAACACATGAAAAAAATTAAATTAGAAAAATGAGAGGAAAAAAAATCAAAGAACAACAAAACACAAGCTGTATTTTTAAAGCGCATTAGTTCAATAGATACGAAACTGCTCTCACACGTCATGCACTTCACTGCAGGCTGATGACACAGTCTGCGAACAGGCACAGTCCACAGACCGCCCAAGAGCCGCCCTGATCCAGCACACGTGGAGTCTACTACACAGCTTTAAGAAAGTGGAAATGATAAAACAGCGTAACAAGGTGATTGTTAAATGGGATTTAAAATGATCATGTAGCACCAACTGAAAATAGCTTATTATAGCTGCAAAATTAAGTTCACTATTAATACTTCTCTAAATTTTAAAGTTTCACTTTAGAAATAATGGCAGCTATATTAACTAATAATTTTTTGTATAGGCAACCATAATAAAACTATCAAAGGAATCTTCAGTTAGGAAAAAAACAAAGACCCAACATTAAGATACTTATAATTTTCTACAATAAGTTTTATTTATCAAATTTTAAAGGTAAATAGAGCTATTAGGAAAAAAAAAAACAACAACAACAACCACCAAGGGACTACTATAATCCCTGGTTCTTGGAATTTAAATGAACCTTGGTTACTACCTAGTGAACCAGAGGCTGGTGAGGCCATAAACTAAACAAGTCTAAAAAATTCATTCCCGTTTATTTCCACATATATCACATGAGAAAGGAGGTCTTTTAAGAAGATTAAAAATGGTCATGGTATGTACTCAGTAATTAAGCCTGAAACAATGTCAAAAAGCTGGAGTGGGAACAACAAAGGTTAAGAAACTCTCACAAGTTCCTTATTCCTTTTTACTATGCAGCAAATGGTAGAAGCAGCAAAAAAGTCAAGGGAAGCAGACAAAAGGCAGGTAATATGATATGGGGCAAGATTTTTCATTGGGATTAACATAATAACTGGAGAGCCTTATTTTCAACTGGCTAGATCCCATCTTCCTTACAAAAAACAGGGATAATAAAAAGAAATAGCAATTACCATTTATTAAATACAGTATGTGTTGGGCAGGGTGCTAATAGTTTCTTACTCTTTATCTCAGGTATCTCTAATCCCAGCCCTGGCTAGGGAGGTATTACTGCAACTTTACAGAGGACAAAATGCTCAGCGAGGTTAAGGAGTTGCCCCAAATTGCACGACTTGTAAATCGCAAAGACAGAGGACCACCTCTACTCCACACTACAGTGCCCAAATGCAATTGACTAATTCTAGCTTTTTTCAAGTCCAGGCTTTATTACTGTCATGCATACAAGGCCTGGGATGGCCCAAAAGGTATCGTTCCTTGGCAATGGTTTTCTGGGCCCTGGGTTAAGCATAGTATGGTACCCCAGAATTTAGGGGGGGGGAGCACAATCATTTGTCCCAGGGGAGTCCATATGTGGGATTAACGTAACTGCCTTCTATTTGTTTATTCCACTTTATTCTAAAATTTTGTTCAAGAATAAAGTACATTATATAGCAATAAAACATATTTTAGGCAATGAATCTACCCAATTTATTATGTCTTGTTTGACATTTGATTTTCCTGGAAAACTTTACATAAAGGATAGAATTATGTTTGCTTTTGTTCAAATGCCATTTAATTGGTAGTGCAGTTTCCTAGAAAAATAAGTGCTCTATTTTGTTTTTAGGGAGTTAAAGTCATGTAAGAAGTCGAGTCTGCACACCTGAGTGATACCATGTTTCCGAGTTCTGCCGGTAAACTCCGGATTTTATTAGAGGACAGGTCCAGATACACCAGATTGTGAAGCTTGGCAATGTCTGAAGGAATGCGGGACAGGGAATTGTCACTCAGATGCAAAGCTGTCAAGTGAGTTAGTGACCACAAAGATGAGCTTAAGCTTCTTACTTTTCCTGTAAGAGAAGAAAAAAATGGGGAAAGGATTATACGGTGTTCTCTACAATTTGGTCCCTGGATTAAATAACACTTACATGTTTCAATGAATAATAATCTATCATACAACAAACTGTGAGGAAGGGTTTAACAGGAGAAAGCTTATCTATTCTAGGACAATGTACTGCTATGATTATAAACTTACTTATTATTAGCAAACTAAAAAAATCTCAGTGCTTAGATTACATCATTATTTTTAAGAGCACAACAGTTAAGATTTTAAGGCTGCCTCAGCTATGACATGAAAGAAAGGGTAAATAACTTATAATAATGAGAAATCCAGTATGTCACCATGACTAATTTGGAATTATGCAAAAAAAATCAAATCCACTATCTCAGGCTGTTCCTATCTATACTCTAGAAAACAAGAATTCTGCCTGCAAACAAAAGGTAAACCATATGTTCTCAGCTTAGCAAAGTTTTAAGACCAGTGTACTCAAGTGATAACTGCATCGAAGAATCATATAACTAAACAAAAGCTGTACTGAATAATTACAAGCAAAAATACCTGTCCAGAAACATTACAGATATGAAGTCATAAATATATAATCAAACAGTAGTAGATTCAGTAACTACTGAACTAAAGGTTCAGTAAGTAAGAAAAGAATAATGTCTTTCAATGCAACATTAAATCAGTACTTTGGTACTTCTTGGTAAGATGCCAGTCGTTTCTACAATCCATCTAAGAACTTTCCTCCAATCTCTTTAATGGTCCAAGATCTACTCTGAGACAATGTAAAAAACATATATAATGGAAATACACTAGCCTTTGAGAACTGATTTTCTATTGGCTAAAAAAGCAATCTTAAGATTCCCTTTTTTTTTTAATTTTTTTAAAGTTTTTTTATTTATTTCTGAGAGCAGGAGAGACAAAGCATGGGTGGGGGAGGGTCAGAGAGAGAGAGGGAGACAAAGAATCAGAAGCAGGCTCCAGGCTCCGAGCTGTCAGCACAGTGCCTGACGCGGGGCTCTAACTCACAGACCGCGAGATCACGACCTGAGCCGAAGTCGGACGCTCAACTGACTGAGCCACCCAGGCGCCCCTGCAATCTTAAGATTTCTAATCAAGGTGGAGTAACAGGGACCATTCATTCCTATGTATATACCCAAAAGAAAGGAAAACGTGTGTCTACACAAAAACTTAAACACTCATAGCAGAATTATTCTTAAGAGTCAAGAAACAGAAACAATATAAATATCTGTCAACAGGGGCGCCTGGGTGGCTCAGTCGGTTGAGCGTCCGACTTCGGCTCAGGTCATGATCTCACCGTTCCCGAGTTCAAGCCCCGCGTCGAGGTCTGTGCTGACAGCTCAGAGCCTGGAGCCTGTTTCAGATTCTGTGTCTCCCTCTCTGTCTGTGGCCCTTCCCTGCTCATGCTCTGTCTGTCTCTCTCTCTCAAAGATAAATAAACATTAAAAAAAAAATTAAAAAAAAAAATCTGTCAACAGATTAACAAATAAATAAAATGTGGTATATTCAAAAAACATATGAAATATTAATACAGGTTAAAACATGACTGAACCTTAAAAATATTTCACTAAATGGAAAAAGCTGGTGACCACATATTATATGATTCCATCTATTTGAAGTGTCCAGGAGAGTAACAAACAAATCCATTCAGACAGAAAAAAAAGATTAATGCTTACCAAGGTCTGGCTAGCTGAGATGAAATGGAGAATGGCTGCTAATGTGTACAGAGTTTCTTTTGGGAACAATAAAAATGTTGTCACACCGATTGTGGTAAGGGGTGTACAACTCTGTGAATATACAAAACCAGTGAATGTGCATTTTAAGTGGGTGAATTATATCTCAGGCTATCACCAAAAAGAAAAAAAAGGAAGACAATGAAGAGATGCAGAAAATTTTCTACTTTTGAAGAAAACTATAAACCTACACACAAAAAGCTCAATGAACCCCAAGTACACGAAAACTCCACGAAGAATAAAAAAGAAAACTACAGGAAGGCACATCTTAATCAAATGGCTTAAAACAAATGATAAAATCTTAAAAGGTGTGAGAGGAAAAATAATTACATAGAGAAACAAACAAAATGTCTGTAGACTTTTATTTGTAAACAATGCGAGAGAAGACAGCAGAGCAAAATCTTTAATATATTGAAAGAAAAAAATCCTATGAACCTAGCAACTCAGCAAAAATATCTTTCAAAAATGAAGGCAAGTTAAAAGAGGAAAAGAGCTTTGGAGATGGATAGTAGAGATGGTTGCACAACATTATGAATGTATTTTTTTTATTATTAAGTTTATTTTGAGACAGACAGAGTGCAAGCAAGGTAGGGGCGGAGAGGAGAGACAAAGAGAATCCCAAGCAGGCTCCACACCGTCAGCACAGAGCCCAATGCAGGGCTGGAACTCACAAGCCTCAAGATCATGACCTGAAGCAAAACCAAGTCAGATGCTTAACTGACTGAGTCACTCAAGTGCTCCTGAATGTATTTGATAAAAACCTTTCCACAAAGAAAATTCTAGAACCAGAAAGGCTCACTGGTGAATACAACCAAACATTTAAGGAAAAACTGATAACAATTCTACACAGACTGATCCAAAAAAGTGAAAACAAGAAGATACTTTTGAACTCATTCTATGTGGCCAACATCACTCTGATACCAAAACCAGATAAAACTAGTACTCAAAAAAAAAACTACAAAAAACTACAAATACCAAAAAAAAATCAAATCCTTTATGAACAAAAATGCAAATTTTAACAAACTTTTAACAAATCAAATCCAACAATAGATTAAAAAGATAAAGACCAAATAAGACTTGTGCCAGGATATTCATGGTTTGTTAAACATTAAGTTTTCAAAAAACTTTTTCTTAGAAAAGAAAATCATATACACAGATGTAGAAAAGCACCTGACAAAACTGACATTTAAAAATCAGCATTTAATAGGGGTGCCTGGGTGGCTCAGTCAGTTGAGCATCCGACTTCGGCTCAGGTCACGAACTCATGGTTTGTGGGTTCAAGCCACGTGTCAGGCTGCACTGACAGTTCAGAGCCTGGAGCCTGCTTCGGATTCTGTGTCTCCCTCTCTCTCGATCCTACCCCGTTCATGCTGTCTCTCTCTCTCTCTGTCTCTGTCTCAAAAATAAATAAAGCTTTAAAAAAATTTAAAAACAAAAAAACAGCATTTAATCAAATCAAATCCTGATTAAAAAAAAGTCTGCCCTCGGTAAACTAAGAACAGAACTTCTTAAATCTTGATAAAAGGCATCTATAAGAAGGTTACTGGTAAGGGAGTGAATGCTTTCCTCCTAAGATCAGAAACAAAGCAAGGTATGTCCACTATCACCACTCCCAATCAAAATCATGCTGGAAGTTTTATTTTAGCCTGTGCAATAAGACAAGAAAACAAGTTGAAAGAAGTAAAGCCATGTTTATCTGCAAATGGCACAATCATCTATGTAAAATCCTAAGAATCTAAAAAATACCATCAATAAATGAGTTTAGCAAGGTTGTAGGATAAACTATCAATATACAAAAATCTACTGTGTTTTTATATGTAGCAATGCATAATCAGCAACATATTTAGTAACATTTACACTAGCACCAAAATTATGAAAGAGAGGAAAATCTGACAAAAATATGTGTAGGCCCTATATACCAAAAACTACAAAACACCCTGAAACAAATTAAAGAAGTCCTAAATAAGTAGAGAGCCATACAGTGTTCACAGATCAGAAGATTCAATATTGTTAAGATATCAGATCTCCCCCAAATTGGTTTAGAGTCAATACAATCGCAATCAAAATGTCAGCATGTATGAAACTGGCAAACGGATTCTAAAACTCACATGGAAATTCAAAGGCCTTATAAAATTCAAAGTAACTCTGAAAAAGAAGCTGGAAGATTAAAACTACCTGATTTCAGAACTTATTATATAACGAACTCAATAATAACAATCCAATTCTCAAAAAAGGAAAAACATCTAAGTGGACGCTTTACCAAAGAAGACATAGAGCTGACAAGTAATCACATGAAAAAAACCCAACATCAGCATCGTTAGGGAAATGCAAATTAAAACTACAATGTGATAACCACATTGTACCCAGAAGAATGGCTAAAATTAAAAAGACTTGCCAAGTGTTGGTGAGGAAAGGGATCAAAGATATCTAGTAAGAATGTAAAATAAGACCACCTTTTTGCAAAATAGTTGAGTTTTTTAAAAAGTTAAACCTTACCTACCTAATGATCAATTTAATTCTGAGGTATCTGCCCAAGAAAAATAAAAGTTATATCCTCTACAAAGAACTGTCCATAAATACAGCTTTATTTGTAACAGCCAAATACTAGAAATTATCCAAATATGTTCACCAACAAAGAAATGGATAAACAAATGCTGGCATATACAAATAACAGGATACTACTCAGTAATAAAAAGTATGAACTATTAAAAAGCCAACTGCATGGATGAATATCAAAATAAGTGGTGAAACTAAATTTAAAAAAAGTACATACTCTATTACTTCCTTTATATAAAAATTATACAAAATGCAAACCAATCCTATGGTTAAAGAAAGCAGAACAGTGATTGCGTGGGACTGGGGGAAGTGATGGAGAAATGAAGGAGGTAGGGAAACGAATTACAAATTTGGGGGAATGATGGATAAGTCCCTTGAGTGTGGTGATGGTTTCAAAGGTGTATAGGCATCCAAATATATCATCATATATTCACTTTGCATACATGCGGATTGTTACATGTCAACTCTACCTAGATACAGTTGTGAAACAAAAATCTATCTTCATCTAAGAAAGTGTTTTTCCTCACTGTGTAATATTAGAGTAGAAACTACAGCATCTATTCGTAAAACAAATTTATTTACTTATCAGATCATAAAACTAAAGCACGTAGCTAATATTCAATATAAATACATAAACCACTTAAAGTATCACAAACTACTTATTGGGTACATGTCTTGTATGTTGTTTCAGCCTCAAGATAACACTTAACAAAAAAAGGTAAAAGGGATTGAGAATTACATTTTTATACTTCAATTTAATAGGACAGATAAAAATTCTCAATCAAGAAGGTAGCCAGAAAGAAAACTAAGAAGTCTGTGAAGAAGGTAAGAGGGACTGGCTGGCTTAGCTGGTTAAGCACCCAACTTTTGATTTTGGCTCAGGTCATGATCTCATGGTTTTTGGGTTCAAGCCCCATGTTGGGCTCTGCACTGACAGTGCAGGGCCTGTTTGGGATTCGCTCTCTTCATCTCTCTCTGCCCCTCCACTGCTCCCTCTCTCTCTTTCAGAAATAAACATTAAAAAAATTTTTAATCAAGTATAATCAAGTATAAAGAGTCATGTATTAAATAAACCAATCATACAGGATTTAAGGGAGAGGGAAAGGAGGAATCAGATCTCAATCATATACAATAAACTAAAACAAATAAATTTCTAAATGCCAAAAAACCAGAAAAGTAATGTAAAAGAATATTTCTAAAGATAACTCAAATCCAAGAATCCAAAAACTGTCATGTTTGAATTCATTAAAATTTAAAACCTCTCTAATGTGGAGATGCCGACACGTACAGCAGCCAAAGAAAGAACATTCAGGGACAGCCAGGTGGGTCAGTCAGTTAAGCATCCAACTTTTGATTTCGGTTCATGTCATGATCTCAGTTTTGAGACTGAACCCCAGGTCAAACTCCATGCACGGCTCTGTGTAGGGCTCCATGCCGGGCATGGGGCCTGCTTCAGATTCTCTCTATCCCTCTCCTTGGGCCACTCCCCTGCATGAGTGCCCGCTCTCTCTCTTAAAAAAAAAAAAAAAAAAAAAAAAAAGAGAGAGAGATAACATTCATTTATCCAGGCAACTTTCAGGGACTAGTATGCTGGTGTGGGGACTGAATAGTAAATATAAAGTCCTTAAGAAAAAACAAAGGGTCAGTTATTAAAAAAATTTTATTTCAGTAATAAAACATATGCAAGTTTAAACAATAAGATATTCACTTCTACTTATGCAAATAGCAAAATAAGGTTAGTATCCAATATTCTCAGGGCGAAAAGGGTTGAGATACCCTCATTCATTACAGGGAAAAACACAACTATATTATGAAACCAATCCTGAAATAGCTACTGAAAATTTAAATGTGAATATCCTTTGCCCCATCACAATTCCTCAATTAGATAAAACTCTACCGGTGGAACTATGTCATCTAAGAAATTAAGGTTCCTAATTTTTGAGAGAGGTCAATGAATAAAAGAGGGTCCCTTTTGAAATTCTGAGGATATCTATTTACTTCTCCATAAAACTGCACATACTCCTATGCATCCAAAAATGTGCATTCAATTTTAAGCAGCTTTGTGACTTGAGAAATGCTGGGATTATCCTGACCTAAATTAAGAGCTGTGTTTTGAAAAGTAATTTCATTCTAATGTGTCCAGAATCCTTTACTGTTAAATGTTAAATACTAGGAGACAGGGGGAGTCTAACTAGTGTTCCCTGAAATCAGAGGAGTGATTAGCAAACACTAAAGGGACCAGGTATAATTAACATCCCTATGAAGAAATCAAAATTGCTACCTCTACACTTGCAGATTTAGAAAAAGTAAGGAAGAAAAAAATCTTGACTGAATCTTTAAAATGGACATTTTAGAAGAAAAAGGAAATATAGTTGATCTCCATTATTCCCAGATTCTGTATCTGTGAATTCGCCTACTTCCTCCAGTTTAGTTAACTCCAAATGCAATTCCTGTACCTCCGTCACACTCCTTCACAAACATGCACGGAGTAGCAAAAACGTGTAGTCACCCAAAACAGTTCCCAGATGAGGTCCAACAAGGTAACACTCTGGCTTCTTGCTCCACCTTTCACAATGTGAACAAGTGTCTTTTTCACTATTTAGTATCATACTTTTGCATATTTGTGCTTTTTGTGGGTGAATTTGAGGTTTTTAAATGGCCCCAAAGCATGGTGCTGAAATGCCAACTGCAAGGCTGTGAGGTGTCTAGTGTTCTAGGTAAGCTTCCTTCAGGCATTCATTACAGTGCCCAAGAGTTCAAGATTAATGAGTTGACAATATACATTAAATAAGGGGTCTTTAAACATAAACACACATAAAACAAGCTTATGTATTGATTAGTTGATGAAAAGTGTTGTGGCCAAGGTTCACAGGAACCTGGTTAGGGTATCTCCTCTCGGAGCAATGGTTCGGCACTTGCTAATTCCATGCTCAAGGTGACCATATAGAGCAGACCTACTGTGAATAACAAGAATCCACTGTAATTGGAAAAGGTGGCCATGTGAAATAGTCCTCACTCACAACTCCTGATGAAGTTAAAGACCAGGATTTCAGGCTCACAGCAAGGTAAACTTCACAAAAGGAAGAGGACTGTGTGTGAGAATGGCAAATTGGATTAAGAAGAAGAGAGACCCGATTAAATTACATGAAGGGCACTAAGAAGAACATTTGGCAGATTAAATCCACTGATGGTGCTTCATTTAAAAATAGTAAAGTTGACGGGGAAGGAAAAGGCCTTAACAGGGCATGTGAGTTAACAAATAGAAGTTTCAATCCATGTATCTGCAAAGGTACACTCCTCAAACCTTGGTGGGAAAGAATTCAGGTCTTAAATGCAAGAAAAGAATGCTGCTTGCTCAAATTAAAGAGATCTAGTTTAAGTAAAAGAAGATCAGGCCTGAAGGTAAAAAGCCTAGAACCTGAGAATGGAAACAATGAGGCAAGTATCAGGAAAAAGGAAAAAGGACAGAGAAAAGGTGAGAATAGCAGGTTCAAAAGCAGAATGCTGGCTGTGGTGTGATGCAGATGAAAAAAGGGCTGCACTCAGGTTAGGGGACTCACACTACAGTCTGTGCCCTACCACTAAGAAGAGCCACCAGGTGGTAACCGTTTGACCTTAAGAAAAGGAAATGTCTGTTGCAAAGCTCAGTCAGTAACATCTAAACCTGTTACGCCTTTTACACTTTTCTAACTTAATTTTTTTAAAGATTTTATTTTTAAGTAATCTCCACACCCAACATGGGGCTTGAACTTACAACCTCAAGATCAAGAGTCAAACGACTGAGCCAGGTAGGTGCACTGTTAGTAAATTTATTTTTAAATGAACATGCTTATTAAATAATTCAACACTGTTTAAAATACCAGATTCCATCACCTGGTGTAACTACCATTATATCTCATCCATGTTAATATAAACAAATAAACAGGAATCAAAGTGAGTTGAACTATACATGATTCTTTAATGTTATTTAAAAAAGAAAAAAATGAAAAAAATGATGGAACTATATAACTTTTTTTTCCTATAAAAGATTTTCTAAAACTGATCTAAGATTAACAGAGATTCTAAAACATTAAAGGTTAGAAACCTTACAGTTTTAACTGCGTGTTTCACTTTTAAACTTTACTGGTTACAATGAAAGTGAAATGGACCATCATTTTAAACTTCCCCCATCCACTCACTACATACTTTTTCATTATCAAAAGTTTGTATCATCTCCAAGGAAGATAAACAAATAAATGGTCAATAAACACATGCAAAGATGCTCGATTTCGTGAACCATCAAGGAAACGCTAATCAAAACCACAATGAAATACTTCTTTCATGACCACTAAGATGGATAAATCAAAAAGACAGATGTAACAATTGTTGCCAAGGAGTGGAGAAATCAGAATCCTTGTACAAGGCTGGTTCAGAATGCAGAATGATGCAGAAACTTTCAGAACAGTCTGGCAGTTACTCAAAAAAAACATTTACAGTATGATCCAGTAATTCCACTCCTACTTACCTACCTGACAGAAATGAAAATACCCACAAACTTGTACACAAATGTTCATAGCAGTATTATTCTTTAGAGCCAAAAAGTAGAAACAATCTGTGATGCTTTGATTTATAACAAAAAATATACATTTGATCTTCATCTGTTTCCAGAACAGAGCTCCTAAAATCCTTGGAATTTCTGAAGTGATTAAGCAGTAAAAGTGTCTTTTGTTAAAGGTGCTCTTTTCAAAGATACCAGTGTTTAACCTTAGAGCTGACTTTTTTAAAGCCCCCCAAAATGGGGGCTTGTTGCCAGGGAAACCAAGCAGAACTAGAGAGAGAGAACTTTCAGTCCCCACCAGTCCCCATCCCCAACAACCAGGGAGGAGAGAGGGGTGAGAGGTGGTTATCAATCACCGAATTTAATCAACTGTGCCTAATGACGCCTTTGAGGGAATCCTTTAACTATGCAGTTCTAAGCTTTCAAGAGTAGGGAACACAGGGAGGTATGGGGAAGGTGAGGGATCTGGAAAGAGCATGGATGTTTCCTGCCTGTTCCCTACACCTTGCTCTATGAGATCTCTTCCATTTGGGTGTTCCTCAGTTTTTATAGTGAGCCAGTAATCTAGTAAGTAAACTCTTCTGGTTCTGTGAGCCAATAATAGCAAATTAACTAAACCCAAGGAGAAGATGATCCTGGGAACCTCTGGATTTATAGCTCCTCAACTGAAAGCACAAGATAACAGCCTGGACTAGTGACTAGTGTCTGAAGTTAGAGGGAGCAGTTCCATGGGACTGAACCCTTAACTTGTGATACCCGACACTAGTGTCAGATTGCATTAAATTATAGGACACCCAGCTGAGGTAGCGTCACAGAATTGCTTTAAATTACATTTAATTGCTTTAAATGTAGAAAACCGGCATATCTGGTGTTGAAGTAGTATCGTAGTAGAGTACTGAGAGTAGAGAAGACGCACAGGAGTGTGTTTTTCCACAGATAAAGGTGATGATATCTACACGCGGAATACTATTCACCCACTAAAAGGAATGAAGTACTAATACACACTACAACATGGATGAATCTTGAAAAGATTATCCTAAGTGAAAGAAGGCAGTCACAAAGATGACAAAAATATGTTCAGAACAGGCAAATCTACAGATGTAGAAAATAAATTACTGGTTATCTAGGGTTAGGGGGCTGAAAGGAAATGGGAAGTGACTGCTAATGAGTATAGGGTTTCTTTTGGGGTGCTAAAAATGTTTTAAAAGTGAATGTGCTGACAGTTGCACACCTGTGAATAAACTAAAATCCACTGACCGTGCACTTTAATGAGTGAATCATAGGATATGTGAATTATATCTCAATGAAACTTACATAAAAAAGTAAGTTTACAGCATAACAGAGAATAAAATTAACATACATGAAACAATAATTTACATGTATATAATAATCAGATGAAAAAATAACAGAAGACTCCATTCATAAAAAGAGCCGGAAGGCAAAATACCTAGGAATAAATCTAACAAGAAGTATACTGGACTTCTACAAAAGGAACAAATGGAAAGACATCCTACAGGGGTGCCTGGGTGGCTCAGTCAGTTAAGCATCTGTCCGACTTGAGCTCAGGTCATGATCTCACAGTTCATGAGTTTGAGACTCACGTTGGGCACTGCACTGACAGCTCAGAGCCTGGAGCCTGCTTCGGATTCTGTATCTGCCTCTCTCTCTGCCCCTCCCTGCTTGTGCTCTCTTTCTCTCTCAAAAATCAATAAGCGAACATTTAAAAAAAAAAAAAGACATCCTATAAATCATCCTAATTCATAAAACAACATGATCATGATAAAAATGCAATGACCAGATAAGCTGATTCTGAATTTCATTATTTAAAAAAAAAAAAAAGTTCCCAAGTATCATGTGTCAAAATTATAAACACATATATCCTTTTGACCTACAGATATATTAGGAGAGATGCAAAACAATCTACAAGGTTATTCACTGTAGCAGTGGTTTGTCACAGATTGAACATCAATATAGTACCACTTAAATACGTTAACAGGGGTGTCTGGGTTACTCTGTCAGTTAAGCATCCAACTCTTGGTTTTGGCTCAAGTCAGGATACCAGGGTCATGGGATTGAGCCCTCTATCGGGCTACACGCATGGAGCCTACTTAAGAGTCTCTCTCTTTCTCAAATAGGTAGAGAGGGGAGGGGCGGGGGTGGGAGAGGAGGAGGAGGAGGAGGAGGAGATGAGAGAAAGGAATAGAGGAGGGAGGAAATATTACAGTGATAGGAGAACTATTTACTTATTTAGAATCTCTCCACAGTACAATATTACATGGGGAGAAAAAAAAGCAAAGTGCAGAAATATGTATATAATATACTATCTTTTGAATTAAAAATAAGGTGCAGGGGCACCTGGTGGCTCAGTTGGCTAAATGCTCAACTTCAGTTCAGTTCATGATCTCATGGTTCGTAGGTTTGAGCCCCCACATCAGGCTTTGTGCTAACAGCTCAGAGCCTGGAGCCTGTGTCCGATTCTGTGTCTCCCTCTCTCTCTGCCTCTCCCCTGCTCATGCTCCGTCTCTCTCTCTCTCTTTCTCTCAGAAGTGAATAAAGATTTAAAAAAAATTTTTTAAATAAGGTGTAGAACAAGAAACTATATTTGTATTTACATATGCATGGAAGGACTCCAGAGGTGTACAAAAGAAACTAATAACCCTGTGTATGAATGCATACGTGTGTGCATGCTGGGAGGTGTAACCGGGAAAGGGGGATGAAAGGGAGACTTCCACTGTATACTTGATGTCTTCCACGTCCCCTTTTCCTGAGATGTCCTTAACTCCACTTTCTCTTGGCTAATATCATTAACTCAGTAGTCAGCTATTCTAGGGTGTTTTCCCTGATCCTGCCAAGCTGGCTAAGACGGTCTTAAAGAAAAGATAATAGGTCAAGCTTTCTGTCCTGTACTTATCATGGTTTTATAATTATTTTCTTGTGGGAGTCTTCTCCTACAGCCTGCAAGATTCCTGAAACCGTATGTCCCATCACCTTCCACATCAGAAGGTTCAGAGCAAATGAGTGAATAACGTGTGAGTGATTTCCAGTAAGTGAGTGATGGCCTCAGAACTACTCTTCTGGATGTCCTGCCTCCACTGGAGTTTCCCTCCTCTCCTGTTTACCTGTCCCCGCTCTAAACTTCCCTGGAGCAGACACCAGGGTCAACCAGAGGGCAGACAGTCATACAAGCTGGTAACATTCTGAAAGCTACTTGATTCTGGAGTTACACTTACCACAATTATGAAAAAGAGCTAAATATAATACTATCTTTAAAAAAAGAAAATCAGAAAAACTTGGGACGCCTAGGTGGCTTAGCCAATAATGCATCTGACTTCCCCTCAGGTCATGATCTCACGGTTGGTGAGTTTGAGCTCCATGTCGGGCTCTCTCTGCTGTCAGTACAGAGCCCACTTTGGAACCTCTGTCCCCCTCTCTCTCTCTGCTCCCCCCCACCCTTGCCTGCTTTCTCTATCTCTCTCTCAAAAATAAATAAACATTAAAAAAAAAAAATCAGAAGAACTTGATCCAGAATTTAAAAGGCATGGTCTACTACTCTCCATGGAAAAACATGAAGAGAGCTTACTCAAACTAGACTCGAACTCAACTGAAGCCTTCAAAATGCCAGAAAATGTCACAAATTAGAAAAGGCTAATGTGTGACCCTATAGCTAACCGCACCTGATTTATAGAGCATTTAACGACTACCAAGGAGGTCCGCCACCCTCCATCATGGATGTGGCACCTGCGCCCGCTCAGGCCAAGGTGCTGGAGGACATGCTTTGGGAGCGATCTGGGCCACTGCCCTAGCTGGCCTCCACGTGCCAGTTCAAGTGGCTGTCTTAGGTGGCTACCCTCTACCAAGGACCTCCGACTGATGGAGCAGGAGCACATGGCCAAAGCCAAGGAGCACGAGTGGATAAAAAAATCTCAACCTTGGTTTTGCCAAACTGAAGGCACCCGTGCCATTTCTTCTCCAGAGCAGGAAGCATAGCAAAGCTGATATCCCTAAAGGTACAACTGAATACATGTTAAGTTCCCAGTGATGTTTTCAAAAGAGCCAAAGACTCAGAAGAAAATCTGGATCACCAGAACTATAGCAACAATACTTCTGAACCACATGTATCCTGGGCTAGAAACCTATCGAGAAACATCACCCAACATGCCAGCTGTACTGTGGGCTAGAAGAATGAGGGAAGGCCCAGGGCGCGTGGTGGCAGTGGTGAGTCAGCATACGCTTAGTTGCCAGAGCATGTCTGGGACTGGAGCTATCTCCCCAACCAGGAGTCTGGGCAGATTCTTAGAAGTAGAAGTCCTGAGTCACAGGCTTCCCCAAGTACACAAAGTGAAAAGGCCAGACCAGGGCTACCTCCTAAAGACACATGCAGTCTTGAAAGTTAAAAAAAAAAAAAAAAAAAAGACTACCCAAGGGTCCAGACCTAAGTTCCCATTTCCTGAAAGGTTCCTTAGTGCGGCTCTGGTCAGTATCTCTCTCCCTACAAGGGCCTGGAACGAGCACCTGTTCTGGGCTGCAGATGTTCCTCGAATGCAGGCAGTCGCAGTGCTGCCCCCACAAAATGGAAGAACAAGAGGAACATGAAGTTGTTTGGTATCTGCAGATTCTTTAGGCAGAATTTAAAATCTGTACACATCTGAATTTCAGCTTCCTTTAACTACAAAATAATTTGTTGTTGACCAACCATCCTACTGAAGGAAAAAAAAATTAGATGAAAATAGGCTACAAAACACAAAAACGAATTTGAAAGCACCAGAGAACTACCAAGGCAGCAAAGAGATGAGAGACAAAGAGCTCAGAAGAGAAGTACCAGGCAGGACAGGTTCCACATTACCTTTGGCAAAATAAGCAGAATCACAAGCAGCTAAGGCAAGTAGATGAGGCGAAAGCAGAGAGGCTGAGGTGCTAATAAGCACAGCTTTAATCCCTCTTCCACCGCTGGGGAAACAATACAGGAATTCGGGAACCATCACGGAAGAAGACCCTGCTAAACCATCAAGATTCTAGTTAGGATCTATAAATGCGGGCACGCCTGGGTGGTTCAGTTGGTTAAGGGTTTGGACTCTGGATTTCAGCTCAGGTCATGATCTCATGGTTTGTGAGTTCAAGCCCCGCACAGGGCTCCATGCTGACAGTGCAGAGCCTCCTTGGGATTCTCTCTCTCCCTCTCTCTTTCTGCCCCTCCCCTACTCATGCTCATGCTCTCACTCTCAAAAATATGTAAACTTAAAAAAAAAAAGATCTATAAATGTAACAAATGTGGCCTGCAAAAAGCCAACCCAATGAACACCACACAAAATGAGATGAATCACTGATTAGATTATGGTCAGCCACTCCTACCATGACTGACTGCCCCAAGGACAAAAGTAAATCCGCTAAGGAAAGAGAACGCCATCCAGACCATCAAATTATTCTACCATTTCATACAATTTCCAGCACTCAATGAAAATTACCAAAGTGGGGTGACTGGGTGGCTCAGTCAATTAAGTGTCTGACTCTTCATTTTGGCTGAGGTCATGATCTCACAGTTGTGAGATCAAGCTCTGCAGCAGGATTCACGTGGAGCCTGCCTAAGATTCTCTCTCCCTCTGCCCCTCCCCCACTCAGGTGCATAAGCATATGAGAGAGAGAAAGAGAGAGAAAAAGAAAGAAAGAGAGGGAGGGAGAGGGAGGAAGGGGGAGGGAGAGGGAGGAAGGGGGAGGGAGAGGGAGGAAGGGGGAGGGAGAGGGAGGAAGGGGGAGGGAGAGGGAGGGAGGGAGAGAGAGAGAGAGAGAGAGAAAGAAAGAAAGAAAGAGAGAAAGAGAGAAAGAGAAAGAGAGAAAGAGAGAAGGAAGGAAGGAAGAAAGGAAGGAAGGAAGGAAGGAAGGAAGGAAGAAAGGGGCAGGGAGGGAGGGAAGGAGAGAGAGAGAGAGAAAGAGAGAGAGAGAAAGAAAGAAAGAAAGAAAGAAAGAAAGAAAGAAAGAAAGAAAGAAAGAGAAAAAATAAACTACCAAAGTATTGAAAACCAAAAGAAAATGAGAAACAAAACAGAACTCCCAGGAGACTCAGATATTGGAGTTATCAGACACAATCTTTAAAACAACTATAATAGGGGCACCTGGGTGGCTCAGTCAATTGAGCTACTAACTCTGGCTCAGGTCATGACCTTGCAGTTTGTGGGTTTGAGCCCCACATCAGAATTGATGCTGTCAGCCTGTCAGCACAGAGCTTGCTTTGGATCCTCTGTCTTCCTCTGCCCCTCTCCTGCTTGCACTCTCTCAAAATAAACAAACATTATAAATTAAAAAAAAAAAAAGCTTATGATGGAATTTGCAGTTTAAGGAAGAAAGAGTGACACATGCTAGATTTACCCTCCCACATAAAACAACTAAAAACCAAACAAATATATGAAAAATTGAGTTTCAGACATTAGACATCAAGCAGCACAGGACAGTAATACTGACAGATGGGAAACAGATAGGGTGAGCCTCTGAGACTGTTCTGTCTGGATAGCCCCCTTAGAGTGGTGCAGGGAGATGGAACCAGGTGCAGTCTGGCGGTCTATGCAAACTGAGATGAAGCTGGCAGTCTGAGGACACCAAGGAGGCTAGAGTGCACAGGACATAGTGCCAGAGAGAGCTACAGAGATGGAAAGCTCTAAAGATCTGAGGCTCCTCCTGAGTCTTCGGCTGAGTAATGATCGGCAAATGCATGGGAAGAGACTCTAAGGCCAGATATGGGGGAGGACAAACAGAAAAGGGCAGAGGGAACAAACCTTAGCATCACACAGGACCAGGAATAGTTCCCAGCAGATGGAAAATTTAATAATTCAGAGACTCTAGAAAGGTAGGACTTAAAGCAAACCTTGAGAAAAATCAAACTGTTACCAAATAATTCAACTGCATCCCAGGACAAAGTTTAGGAGTATTTATAGGAGTACAAAAACATTAAGCACCCAAAAAAGTAAAATTTGCAATGCAATATAACTAATAAAAAACTACCAGGCACGCAAAAAGAGAAAAAGAAAAAGAGAAATGGGTAGGGGGCGTGAAAAGGAATCATAACGAATCCAATCTATTTTAAAAGAGAATTAGCAAATAAGGACATTAAAAGTTATTATAACCGTATTACATACCCTCAAAAAGGTAGAGGCAAAATGTTAAATAAAGGCATCATCAGTACAGTATTAATACAGATTTAGAAAAAACACACACTTCTAACTTCTAGTTACAAAAAATACACTATTACTGGATGAAATTAACAGCAAATTAGATCTTGTAAAGATTAATAAAATTAAAGACAGCAATAAAAGCTATCAAAGAAAAAACAGGAACAAATTACAGGATTAATGAGCTATGAGCCAACTTCGAGATACAAGTACAGTAAAACCCTGGATTGTAACTTTTTCTGTTAGTGCTCCACAAGACGAGCAAACATTTCTAATAAATTTTAGCTTGATAAATGAGTGATGTCTTGCAATACGAGTAGTATGCGATGCCGAATGTCACATGACCACAACTGAGCCAATGATTCCTCTTTCTCTCTCTCACTGCAGGACTGTGGGTGATCATCTCCCATGCTCGGACGCTTGGTCTCAGGCCATGGTATTGGCAGAAATCAGTGATTTTTTTTTCAGAATGTTGGAAGGTGCTCACAACTGGCACTAGTATATTTTTTGTCACTTCAAAGCACCTGTGGATAGTTCTTTGCTTTTCCACACAAGAGTAAGCTTCTAGGTCAGGCTGCCTGCAGAGCCCCTTTCCTCTGCTGTCTTACTGTCAGTTACGTTAAATACAATATATGACAAGAGTTTATCAATACTGTACTGTAGTCAACATCCACGCGAGTGTATACAACGGCCCCTGTGCAAGAAAAAGGTTGAAAAGAAAGGCGGTAAGAAGAAGGAGCTGATTACAGTGGAAGTTAAGGAGGAAATTATCAAGAAGTATGAACGAGGTATGAGGATAGCCAAAATTGAAAGATTTTATAAGAAGTCTACGTCTGTATCTCATCTGTAGAGAAGGAGGAGAAAAAGGTGGAGGAATCCCTCACTTCAAATGAGATTAGGGCGATGTGTAAAACGTGGGAAATGGTGCAAAATTTTGTAAAAAAGTACCCCCTGAATAAGGCTGCAGCAGTGCAAGAGATGGATCTGTTTCATGAGAATACAATGTCACATTTCCGAGAAATCCTCAAGAGGAGACAAAAGCCAAGTGTCATTGGATAGGTTCCTTTTTAAAGTGACACCAAAAGAAAAAGATCCCACTGAGCCAATAGATAGCAGTGATTTCACTAGGGATACTGGAAGTGGTCCTGCACAATAATCTTCCTCTTGTCTCCCTCGCACCAGCCATGAAGGTTTTTAAAGGTAAGTGCAGATTAATTTATTTTTCTTTTTCTTTATTATTTAGTATTATATTATAGTATTGCAATCATTTTTATATGCATATTTCTGGTTGTGGAACAAATCATCGGAGTTTCCATTATTTCTTATGTGGAAATTTGCTTTGATAGCCAAGTGCTTTGGATTATAAGAATGTTTCTGGAATGAATTATGCTCACGAAACCAAGGTTTTACTGTAATTGTATTCCAAAAAAGGTGGGTAGGAGAGGGGAGAATATAAAAAATTACTTGAGGAGTGGCCTACACTTTCAAATTTTCTGAAAACTATTCACCTACAGATCCAAGAGGTTCAACAAAACCTAAGCACACACACACAAAAAAAAGACACCAAAGTAGATCATAATTACATTGCTTAAAACCAGTTAATAAAGAAAAAAATCTTAAAGCAGCCACTGAAAAGGGACATACATGAAAGAAACAAGGATAAGAACAATAGCAGACTACTCATCAAAAACAATGCAAGCAAGAAGATGTAACAGGAGCTTTAAAGTACTTCAAGATGAAAACTGTTAACCCACAATTCTATACCCAGAAAAATTATCTTACAAAAAAATAATAAGACTTTTCAAACATGGAACAGCACACCTCCACCACAGAAAATATTAAGAAAAATCCTTCAATCGGAAGGAAAATGAGAACAGAAAAAAAACTTGCCCATACATAAAGGAATCAAGAACACTGGAAACATAAGTACGTGGGTAAATAAAAACAACTTTTCCTCATACTTCACTGTTTAAAGCAAAAATAACAATATATTATGAGATTTGTAACGCGTATAAAGGAAAAACATGACAGCAACAGCTCAAACACCAGGAGAAAAGAAACAAGTAGACTGTTAAGACTCTTACACTAAATATAAAGTAGTAGAATATAATTTGATACACTTTATATAATTAACCCTAAAGAATTAGACATTAAACAAAGAATTATAGCTAATTAGTCAACAAGGAGATAAAATACAATTTTACAAAAAATATCCAGTTAATCTAAAAGGAAAAAGAAAAAAGGCAACAAAAAAAAGATATGGAAATGGAAACTAAATCACATGACAACAGGGGCACCTGGGTGGCGCAGTTGGTTGAGTCCCCGACTCTTGATCTCAGCTCAGGTCATGATCTCACAGTTCATGAGTTCGAGCCCCATGTCAGGCTTTGCACTGATGGTGCTGAGCCTGCTTGGGATTCTGTCTCTCCTTTCCTCTGCTCCTTCTCTGCCTGTGCTTTCACTCTAAATAAATGAATAAATAAAACTTTAAAAAAAAAATTCTTAGAAATCACATGACAACAGATTTGAGTTCAACTAAAAGAACTGAAAAGAGAGAAACCAACTAGTATCCACCGGAAGCACCCATCTGAGAACGTCATTGCAGCTGGGAGGAGTTTAGGGCAACTCGAGGATGAGGGCAGTGTTCACAATAAGTCTAAAAGCAGTCTGGACCCCAGGAACTACACAATCTGGTCAGCCAAGACCCCTCACTGAGAAAGGGAAAAAAAAAAAAAAAAAAAAAAAACCTCTAAAAATAGAATTAAAAATTTAGTGAGATAAGCATAAAAGAGATGAAGGGGAAAAAAAGGTCTAGATAAAAATGAGAACAGGGAACAGAATCAGAAAGTTTCACTCTGCAAAAAACAGAAGAGGAAGTTCTAAAGTTAGAAAAACAATCCTGAATCACACCTTCTAAAAGTTCAGAAAAATGAAGTTTAAATAAAAATGAATAGAAAAGTCACATTCAAAGATCATAAAAGCTAGTAAGTATTTTTAAAAGTTACCAGAATAACTCCCTACGGACAAGGAAAGCATACCACAAATATGCTCCCAAAACTATTACTTTACATTTTCAAACTGACCTAAAAATTTGGCATTAAGAAATGATAAAAGAAAACACATAAGAATTAGAAAAACTCAGTAAAGGAAAACTAAACTACCAAGAACTTAATGATGAATAACCACAAAAAGAGTATGCTTTTACAAACGGAGGAAATTTTTAAAAAGTACAAATAAATGAAGAACTAAGGGTTCAAAATCAATTCTTTTCTTATATACCAGAAATGAACAATTGGAATTTGACATTAAAAAACAATACCATTAGCACTCCAAAAATGAAATACTGTACTTATGTACAGATCTAACAAAATATACACATGACCTGTATGAGGAAAACTAAAACTCTGATGAAAGAAATCAAAGAACTAAATAAATGGACAGATACCCCAAGTTCAGGATAGGAAGACTAAATATCAAGATGTCGGCTCTTCTCAACTTGACCTATAGATTCAATGCAATCTCAACGGAAAGTCCAGGAAGTTTTTTGTGGATGTTGACAAACTAATTTTAAAGCTTTATATGCAGAGGCAAAAGATCACAGAATACCCAACACAAAAGAGAACAAAGCTGGAGGACTGATGCTAGCTGCTTTCAAGACTTACTATAAAGCTACAGCCATCAAGACAGTGTGGTACTGGCAAAAGAATAGACAAACAGATCAACAGAACTCCGAAACACCCATACAGTCAACTGATCTTTGACCAAAGAACAAAGGCAATCCAATGGAGAAAAATTTTTCCAACAGATGTGCTGGAATAACTAGACATCCACAAGCAAAAATCAACAACAACAACAACAAAGTAGATACTTTACACTCTTTATAAAAATGAACTAGGGGCGCCTGGGTGGCTCAGTCGGTTGAGTGTCCGACTTCAGCTCAGGTCATGATCTCTCGGTCCATGAGTTCGAGCCCTGCATTGGGCTCTGTCCTGACAGCTCAGAGCCTGGAGCCTGCTTAGGATTCTGTGTCTCCCTCTCCCTTTGGCCCTCCCCCACTCATGCTTTGTCTCTCTCTGTCTCAAAAATAAATAAACATTAACAACAAAAAAAAATTAAAAATGAACTCAAAATGGATCACAGACTTAAGTGTAAAACACAAAACCATATCTGAGGAGGGCACTGGTTGGGATGAGCACTGGGTGTTGTATGGAAACCAATTTGACAATAAAAAGTTTAAAATAAATAAATAAATGTTAAAAAACAAAACAAAACAACAACAAAATCCTAAAAGACAGCACAGAAGAAAATCTATTGTTATTTGGGTTTGCATGACTTTTTAGCTCTAATACCAAAGGCACAATCCATGAAAGAAATAATAAGCTGGACTTCATTAGAATTAGTAACTTCTGCTCTGTGAAAGCTACTGTCAAGAGAATAAGAAAACAGGCCATAGACTGGGCGAAAACATTTGCAAAGACCTATCTGGTAAAGGACTGTGAAGCAAATATACAAAGAACTCTTAAAACTCAACAATAAGAAAACCCAATTTAAAACTGGGCAAAAGAGCGGCTCCTAGGTGGCTCAGTTGGTTAAACATCCAACTTCCCCTCAGGTCATGATCTCATGGGTTCATGAATTCGAGCCCCACATCAGGCTCTGTGGTGACAGTGCAGAACCCACTTCGGATCCTCTGTCTCCCTCTCTCTCTGCCTCTCCCCGAATAGTGCTCTGTCAAAAATAAACAAATATTTAAAAAACCTTTTTTTACATGGGCAAAAGATATGGATTCCTTGCCAAAGTAAATATGCAGATAGTATATAAGCATATGAAAAGATGCTCTTAATCATATGTCATCAGGGAAATGAAAATTAAAAATAGTAACAATGAGATATCACTACACATACCCTTTAGAATGGTCAAAATCCAGAACACTGACAACATCAAATGCTGGAAAGGATATGGAGCAATAGGAAGTCTCACTTATTGCTAGTGGGAATACAAAATGATACAGACATTTTGGAGTTCAGCCGTTTCTTACAAAACTAAACATATTCTTACCATATGATCCAGCAATTGCACTCCCTGGCATTTACCCAAAGGAGTTGAAAACTTACATCCACACAAAAACCTGCACATGGATGTTTATGGCAGCTTTATTCATAACTGCCAAAACTTGGAATAACAAAGATGTCCTGCAGTAGATGAATGGATAAATCAACTGTAGTACATCCAGACAATGGAATATTATTTAGCACTAAAAAGAAATGAATTATCAAGCCATGAAAAACATGGAGGAACTTAAATGCATATTATTAAGTGAAAGAAGCCAATCTTTAAGGCTACATACATACTACACGATTCCAACTATGTGACATTCTGGAAAAGGCAAAACTATGGAGACAGTAAAAAGATCACTGATTGCCAGGGGTTTAGGGAGAGAGAAGGAGGATGAACTGGCAGTGCATCGAGGTCTTTTAGAGCAGTGAAAATACTCTCTACGACTTACAATGGTGGATACATGCCATTTTATATTTGTCCAGACCCATAAAATGTACACCGCCAAGAGTGAACCCGAATGTAAAGTAGGGACTTTTGGGTGATCATGTGTCACTGCAGGTTCATCAACTGTAATAAACACGCCAATCTGGTAGTGGGGGGGGGGGAGGTGGGAGTCATGCACTATACTTTGTCAAATTTGCTGTGAACCTAAACTGCTCTAAAAAATAAAGTCATTTAAAAAAAAAACTAGATCAGTGGCTGCCAGGTGCTGGAAGACAGGGAAAGGTTTGTCTAAAAAAGGTGCATGGAGAAGTTTTTGGGGGGTGACAAAGCTCGTGGTGGTGGTTACGCAACTGTGTGTATTTATTTTAAAAACTGTACAACAATAAAGTGAGTTTTACAGTATTTTTTTATTTTACTATATATTATACCTTAATTTTTAAAAAAAGTCTAAGAATGATTCAAGACAAATATGCAAATTCAGAGACTAAATCTCTGAAAAAACACAAAGGAATTGGAATAATAAAAAAAATAGTATCCAAACTATCCTGAAATGGATTTCTTTCAAAATTATGTGTAGCTTGAAAATTTTTTCTTTATACACTGTACCTGAGAATATCAAGATAGAACAACCAACACCAAGATATAGTCCAGTAAAATTACAGCCTGCAAAAAAAAAAATCCTTTGGGTATCTGGGCAAAAAGAGCAACACTAATAAGAGAAAGAAAATTATACTGGCATCAAGGCTATAGCCAAACTGAAGTACCATACATAAGATATTTAAGGAAAAATGTGAGCCACCAATTTTACATTCAGCCATACTGACTTTCAAATATAAAGGACACAAACTGTTATCAACATGCAAGAAACTCAGAGAATACTGCTCCCATGAGCTCTTTCTAAGGAAACATCTAGAGAACAAGCTTCCAGAAAACCGAAATGATTAGAGATACTGAAATGGTGGGAGGCACTGAATATATACTCACCTACAAAACAAAGTCTAAATGGGGAGTTATGCAGGCTAAATGGGAAGGCTGACAGTATGTAAGGAATACATCCTCTACCAGTATAGATAGAGGACAACTATTTAATGGGAGTGAGGTGGAGAATGGGGATAATATTCCAGGCAGTTTCACCTGCTTTTAGGACTTATATTAGTGGTAGTATTTTCAGTACCATTATTCTGAGCCTGCAATGTAATATGGGATAAACCAAGTAAGTAATTACAGGATATTCAAATTCCACCATCCCACATCCCTGAGAACTAGGACACTCAGTAAAGGAGATACACATGTAATCACAGAAAAGGTTAACTAAAATCCCTGTTATTCTGTATCTGAATAAAAAATCTCGACATATTTTTATAAGGTATTTTAACTGTAAATATACAAATGTATTTTATATATTTTAAAACA
This sequence comes from Paguma larvata, assembly GCA_030068075.1. Lineage (NCBI taxonomy): Eukaryota > Metazoa > Chordata > Mammalia > Carnivora > Viverridae > Paguma > Paguma larvata. Next base: position 142,883,839 of record CM057826.1, on the reverse strand, counting down.
TTTTATCACAAGTATGTGATTATATCATTACATCATATAAACATATATCTTTCGATCATAAACATGTATGACTATACATACATGATGAAAAGACATATATAGTCTTATTTCACAGCTCTTTCCAGGGAAAAAACCTAGAAACAATGACCAACCCAATAGTGTCAAGCATCCCTAGCAACAAATATTTTGGTCTTGAAATATCATTTCCGACTTAAAAAAAAAAAACAGATTTCTTGGAAAAAATTATAAATTCCAGATTTGAGGCAGGAAATACACAAGATGAGTCAAGAAAATCTTGTTCTATCAGATAGCAAGGAAACTACCAAAGACAGTCAGGGTTGTATCAAACACTCAAAAATTCTTTAAGAAGCTCTCCCATTAGCCAACAACAGGGCAATTTAAGCACCAAAATAAAATAATCACAACCCACAACATACGTTTCAAACTCAAATGTTTAGATATAGTTAATAGTGACACTTTAAAAAACCTAATTAGTCTCCCTCAAAGGATGATAGTTTATCTTGAAAACTGGTAAATAAAAGGAAAGAAATAAGCTTTCTTTTCTAATCAATGAGTGAGGGAAAGCATGTCTTTGTAGATGTAGCTCACTTAATGAAAAAAGATGACAGAATTAGAGTATCACTATTTTGCTTAGATATACACAATTTACTGTTAAAACTATAAGAAAACAAAGGAAGCGATTAAAAGAAAGTAATGGTTACTTTTGAGAGCACGGAAATAGTTATGACTGACTGCGGCAATGGAAGGGGCTCCGGGGTAGGTGAAAAAGTTCTAATTCTTGACCCGGATCTGGTTACAAGGCTTTTGGCCTTATAACAATTCATTAATAGATTTGTCTGTGTGGTTTTCTTTATCGGTATTTCATTTTATGATAATTAAAAAAAAAAAAAAGGTTTTCTTTAAGAAGTAAAGGATGAATGGCTGTTTGGCTTATCTGGTTACTATCAAATGGCAAAAGGAACTCACCACCCATCCCCCTGGAACCAGGGAGTATATGAGATACTGTGGGTCCAGGATTCAATGACCTCAGGTCCCTAGAACTCTGCACCACAGAATCCTATGCACAAACACGAACTGTCTTTGCATGAACTGAATTCAGCCTTGACGATTTCTACATGTAGGAGCTTAGGTACTCAAGACTGGCTAAGACAAAAAGTGACCTTTCTGATAGTGGCTTTATTACAAGATCCTGTTCCAAAGACCAATTTCAACCAACAGTTTATCCTCCATGATACTTGGTAAAGATAAGACTATTTGCTAAGAAAGTTATTTCAGGGAGAGTGGGTGACGGGCACAGAGGAGGGCACTTGTTGCGATGAGCACTGGGTATTGTATGGAAACCAATTTGACAATAAATTATTTTAAAAATATATTTAAAAAATAAATAAATAAAAGAAGAAAGTTACTTCAGAGGATTCCCTTCTTCCTTCCTATCTTGTATACAGATTTCTTACCAAAGCTCAGAGTAAGCAGAAAACAGTGATTCAAAATTGCCAAGTAGTTCCCAACATAAGGTAGAGGGAGGGAAGAATGAGAGAGTGGGAGGAAAGAGTGGAGGAGAATCCTCTTAGCCTCAGAGATACAATCTCACTGACTGAAGTGAGTACTTTTTAGCTTACCCTGGTATTATAAGAAAATGGAAACTTCCCTACATGCAAAGGACTTGTAATTCATTCAAAAACCACTAATACAGACTGAAAAAAAAAAAGAGAAAAATACAGTTAAATACCAATCCTGAGGATATTAAAAGGGAAAAGCAAGAATGGGTGACTGCCTGAGCTTTGAAGGTAACTGGTCCATCAGACAGCACATTTCCCTTTGGGCTCGCCTGATCCAAAAGCCAAATCTGACAGGAGAGGGAGAAATTTTACTCTCTACCACACCTACTCTATGAAACTGAACTCTCCTTACTTAACCACCAGCACTCTAAAAACCGAGAGAGAGAAACCGAGAGAGACTCATGAGAGTACTCAGGAAGAATGTTTAGGTTTACGGAACAGGTTCACCAGAGATTTTGAGCTGACAAGGGAAGAATATTACTTTCATTACTTCCTTTTCTGCTTCCTGTAAATACTTTTCTACCTAGTCTTGGCAATTATATTTTGTCTATTAGTTATTTATACTGGTGCAGTCCGTTCTTCTCACTCCCTAATATACCATAAGCTTCAGAATGCAGGGTCTGTTTTTTTCCATCCCATGTATCTTCCATATACCTAGTACGGCACCTGGGAAGATGTTTTACACATATCGTGTGCTCAGTATGTTTGCTGCATTAAATTAAAAAAAAAAAATCAAGGGCAGTCAGGAAAAGAGAAGAAAACTTGTTCTTCATTATTTCAGAAGGCAAGAATCAAGACAGATTGCAAGAAAAGTATGAGGAGGCCTATTAGGCCAATATTAACGCAAAACCTTTTTAGCACTGGTTGCCTGAGAATAATAGCCCTTCATCACCTTTGAAGTATTAATTAAAAAAGAGGCTGTAGGCCCCCTGGCAGGGATGGGGATATCTCTGTGGCTCTGGTTCTAGGGCCTCTCCGACTTCTTGGACTAGGTCTAGACTGCATTAAGGTAGAAAGGAACTTTGAGATCTGCTTTAAATTCTTTAAAGATTTTCTATTTCTGAATGAGGCTGTCCTTGGAGATTCAGACTGAAAAGCAAATGAAAACAATAAGGAGAAACAGATCTATCGCATAACCCATTCTAGAACAGGCATTTCCCTCCCCACTGGAAATCTGTAATTTGATAATACAAAAGCTCAAACCTACTTTATCAGAGAATTAAGTATCAGAACAAACCTTTATGCACTAGGCAGTTCACATGTGTTATTTTCACTTCATCCTTGTTATTATTCCCATTTTTTAAAAGGACACTGACACTGAAATAAGCAACGAATGGGTTTTGAACTTTGACTGAAACAATGTTCTTTCCACTGAACCTTCCTGCTTCTAAGATAATTAGCACTGGTAAAATACAACGCTGCCTCTTTTGTGTACTAGAAAGTTTAATTTTCTACCATCTTGATTTCCGAACCATTAAATTTATGCATACACGTCTTACCACTTATTTCAAGCTCTACCCAATGTGATTTCTTTCCGTTTGCTGCTTCTTCAGAGGACATAATTGTGTACATCCTCCTAGGGTCAGGAGGCTCGTATTTTTCTTTGGGCATGCCTGTTGAATTAAAAAAAAGCAATCAGTATTCTGAAGACCCAAATAACTGAAAATTAGCAACATCTTTTTAAAAGTAAGCACCCATATTATGATCTCTAAATACCACTTCCCACTAAAAAGAACCAGGGGTTTCCTGGAGAAATGGAGAATTGCAGGTCCAGGATCCGAAAAATACAGAACAAGGCTGGATGCTAACAAAGATGCTGTGACTGTGGAAGCCAGCAGACAACCTCAAGAAGCTCCCAGTGGCCACAGTTAACACAACATGAACATCAAAAGAATAGCTATGAGACATTATAAACTGCATGAATTCAAAACTTCAATTAAAAAAAAAACTCAGTCACCTAAAAATTGGGAGAAGGGAAAGAATTAAGCATTTATCCTACATTTCTGTCTGAAACTAGATAAGGGAATGTTCTTAATAGAATTCCAGCTAATAAATGCAGGAAAAGTTACGTAACTAGAAATATCACTATTTCACAGCCCAAATGAAAAAAAAAATGGATCGAGGCAATGACCACCAATGATTAATAAAAGCATTAGGTGAAAAAAGAATCTAATGGAAAAATTACAAATGGATATTTAGGCTATGAGACATCCATCTCATCATTAGGACGACTAGACTTATGTGCCAACACATTTTGCCTCCTCATCTAAACACATTAAAAATAAAAAAATTGAATGTGAATCAAATCAAGCCCTTCTACTCCTAGTAGCAAGTGACACAAAATGAAGAGGATAGAGGAATATATTAAAAATAAAACATTCTGGGTGTTTGGGTGGCTCAGTTGGTTAAGCATCCATGGCTCAGGTCATGATTTTGTGGTTCGTTGAGTTTGAGCCCCACACAGGGCTCTGCACTGACAGCTCAGAGCCCAGAGCCTGCTTCGGATTCTGTGTCTCTCCCTCTCTCTCTTCCCCTCCCCCACTTGTGCAGGCACGCGCTCTAACATAAACATTAAAAAAATAACACAAGACCTAACAACGTGAACATAGTCAACACTACTGAACTGTACACTTAAAATGGTGAAGGCAGCAAACTTATATTTTTACCACGATTAAAAATTTTTTAAAACTTAACTCCACAAAAATACAGCCAACCCTACAGAATATGGAAAAGTTCTACATGAGAAAGACCCAATTCCTTCAAAAATAAAGGACATGAAAAAAAGAGGAGAGGAAACTGACATGGATAATACAACTTACAAGGCAAAGCAATCAAATGCGATATATATGCCTTGTTTGGGTCCAATTTGAACAAACCAAGCACAAAAATTTTTGAGAATCAGACAATAAGAACTAAATGTAAGCTGATACTGAAAGTTCATTTCACTTGTTTATTTCTTTAATCCTTATCTGCTACCGATAACGTTCTGAAATATTTAGGTGAGATGAAGTCTCACACCCCCCGAACTCCTTGCCTGAGTCTCACTTCACCTTATTCGTCTAGATGAGCCCAAAGTCACTTTAGACAACTCTCCACCTACTCTGGATACATACCCAGCTAAGTATAGCCAGAGAAAAACCTACTACCATATGAACTTAGTGAGCCACTCAGCAATCACTTACCTCAAATGGACTATTTATGCTGCCAGGAAATTATACTTTAAATTCTCCTAGTCCCTTCTACATGACTTCTCTCTTCAAATCTCTAACATTTACCCCTCCATCTTCCCATTCTTACTTCCATTTTCTCATTGAGACGGAAAACCACCACAAGAGGTGTTTCTATGAACTCCCACCTCCACCGTCAACACTCTCATTTAGTGGAACAAATTGCCTGCCCTCTGAACACTCAATCCCACCCTAATCATCTTGCCTATTCAGAGACATTACTTGGCAATTCTCTCCTACATCACTTTTCCTCTCTATACTAGATCTTTACTTTCAGTATACATACACATGGTGTTATCTCCTCTATTTAAAACTCCTGACCCCAATGCCCCCTCCAGTTCCACTTTTTTTTCTCATTCTCTTCGCACACACACAAAAAAAGAATTCTCGGGAGTTACATATACTCTCTGCTTCCTACTCCTTTTTTCCCAGTTAAAATAATTCAAATCAGTATGTGCTTTTAACATTCCACCAAAAACTGTCGGGAAGAAAACCAGTGACCGCACATTGTTACATTCAACAGTCATTTCTTAGACTTGCTTTTGCTTGTCCTACGATCAGTATTTGATGTAGATGACCTCTACGAGGGAGTGAGTCCACTCGGTTGGCTTCCAGGGTATCTTTTCTCTTGGTTTTCCTCTTATCTCACTAGATTTAGTCTTTTGCTAGTTCTTCCTGCAGTCAGAATGAACTCCATTTTGCCAACAGAAACTGAAGCCCAAAAGCGTTTAAGAAATTTAACCAGGGTTGTAAGGCTGGGAAGTAACAGAGTCAGGCTTTGATTGCATCTCATTAAAAAATTAAAGCTACTTTCTAAGTGAAATAAGCCAACCACAAAAAGACAAATATTATATCATTTCACTTACATGAGGTACTAAAGTAGTCAAACTCACAGAGACAGAAAGCAGAATGGCAGCTGCCAGGGGACGGGGACGGGAAATTACTGAACGGGTGCAGAGTTTCAGTTTACAAGAATTATGGAGATGGATGGGGATAGTTGTTGTACATTATGAATGTATTTAATACTGCTGAATGCTACACTTAAAAATGGTTAAGATGATAAATTTTATGTGTACTTGCCACAATAAAAAAAGACTGGAAAAAAGTTAAAGCAACTTTCATTATACTATGCTGCCTCCCTAACTGACGGGAAGAACTATTTTTTAAACAGAAATGAGCTTTGACTGGGTAGTCAAAACATTGAAGGAGGTAAATAATACTTTAAAAACTGCTTGAAAAAATATAAATGATGAAATTAATCATCTGCACAAGAAACAGCACATCTACTTTTTTGTTTTGTTAAGCATTATTGATAAACTGTTCTCTTACATGTTAACTTCTTGAGAATAGAAATACATGTCTGAAGTTTTTAGACCATTACAACATACCTAACAGAGAGCTATACAGAAACCGTTCCTATTCCAGAGGACAATCTGGCAAAGCCAAGTGCCCTTTCTGAATGATATGAATATTCTAGTAATAATCTACAAAACATAAAACGTTGTGTAAGGCTACCAGAGTTTGATGAGAACAGCCCTTAATCACCCAAGTGCCATGATTCTGACCAGACTCTACTTAGAAAGCAACCATCTTGGGGCGCCTGGGTGGCTCAGTTGGTTGAGCATCCAACTTCAGCTCAGGTCATCATCTCAAGGTTTGTGAGTTCAAGCCCCACTCCAGGCTCTGTGCTGACAGCTCAGAGCCTGGAGCCTGCAGATTCTGTGTCTCCCTCTCTCTCTGCCCCTCCCATGCTCATGCTCTGTTCTCTCTCTCTCTCTCTCAAAAATAAATAAAACATTTTAAAAAATTTAGAAAACAACCATCTGATCTTCCTTGGCTTTTCCAAATAGAATTTAACAATGTAAGAAATTGTCTCTCTACAGCTGAAGTTAGTATTTTGGTCCTATTATTAATCATTTGACTTCTTAGTGAAAGTTCAGAAGTCTGATTTACCAACTTCATGTGAGCTTAGTTAGCTGAAGGTCCAGAGTTTGATCCCACTTCAGAGAATGGAAAGAAGTGTCACTGAACTAAGAAACCTAGAAAACTAGGCTCTGCACCTGAGGTCATTCCATCAGAGAGTCATAATTTCTGCCTAGGTAGCCAACCACTCCCTTTCTTGATTTTTCATAATGTGGGAAGGGTGCTCTTAAAATTTAAAAGACAGATCATTAAACATGACAGCAGTGAGGAGATCATCTTTATTTCCAAATCCCTGAGACTGAGGATGTGGAAGGGGAAGTGGGGTAAAATGATAGCACAGAAGTTGGCCAATTACTATTCTGTACACCTGAAACTAATTTAACAGTGTCAACTATAGTCAAATTAAAAAAAAGTAGCAAACTGGACAAACTCCAGAAGCAGCTAGAGGAGCACATCTGCCCACTGAACGCCTCCCCATTTTTTTTTTTTTCAGTCTGGCAAAGCATATCATTGGCAGGGAAAAGGATATAAGAATGTATACAATTTAGGATCTTTCCCAAGACTTTGAAATCAACAAGCAGATCTCTCCTCTAAATAATCTGCAGTGGCATACCTTATTTTTATCTAAAAAGACTAAAAGGTTTCCAAAACAGACTTAACAACTGCCAAGGATTACAAAAGAATTAGAAACAGGCCAGAGTCAGCAGGTATGTAGCACCTGACTAGTCAATCCCTTATCCCTCCAACCCAATGCCAGACATCACTACTGACCCTGGCAGCATAAAATCCATCCCCATTCTGGATCTCAGAGAAACAGTTTTTCATTATCTTAGAATAACTATTTACCTTAAACAAACACAGGACATAATTTACCAATATAGAAAGATATGCTTTCATAAGTAAACATTTTAAGAAATGGCTTCGGAATACAGAACTATAACCATCGTGGGAAAGTTAGCATTGTAAAGCAGAGTTACAAACCATAATACAACTAACAAGATTATCCTGGAGTGTTTAAACTAAGAATGACCTAACTGCATACCATAAGCTTAGAAAAACTGCCATCTAAATGGGGGAAAAAATTTAGGAATCTACATATTCTCTACCCAACATGTTCAGAAATGCTGTGTGTGTGTGTATGTGTGTGTGTGTGTGTGTATGGATATGGTGCTGGGAGGGGGCTGGGACAGGAATCACAGGGAGGGTTATGGGATTTATCAGAATCTGAAGTAGAGAAAAGAAAAGAAAAACACCTAAAAAAGCAGACTAGAATGAAGATACAAAGGTTCTTGCAAAAAATTATACCCCACCCCGACAGCCCCAAATCAAATAGATTCATAGCTCCCTAATTAAAGCCCTTATATTAAATCTATTTTAACCATCCTCTGGCTAGGAGTGGAAAGGAACAGCCACTAGAGACAGGAACATAAAGAAAGGGGTAGGCACCTCAGGTCTTTTTTTCTGTTAGGAACCAAACTTCTACTCAGTCTAAACTGGGGGCAATCAGATAGCTGAATGCTCTCCATGGGAAAGAAAACATAATTAAAAGAACCACCAACTGGGGACTGAAATCCACTATTCATAACTAACCACAGCCAACAGGTGTGCCACCGCCCGTCTCTCCTTCATCTGTACCTAACCTTCAAAATCAGTCTGAGGGGAAACCAACAGAAGTGCCTACGTACCCACCCACACCACATCTGTAAAAATGCAAGTCAACAGAGTGGTCAAGGTCAAACAGAATTTAAGCTGAATACACACAGCACAGTGATTATACAAAATCACTAACACAAAAGAAAAAAGAAATATTCCACAAAAAATTGTTTCTTGTGCTTAAAGAAGTCACTCATAAACAAAAACTACAAATAGAGAAGTCAACTGTGGGACAAAACAAAGGGAGATAAAAAGAGCACAGATCTAACAGGGGAAAAAGTATTTGAATATTAGAATCTCTAGAATAAAATTAAGGCAAAAAAGGAAAGTCACAGACATTAACATAATTCCCACTAAAACAAGGCAGAAAGAGGCAAAAAAATTAAGCCTTTTATGGAAAAACAAAAGAAAAGAGATGATTAACATAATATCTAAGAGAGTAAGTAACGCTGTAACTCAACAAACCTACACTTTGGTATTTACCAAAGAGAAAAAAAACTGTATTTCCACAAAAATACATTTATATAAATGTGCATAATAGCTTTATTCATAACTGCCAAAACCTGAAAACCCAAACGTCCATCGACAATGAAAGGATAATCAAACTGTGATATATCCATATAAATACTACTCAGCAATAAAAAAAGAATAAACTATTGATACATAACACATATATAGAGATGAATCTCAAACACTACACTGAATGAAAAAGACCCAAAAGAGATTCCACTTACATGAATTTGCAGTAATGGGAAATGAAAATACCCAATATCTTAAATGAGGTGTGGTTTATATTGGCATATATATTTATCAAAACTCAGATTGTACATTTAAGGCCTATACATTTTACTTTACATAAATTTTACCTTAACTAAAAAACTTTCTGCCCTCAAACACTTGGTCAAGTGTGAAGACAAACAAAAGGACATTTTCAGACAAGCAGTTACTAACAAAACATACAACCCATGTACTTTTCTAAATTACTTACTATAACATTATGACAAAAACGCAAACAACTTGAGTGGTCATCGACAAGAATGTCCAGTTAAATGAGTCACTCGACAGCCATACTAGGGGAAATTACACAGCTGTGCAAAGGATGAAGCGAAGTATTGGCATTACATTGACTATCCATTTCGTATTTTAGGATTAAGCCAAGGACTTATGTTAATCAAGATTTTTAGGCTCAGAAAGCATTTATAAATCAAGTGAAAACACCAACACCGAAACTGACTTGAGAATATCAATATCAACTAATGACTTTAACATTGTTTTCTAACTATGCGCTGGAGTGTTCCAGAAGCAATGCTATCTCTGGAATAACAGCACCCCTCATCCTCAGTTTTGATCTCTAATACCAAGAAAGCAAAGTTCTTTGTAAAAAGAACAATTACAAGTCTGGGGCAGGAAATGTATAAAATGTATAAAGCCTGAGACATCCTTTAGTGCCAAAAACCTAAGTCGACAGGACACAGGAGCCAGTTAGAAGGGGTCCTCATTGGCCAAAACTGTGGACGACTTGAGCAAAAAGAATCCTAAGTATAATGGAATGAAATACACTGAATCAACAAAGATGTGTAGATAACACGATTAGCTGTGCTGCAGAAAACAGAGCTGTCCGCGCTGTAAAAGGCGGATCAGCAGCAGAGGAAACTACTGCAGTGATGGAGGCAAGCAGCAAGCAAGGGGGAGGGGGAGGAAAGGGAGTGCCACAGGTGCAGGTCAGCCACCATTTGAGGCTGCTTTTAAACTAAGAAAACTGGTCACCAAAGAGAAAGATACAGGTGTTTAACTTTTCAGCAGGTACCGCATTTCGGAGTTAACCAAAGAGTTCCAGTTGAAGAACAGTCCCACTTTACAAATGAATGACAGCTAACAAATCAAAAATGAATTAAAAAAAAAAAAGCAATATCATGTTATAATTCCTTTTTTAGGCAAGGATTCTAAACTGTGTTAAAACCATTAGATGAATCACACACTGGTGTAATGCTAAGGTAACACCATCACCCAAATTGTTTTTGGATCATAAGGCAGAAAATGTTCAAGGGAGGAATAAAAGGTTAACTTCTTCAATGGAGGCAGAACCCGATATTGACTGAGCCTCTTGATATGACGGAACACCAAGCACACATCAACAATGTCCACCTTGATGAAGAACTAGAGGAACGGGCCAGATGACACCAAAGAAGCAAACGAAGCGAGAATGAAGGCGCTTCTGCAGGATGACTGGTCTGCTGCCTTCAAAAAGCTGGTGCCAGGACCATTTTAGATTCGAAGAGAATTAAGGGGTATATAATCAGATGCAATAAATGGTCCCTATATAGGATCCCACAAATCGGCAATAAAGGACACTTTGCGGGCAGCTGGAGAAACATTTAATACCTAGTTCATATTTAAAATACGAATGAATAAGGGGCGCTTGGTTGGCTCAGTCAGTTGAGCTCTTGATTTCAGCTCAGGTCATGACCTCGCAGTTTGTGAGATGAAGCCCCCTGTCTAGCTCTGCGTTGAATGATTCTTGGGATTCTCTCTCTCTCTCTCTCTCTCCCCCTCTGGCCCTCCCCTGCTCATGCTCTCTCTATAAATAAATATTAAAAAATTTTAATATTAATAATTATGAAATCATATTATTTTGGCCATGTACAAAAATGCTTGATAAAAGGCACTCTGAAGTGCCTTTTTCTTAATGTTTTTTTATTAATGTTTATTTATTCTTTTTGAGAAAGAGACACAGAGTACAAGCTGAGGAGGGGAAGAGAGAGAGGGAGACACAGAATCCGAAGCAGCCTCCAGCTCCGAGCTGTCAGCAGAGAGCCCAATGTGGGGCTCAAACTCACAAATTGTGAGATCACGACCTGAGCCGAAGTCGGTGCTTAACCTATTGAGCCACCCAGGCGCCCCTTGGCCAGATTTTTTTCAAAGAAAATGAAGTTGAGTTACACCCATCCTCGACTGACAAAAAAATGCTAAATTTAACATCTCTCTTTTCTTTTACATTTTCTCCTCCATTCTTTGTGTATTACTTCTTTCTCAAAAGTGAAGAAAAAAACTGGAGGGGGCAGACGAAAAAAGGGGAAGGAAGCAGAAAGAAACTTATGGGCAGAAAGATTTGATTGACCTATCAGGCCCCTGTCTGAGCTACAAGTCAGGGTATACAGTTGACACCTGAACAACACAGTTGAAAATCCATGTGTAACTTCCGACTCCCCAAAAACTTTACTAACAGCCTACTGCTGACCGCAAGCCTTACCAATAACATGAGCATCTGATTAATACATATTTTCTATGTTATATACATTATATACTGTATTCTTACAATAAAGTAAGCTAGAGAAAAGAAAATCATAAGGCAGAGAAAGTAGTTACAGAACTGTACTGTAAAAAATCCACACATAAATGGACCGGTGCAGTTCAAACCCATATTAAGAGCCAACTGTATTTGACATATGTATATTTTTTTAATGTTTATTAATTTTTGAGAGAGAGAGAGTGCAGGGAAGGGAAGGGAAGGGGAGGGAAGGGGAGGGGAGGGGAGGGGAGGGGAGGGGAGGGGAGGGGAAGGAAAGGAGAGAGGGAGATATAGAATCCAAAGCAGGCTCTAGGCTCTGAGCCGTCAGCACAGAACCCGATGTGGGGCTCGAACTCACAAACGGTGAGATCATGACCTGAACTGAAGTCAGACGCTTAAACGACTGAGCCACCCAGGTGCCCCAAGACCCAATTGTATTTGAAAAGCTAGTGACACTAACCTAGGTGCTAATTTATTTCTTCTAATCCAATTTTTCACTAAATCAGACTGATTTTTAACTCTTCAGGATTTCTAAACCTGTCTTCTCCATCTTCACTGCTACTGAAGCTTGTTTAGGTTCTCATTTCTCAACTTCAAGTATTAAACAATCTCCTCTACATCTACCTTCCAGATAAAGGCCTGCTCACGTCACTCTCCTGCTTAAAAACCGAAGATGGCCCTTTCTACCTACCCACCTAAAGTCCAAATTTCAAATTCCTTTACTATCCAGACTTAGCCAACTATTTTCTCATTCCTCTTCATTCACTCACACTAATGCCACCCTATCAAGTCCTAAATTGATTACAGCAAACCTACTTCTAAGGGGTAGTCTTTTAATACGTGTGAATCACTTCACCAAAGACAATGTTCACCCTAGACTTCTACTCTCCCTTCAAGCAAACCCAAGTCACATGTGGGAGCCTCTGTAAACTCTTTCCAACAAAAGCACACGTTCACTACTACTCCCTCCTCTGCACACCACTTTCTCCAGCATCTGTCACCCCAAACAGTTTGCATCTCCCAGGGTCTTGTGGAAGCACTACTAGCACATTCCACTAATGAACTGGTCTAAACATTCTTTCCTTCATGACCCAGAATCAGGTTTTCATAGAAATTCCAAAGCAACTCAGTACAAATGAACCATGCTTCCTTAACGAGCTTTCTTTACAGAATCATTCATTCACCAAATACTTATCAATCACCCTCTATGTGCCAAGTACTCTGCCAGGTGCTAGGAATAAAGAATAAATAAGAAATACATGATCGTGGTGCTTTATCTGCTGGGGGAGCAAACGAAAATTTCACAACCATATAATCACGCTACAACCCTTTATTTTTATAGACATCCCTCTAATTTAGGACTTTATTTGTGTTTTTTCAACTATTATAATGCTCTCTCACAATTGGTATTTATGCCTCATAGATCACAACTAACCTACATAACACTCTCAAATTGTTCTTCCTAAAGTTGAGTTCTGATTACATTGCAAATGTAGGAAAGAAAAAGAATTCTTTGTACAGAACTGGGAAATCCCCTGGAATGATTTCTGGTCCTATACCAGCTTTAAAACCGAGATTCTATGGCATCCTCTCTCCATCACTGCCCCCCACCTCAACGTTCTCCTGCTTAGAAAACAAATTCAAACTTCCGAGTTTAGAATTCAACATACTCCCTTTCCAGATTTCATCCAATACTTTTGTTTCTTTTGATACAACTGGCAGATAACTGCCATCCTTCAAATATGCTCCACTATTATCTTCTTTCTCTTCCCAATACAAAAATACCAAGCCACTACATGAATGCCACCAAAAAAAAAAAGGAAAGAAAAAAATTACTCCCTCTTTGAATACAATCCAAACAGTTTATTCACCAGTTACTTAAAATCTGCATAACAATAAATACTAATTTAACCTGTATTCTGTTCCTACCAAGACATGTAATAAAACATTTAAAATGTCATATAAACAATTAATTCGGTGCTCTTTTAAAATACAAAAATACTCTGGTATTTTAAATTGATAGTAATCATGGCTGGGATGGCAGGTCTAGCTCACCCTGTACCTTACCTTCTGTTTCTTCAGGTGTATTAGTTGAATTCTACACATGAGAAACATGTGACTCTCTGTAACTAAAATCAGCTACTTCCTGCAGACTACATTCTTAAGTCTTTTTTAGAATTTCAAGTCAATTAAGGCACTGCTACATCTCCCTTTAAACCCCAATCATCCGGACTCTCAATGTCAGCACATTTGTCTTCTTTTTCTCTCCAGATTTCCACCATGATTGATGGGCCAATTAAAAGTTTACACAGATGATAAGCCTCATTCAGGAGCTGTCCTTAGTGGCAAAACTATCACCCTATCACTAGTGCCCTGTGGCAAGTCAAGCATTAAAATCCTCTGCAAAAGGACTACTTCTATCTAAAAAGCAAAACTTAAATCCTAACTGTGGATCTGTAGAGTTCAAGGCGACTATTATAAACAGCCAAAGATACAACAGGTATCTTACATTTCATGATAATCTCTCAAAACAGGTTTCTGAATTGCACAGGAGAGACAGAATAAAAAGCTACTGAAAAAAGCAAGGCACCAAAAAGACCTTAGTAAAAAGTGAACTCGTCCTCTTGGCCTCCCAAACTGCCCTTCCTGATGACCCCCACCCCAGTTTTCCAAGCCAGAAATAGGAGTACTATCCTTAACTCTTTCCTACCCAATCCCAGCCTGCACATATAGTTCCCTAGTTCTAGTCCACTTGACCTCCTAAATCTTCCTCTCACCCAACCTGCCTCAACTCCCCGGGCTCTCCCCTGAGATACGAGCTAATCCCACGGTCTCAGACCCACATTCTTCTGCATCCCAACTCCAATGCAGCCTAGACACTATCCAAAATGACCTCCTAAAAACACAAGTACTTACCTCACGATCCTAAAACCACATCTCCTTCATCTTTGTACCCATGGACTGACACTGCACTTGACACAAAGGAGGCTCAAATATGAGTTGAACTAAAAAGAGGAAACTCAGGCTCATTTCAAAACAGGCCCCTGTGTGCCTCTCCAGTCATATCCAATTCCCACTTACCTCTCACAAACCTCTGCGCCTTACCACACGCTATCGCTCCTGCCTGAAATGCCATCTCTCCCTCTCCTCCAGATACCTTAAGGAACTCCAGACATCTTCAAATGCCAAATCAGATATCCGACTTCAAAAAGGTCTTTCCTTCCCTATCCCTCCCAAACACGGGAGTTTATCATTCCCTGCTTTGAGCTTTTCTGAACCTTGAAGATATTTCTATAACAGTATCTTTAACCCCACCTGACTTTTTTTTTAATGTCTCACTCACCTACTCTAATATAGCTCCTTGCACTTCTATTTTTAATATTTTTTTCTCTTCAGAGCCTGGCAAATAGTAAGTACTTGGTGAATAATTATAAGAATTCAGGGAGAGAAGCTGTGATAGTTTAAAAAAAAAAAAAAGGTGAACATTTTATAAGAGACAAGTGTGCTAACAGAAGCAGTGCCCATTTTACCGGCAATAAGAAAAACTAATATCGAGGCTTCTTATCTTTAAAGCAAAATCTAGAAAAACCAGACAGAAAGGACCAAAAACCGAGAATACTGGTTCTAGGAAAAGAATCAAGGGGACAAACTTAAAGATTAAATTGTATAAACAAAATCTTAGTGACATGCCCTAGCAAAACAAGAGCAAACCTCAAACAGATGGAGGTAACGGCAAGAATGTGTTGCACTGCCCATCTGCCACACTCTGCACTTGGCAGTAACAAGCAACGTTATTTGAGCACTCACCTAGCGATAGCCCTACCGGGCCCTTCACATACATTGTCTCATTTAACCCTTCAAGATTCCTGTAAGCAAATACGACTATTTCCTTACAAACAGAAGGGAAGGTCCAGAGAATGAGTAACTTGCCCTAGGTCACAGAGATACTAGTGGCACAACTATGATTTTTAACCCAGGTCTGATCCACAAGTCTGTGCTCTAACCACTATGCAGTCCTTTACTTTTATTACTCAATTTAATTCTCAAAGTAACCCATGAGGTAGATACTATAGCATTTTACTTTAGATGAAGACACAAGGGTTTAAATAATTTGCCAAGGTCACACACGCTTGGTGTAGTACCGCTGGGGCTTGAATCTAGGACAATCTAGCTCTTCACACAACTCTAGAATTCTGTCACTGATAAAGCCAAGATCTCACGTTCATTCTTCAAATCTTGTGTGGCTGAGACCATGAGCCCTCCAGTTTTCTTCTGAGGTGTATCACCTTTCCAAGCTACTCCCCACCTGCCTTCTCTACTCCCAAACTCTGCCTAAAACTCGAAGACAGCAGATCTCAAACACTATCATCTCAGGATGCTTACGTACTCTTAAAAATTCACGAGTACCCCCAAAGAGCTTTCATTTATGTGGGTTATATCTGTCAACATTTGCCATCCTAGAAATTAGAACTAAGAAAATTTTAAATATATATTAACTTGTTAAATATTATACATCCATCCCATGTCAAAACAACCAGCAATTTTATGAAAAGAAACTATTTTCAAAAACAAAGTAAAATTTTGTGAGAAGAATGACATTGTTTTGCATTTTTGCAAATCTCTTTAACGACTGACATACTAGAATTCTAGATGCGCACATCTGTTCTGAAGTCAACCTGATCAGATACCACACACCATTTTTTTAGCTTCTGGAAAACTCCACCGTACAGTCGTAAGAGATTAAGAACGAAAAAGATAAATAACACCTTAGTAATACTTTTAAGAATTTAAGGTTTGTGTAGCCACCTCCCCCTCCGCCTAAAATCTCATACGCAATTTCCTTAAACCCCTTTTTCAAGTAGTAAAAAATAAGTTTCAGTCCAAATTGGTTTAACTAAAATTTCCAATCAGTAAAAGACCTCGGTGAAAACAGAGACATTTTTAAATTATGGTAAAATATTCCTCCAAAACACAGAGCTAAACAGCAGATGAAACAGTCAAAACCAAGCTCTAACAGGAAAAGATCGGCATACCCAACTGCATCACAGTGCCCAGCCCATAACAGACAGCCTGCATCCACCTGTTACCAGACTGCTGTCACAACGCAGTTCTGACTGTGTCCATGTGCCCAACCACACACGAGTGAGTATAAATATAGTCAGCGAAGCAGAGAGAAGTTTCCTGTGCAACCACCATAGGAAAATACCAATTTGAAAAGTCAAAAACAGTTCAGGGGGCACGGCATCCCACTTCAGCTCAGGTCATGATCTCGTGGTTTGTGAGTTCGGTTTGTGAGTTTGAGCCCCAGATCAGGCTTGCTGCTGTCAGCACAGAGCCTACATCAGATCCTCTGTCCCCCTCTCTCTACCCCTATCCCACTTGCACTCTCTCTCAAAAATAAATAAACATTTTTTAAAAATGGTTCAAATACTAGTAATTTCATTCAATCCAAGAAATTAACTCAAAACACAACTATAAAGATACACCAAATATACATTAGATTTTTATGTTCTATATTTGAAGTCAAACAAAGTACAACATACTAAGACAAATAAAATTTGCCATCTAATCAGCAAAAGCTAAATGCCCACTAATAAGCAGGGTAGTAAGTCAAAACCTCGCCAAGATCAAAAAGGCAAGGTGAGGGAGGCCACCAATCCTAAATCTGCTCCTTAGCATGAGATAAGCTATAAACAACCTTCTAGTTTACAGCTTCAGCACCACATGATGGATGCTAACAGAAATCTCTTCACTTCCTTCTTATCTTTTGTCAGATTTTCCATAATCTATTTGCTGCTCTCTTACAACAACTCATGATAGTCTAGCTATCACTATTTAGTGGGGATTTTGGCCTCTTGAGGCATCCAACATTTATTCTAGCTAATTCATATATCTGATCATCTGGAAAGTTTTAATATACTAGCAATCAGTTTTAACCCACTAGTCCTTCCCCCACCCCCCAAGAAAATTACTCCTGAAATGCTAACCTTACAAATTATCAAGAAGCCTTTATCATTGCTCTAAAGCTACCTAGTGATGTTTCAGAAGATATGGAAAGAAAGAAATCTTAAGCAACTCTGTTGAAATAGGAGTTCCACCATGCACGGCTTTCTGACCACATAAGTGACTGCCTTTTCCCAAAACAATGAAATGCTTTAAAACTGGATTTTTGGCCAGCATGAATAGTATTCTCAAGTGGACTCTCATGAATTTTTTGATCCATAACCTAAAAGAGAATCGCAAATATTAAGAATCTGCCAGGTAGCTCTATTATATCAACACAATCAGCCACCAATGTAAATGGTTATAAATTTGGGGCAGCAATTGGATCTCCCTATATTATCAAATGTGTATCAAAGGTCCAATCCAAGCCACAGCACCATGAGAGTGTGTTAGGATGGAAGTGGGGGGAGTGCAATGAAATTAATACAAACTAGAGGGGCGCCTGGGTGGCTCAGCCAGTTAAGCATCTGACTCTTGATCTCGACTCAGGTCACAACGTCATCGTCCTGAGATAGAGCCCCACCGCAGGCCTGCGTAAGATATTCTCTCTTTCTCTCCCTCTGCCCCTCCCCTATTCACTTGCAGGAGCTCTCTCAAAAAACAAAAACAAAAAAAAAGGAATACAAACTAGAGACAAACAGACCTATCTCAAGGAAGATGTGTTTACATTCATCTTTAAGGCTAAAGCTTCCTCCTTTATAAATTGATATCTACCTCACAATTTTGGTCTGAGGATTAAATAACACATGTAAAGCCTATCACATTGTTAGCATTCAACGAAGCTCCTTTTTTCTTCCTGTAACTGCAAATCCCTAAGTCTGAATTTCTCCAGTCTCCCTAAAATTAGAAACCAAATGATACTTCTTTAGATGTCCCAAATAAAGTACAGTTTTCACTTTCAATAATTTTAGATGAAAATATACGAAAGAAGCTTTCAGTCCACGAAACATGGCAGTTAGCTTCAGATACTGCTCTATGATGCAGTGGTGTTTGTATACTACTACACACACTCTTACAGAAGAAAAAAACCTGCCCCAAAAAAAAGCTGAGTGCAAGAAATATTTTTGACTTAACTTGAATAAATCTTCATTTCTGCTTGGTCTTAATTAGCAAGGACTCCTCTAATATCCTTTCTCGTCTATCTCACCCCACCACCCCCACTCAAAATCTACCTAGTTAAAAAAAATCTATATGGGACAGCTAGATGTGTCCAGAGAATCACCTGTAATACTCCTTTTAGATATAAAGATCATTGCCTAATTTCTGTTTTGTTAGATCTCCACATGCTTACTTTGCAAGGTATATATTTGTAGCAAATAATTGAAAGAAAATAACTATGCCTTCTTTGTTACTGTGCTACCTTTAAAAGTGCATCAAACATTTAACTCAACTGTGAACTGCTGAGCACAGGAGGAATACAAACCTAGCAAGGGAGTATGAAGAGTAAATTTTAGATTTTCGGTAACTGAAGACTGAAAGTTCTAATATGATTTCACATCAGGTCCACCTCCAATGAGGAAAATTTTCCTTTCTTTTTTTTTTTTTTTTTTAATTTTTTTTTAATGTTTATTTATTTTTGAGAGACATAGAGACAGAGCGTGAGCAGGGGAAGGGCAGAGAGAGAGGGAGACACAGAATTGGAAGCAGGCTCCAGGCTCTGAGCCATCAGCACAGAGCCCGACGCGGGGCTCGAACTCAGACTGTGAGATCATGACCTGAGCCGAAGTCGGACGCCCAACCGACTGAGCCACCCAGGCGCCCCTCCTTTGTTTCTTAAATCACATAAAATTCCGCAAAGAAAAAGTTTTATGTGATCCAATAAAAAGCCCATCATTTCAGCCAATATATCAGGGAAAAGTCTGAAATATAAATATATACGGTAGAAATTTATTTCTTAAGTTTTGGGCTTAAGGAAAACATAAGGCTGGCAACTGATATAGGTGTCTACCTTTGCTCGACCCTGTCCTCTTCTTTAAACTATTACCCTCTTTCCTCCTTTTCCACTCTAAACTTTTCCAAACAGCAGTCTATAACATTTTTCCATCTTAACCTCCCATTTGCTCCCAGCCTAACCGACAGTCTGACTTCCACCTCTCTGGTCCCAGAAAAATTTGCTCTCCTTATGTTCACCTAACTGCCAAATCCTATTAAACCATTCTCAGAGCTCATCCTACCCTAAACCTGGCCATCGCGCGTCACCACTGAAAACTCCCTCTTACTCGGCACTCCTACCTTTCTTGGCATCTATAATTTTACTCGCTCCTATTCTCCTACCTCTTTAACCATTTTATTGCAGTTCTGTGCAAAATGTAAACTTGGCTGTTCCTAAGGGTTCCCTCGGTCCTCTCCTCTTCCTATCCTATATTAACCTGTGTTTCATGAGTAGGTTTCACACTTAACTGTATGCATATTTTGTATTTTCATTTTCTTCAGGAGGGGCCGTATTTCTCAACTCATTCTCAAATGGGGACTCTACCTCCCTAAAAAAAGGTGAAAAGCATCTGTTCATACACTCTTCCTGACTGATCTCCTAACTTTCAATTCTAACTATATACTGACCAAGTCTTTAAAATTCCCAACCACTCTCTGGCCCAGATACCTATTAGAACATATGCACCTAAATATCCAACAGGCATGTGAAACTTGGAATCAAAAGCAAACTATTCCACTTCCCTCGCCCAAATCTGCTCTGCTTCCTCTACTTCCCCCAAGTTAAATCATACCAAGTTACCCAAGATAAAAAAACTTCTGAATGGTACTCACTGCTTGTCTGTCCCTAATTCTGGTATTTTTCAAACTTACCCTATTCTTGTCCAGCTCCTATGCTGATGTCCTTGGCCTCTCACAAGGACTTAAATGAACTCTTCGACCCCAGTTTCTTAACCCCCTTTCATCCACTGTCCACCTTTTTACTACGTGTCTCCTGAAAAAAGCATGTCACACACAACTGCCCCACTACTATCCATTCGACATCTCAGTGGATCCCCAGTGTATATACAGACATAAGTCCCAACACTTTAAGAAAAAGCCTTAGACTATTCACAAACTATTTCTGGCCACCCCTCCTATTCCTCCCGTCCTTGCGTCGTATGTTTCACAGCCAAAGTTGTTTGTAACTTGACTTTGCAAATGTCATCCTTTTCCATGAAAAGTCCTACTAAGCCTGGCAAGTGCCTATTCACTCCTCAAAACTCAGCTCAAAGACCTCAGAAATGACTCTATCAAGTTTCCCAAGCAGAATTAGCTGCTCCTTCCTTAGCACATGCTTTGTATACTCCTCATTACTGTATAACCTGCTGAGAGCTTTACTGGTCCATTTGCCTTTATACCCCCACTATAAACTCCACTTGGGACAAAAGACCGTAAGCCCCATAAGGATAGCAAGTCTATACGTGGCGCCTGACATATGGGTGTTTGGATATTTTTGGAACCGAGTTTTAGCACTATTTTAAAATGCTGTATTCAAGTATAATTAGTGCTGCTATATTGCTTGTTCTGAAATGTGAATTTGTTCCAACGTGATTGATATATTAGGGAATTTGAGCCTAACGCAAAATTCTCATTTGTATGTCATTTCTCATTTGCATCTACCGCACTAAATGAAGGTAGAAAACCGCACCCAGCTGAACTGAGCTGTGCAGAAATATACACAACACACACACATCTTAAACACCTACCCTCCCTGACAGTTCTCCATGTGTGTGATATGCGCCACACCCACCCACCCACATCTGGTGTTACCATAATATTCCACTTGATTTCAGATAACCTGCCTGCTACCACTTCACAGTAACAAGCAGCAAACGTTTTAACACCCATTTCCACAAGCAAATGAGGTCTTTCTCTATGTAAAGTGCCACATTTACTGGAGTATTTAGATATTCCTTAGCCATTTCACATGTGTAAAATTTTGCTACCATTTTCATCAGGTTCCCTTTTCAAAATAAGTCACTAAGTTTTTGAGTGTTGTGCTCCAATCTCATTTTTCCCCACAAGGCCTTGAGTTTTGGCTGTGCGATCTTGTATACCATAACTTATGGGAACCTGTATGTTGCTTCACAGCAGACTTGACTACATAAATTAACAGCTAGCTGTATGATGAGCTCAGAGACTTTAATTTCAATACTCCAATTGCAGTAAATTACTGGCGAGAAAATTCTGCCCTCCTACAAGTTTCACATACATATGGCCTATGTCCCAACAGACTATTAGGACAGTCGCAACCTTTCAAAGTTAGTGCCTCCCACTTCTGGTGAGCAGAGGGTTGTTTTTTCCAGCTTAAGCTCTTCAGTCTGCCAAAGCAGAACTCAAAAAACAAGTTCTCAGTGCCTGAATTTTCAAGTGTACCATTTTATGGGTTTCATTGTTTTGACTGCTTTTAACTTCTTCCAAAACATCCTGACATTTTGATTTTAAATTACCCTGCATTGTAGAGCAATTGGGCAAACCTTCAAGTCCATTACAAAAGGAACTACAGAACACAACAGACACTATAACCAAGTTAAAAAGATTTGGAGTCACTACCTCCATAGTATCTAAAATGTGACTTTTTTATATGTAGGACTCCACTCAATCCTCCACACTGATGTCTAAGTGGTCTATAAATCACCTTGCTCCCTGCTAAACATATTTTGGCTCCCTCCTTTGCCACAGGATAAAGATACAAACTTCATGTTTAGTTGAGCAAGCATGGTCCTTCAAAATCTAGGCTGGACACACCTTTGCAGGCCACTCTTCCTGTTCCATTAACACCTCACCATTGGTCTTAGCCCAACTTTTGGCACCTAAGTGCACCCACTGTTCCCTTCTGTTTGAAATGACCCCCTTTCCCCAGTTTGACAAACACCTATTCTGTTCCTGTGTTCTGTAAACTGGCCCCACGCCTTCCACAAACTTATTCTTTCTTCTGTTCTCTCACAGCACTTTGTATACCTACAATACCTAGAGACCACAAGGCAAAAACGAGGCAGTATTCATTTTTGAACTCTCGGGGTCCAATACTGTGCCCAGCATAGTATTCCCTGACATCTAACTGTAGTTATCACGAAAATATAAACTGATGATGGGGAGGTAAAGGCCAGAGAAGGGTATGGTTAAGGCAGCCTACATACGGGTCCTCATTTTGGATGCAAATAACCTTCTCCTCGTAACTACTTGTTCAAATACCAAATTATGGTGCATTCATTCCACTGTACTTTAACAGGCCAGGCTCTGTGTACAGGAAGTTTACAGTTTATCCAGTATATCTTAATTTCACATGGTGTTTCCTTAATCACACTTATTGTAAATGGCTACCTTTGGAAAGTGAGTATCGGGCAAGGTGAAAGAAAAAAACACATCAAAAGTGGAAGCTGAGGATTTGAAAACTGAAATCGGAACTTTCTACATAACACTGAGTTCCATTCACAACAAAAAAGGGTAAGTAAGTGCTGCAGGCCCACAAATCTAAGTCTTTTTTGCATTAAAGTATATACCCTTGCTGAACCTATTTGGACTTTTCCAAAATGACAAGCATTTTAAAAGCAGAGCTTCCCAATCAGCGTGCATATGGCAAAGTTAGTGATCCCTCGCCACTCATGGACCAAAGCCTACAGCCGTGAGCAGTGCTGACCATTTATTCCAGTATGTCTTACATGTATTATCCCTTTCCACTGCACCACTGCACTACGATATGAAAAAGGTTTATACTTCAAGGCGTCTGTGTGGGTCAGTCGGTTAAGCATCCGACTCTTGGTTTCGCCTCAGGTCATGATCTCATGGTTTGTGAGTTCGAGCCCCACATCAGGCTCTGCACTAACAGTGCAGAGCGGGGTTGGGATTATCTCTCAAAATAAACTTAAAAAAAAAAAAAAAGGTTTATGCTTCAAAGAATATAAGGTTAACCCGAGTATAGCAGCATGCCTAAGCATTGACCAAAATGCATATTTATAAACAAGTACAATAGGCAAATTCCTACAATGCCTTTATTTACATCAGGACCAAGTTCTATAACCAACTTCCCTTCTAGTCAAGAGAAAATCGTCTGAAATTTTCCAATAATTGTAGTTTTAATTTGCCACCAAGATTTAAGAAACCTGAAAACACCTACAAACCAAACATGCATTCAAAAGGGCTTCTTCGTCTACATCACACTGATCAAGACACTTCTGAGACTATGCAAGAATCAACTTTCAGAAGGAATCTTCTCTGAAAATGTCTGTCTTCTACCTCATCTTCATTTCTGAATACTTCATTAAGTGTCTTGTTCACCTGAGAACTGAACAGACGCATCTACCCCAAATAACTTCCACCCACTGAAACACCTTCTGCCCTCCCCAGCAAGGACATCCCCCTCTCATGTGCTTCCACGCTCACACAAAACCTGGTCCTTTCCGTCTTAACAGTAAGTACCCTGGAAAAATCACTTTAACCTTTTTAGGTCCCAGTTTCCACACGTAGCTCTACAAATATTTTGTTTAAAGCAGGCTGGCTGGGCCAGATCACTGGTCTAAAAATATTAAGCAATTTTAACTCTAAAAGTCATCACATTCTTAAGAGTGTCCTAACTGCTCTGACAGCAATTACAAATCAGTCTTCAAAACCTCTTGATCAATGACCGTATCAACTCCTAGAGCCAACAAAACTGTCTTGGAATGGTAAACCCTAGTGTACTGTGAAAATTTACACAAAGTGCTATTAGATGCCATTTTATTTTTCACTTGTTCATATTCCTTCTTTTCCTCTCCAAAATTAAATTTCCAGACACAAGAATGCAAGAAATTCCGCACTAGCACTGACGAAGACCGTCCACCTAGAAAACAGGTGTAGAGCTCAAATTCAAGCAGATTATTTAAACAACGTCAGCTTAACACAGTAATTCCAGGAAGGTCAAGCAAGACGACTATTCACAATGTTGTCATCTGCAGTAACAGTTAAAGAAAAGGTTACAGGTGCTCACAGGCTCTCTGGAGAAGATGAGAGAGGAAAAGAGTCGAAAAAGTTCCCAAAAAGAAAATAGCGATTGGTGTTTACAAAAAGGAGGATGAGGTTCGCGTTATTGGAGAAAACGGCTTCAAGTCAATCTTTTCATCTGGTGCTAAGTGCCTCTTCAACCAGGTCATGGTTATTCCCATCCCCTCCCCCCAAATCTGCGTTAAACTGAATTTTAAATACTTTTGGGGTAGCGGGTCAACAGTTGGTTTCCCGCGTTGCGCTAACTGCGAAGTTCCATACTCCACGGCGCACAATCCCACACAGTCACTCCGCCAAAGTTGCCACCCGTCCTGGCCAAGAGTCCCCGACACCCACCCGCCTCCTCGGGATGACCAGAGTCGGGGTCCCAGGGCCCGGGCGCCGCTCCCCCGCGCCCTGCGCGCCCCCGCCCCCGCCGTCAATCAACGCCCCCCGCCCCCGGGCTGGGCGCGGGGGCGCGGCCTGGGACCCAGCCGGATCACAACCGCGGCACGTCCAGAAAGGCCCCCCCCTAAACAGCCGCCAGCTCGGCCAACCTACGGGCTCGCCACCCACAAAATTCAAGTTGCCCGCGCCAAGGCCCCGCGCGCTTCGGTCCCGGGGGCATGATGGAGCGGGGCCCGTGCGCGGCCAGTGCGGGGAGCAGCGCCCGGCCGGGCCTCGGGCCCGTCTCGCTTACCTCTTGGGGTGCGCCGCCTTCCTCCGCCGCTGCCGCCGCCTCCTCCCTGTGAGTGCAGCGGGGTCTGACCTGTGGAACCACCATACCAGTCCCGCCCGCTGCTGCAGCGCCGCCGCCGCCGCCGCTCCTCCGCCGCCTCAGCCGCCGCTCTTTGTTTCCCCTGCGAGCGCCACCGCGTCAGCCGCCCGCCTCAGCCGCCCCGACGGGCCGCCACTACACCCTCCCGCCCTCTCGGCCCCCGGCCTCGCCCTCCTCGCTGCGCCCACTGCCGCCTTCGCCTCCGCGCCGCCGACGCCGCCGCCACCGAC
This sequence comes from Paguma larvata, assembly GCA_030068075.1. Classification (NCBI taxonomy): domain Eukaryota; kingdom Metazoa; phylum Chordata; class Mammalia; order Carnivora; family Viverridae; genus Paguma; species Paguma larvata. The sequence goes on along the minus strand of CM057826.1, from coordinate 142,858,226 downwards.
GCCGCCGCCTCCTCCTTCGCGCCCCCCTCGTTTTCATTGAAAGCAAACAAGCATCATGGCGGCGGCCGCCGTCCCCCAGCCAGCGAGCACCCCGACCGCCTCCGCCGCTCCAACATCCCGGCAGCCCATTGGCCGCCGCTGCCGGGCGCGACCATTCGGTGTCCGACGGGGTGGCTCGCTCCCCTCTCGCCGCTTCCTAAGCCCCGCCCCCTCACCCCCGCGCTTGACGGCGGTGCGCTCGCCCGGCGCGCTCCTAGGCCAGCTATCCCGCTCCTCTTCCCGCTCTGTTTCGCTCCTTTCCTGCTCCGTCCCTTCTCTCTTCTCTCCTTAACAGTTCTCCGGTTTTCCATCTATCCCTCCTTTTTTCTTTTTTTTTTTGTGTGTGTCAGGCTGTTCACTTTTGCTCCTCTTTTCCCTCATTTTCCTCGATCTCTTCCCCTTCGTTTTCCTGTCAATCTCGTTGAGATACGGACCAGCTCTCAGACTTTTGACTTTAGCCAGTGTCTTGATCTGCCTAAAGATGAGACATTCAATCGTGAACAGTCTCACGATTCCTCTTGCCTCAGAGATGCAAAAAAAAAAAAAAAAAAATTAATGGCCCGTTTTGGTCCATTAATGGTCATCCGGTCCAGCAAGTTAAGGGACAGTTCTGGTGGTGGGATCCCAGCCGGAGTAACTGTCCCGAGGCTGCCTTCAAAAATCAAGATACTCTCTTCCGGTGGTGATTGAAGATGAGCAGAGAAAGGACCAGACTAATTGATGATGCTTGCTTGCATCAGTGCACGTTGGTTGACTGGCGGTTGGAGCCCTGTGCTGGAGCCAGGATGTAGAGATGAATCAGGCCCCACCCTGCCCTGAGTAAGCTCAAAGTCTAGGGAAATGAGAAGACACCCAACAAACAAATCCATTAGAGAGGCATGCTCAGGGGCGTGTCGTGAGAGACCTACAGGGCAAACTAAGATGGGCCACTGGCTCCTTGAAAAATCAACCGGAAGAAATGTGTGAAATTGATTCCAGGAATTAACGATAGCGACAACGTGAGACATTCCCGCATTGAAAGCTGTCTTGGGCTACAGGACATGGGAAATGAGGGCTGCTTGCCGCTGGGGACAGAGGAGAACTGGAAGAGCAAGGAAAAAGTTGAAGGCCAAGGCTGCTTGAGTTCCGTGCCTGCCTCTCCAGCATGGCTGTGGGATGGTCCTTACCCGTCTACTTCTAAGAAATCAAGTGACAGCCCCGTCTTCAAGTGTCAGAGGACACAGGACAGGGCAGGGCAACGGCAAAGCCCAACAGGGGTAAGGGATTGATAAAACAAGTGCAGACTCACCGCCGCTCATCTCTCCACATCCTCCAGCCCCAGACCACTGAATACTGGGGTTTGCAGCCTCTGCTGTTCAGTCTCACCTGGCTGAGGAGCTGACATCTCTCTGGGTCTCTGCCCCCCCACTTGAGTATTGTGCCCTGGCAACCTGTGCTCTAGCCTGGACAGTGGGATGCCGTTTTGTCATTGACCTTTCCAGAGGGAGCTACTTTTTATAATTGGCACAGTGGGAATGGAGGAGGGGAGTTCATAACAAAACCCTTAGTGTGTGAAACAACTACTTTATGAAATCTCATGGTTCTGGTGCCCAGTTAGACAGTTCTACTGGTTTCACTGGGGGTCTCTCATGCCTGTACCTGGGATGGTGGCTAGCGATTGGCCACCTTAGGGTCCCCCCACACACACCCAGTGACACCTCTATCTCTGTAATGTCTCATGCTCCTGCTTTTCTGTGGCCTCTCCCTCCAGCAGGTTATCCTGATGTCTTACTTGGCAACCCAGGGCTCCATGAGGGAGGAAGGGGAAGCTGGCAGGCCTCTAGGGAATATCACTTTCTCTATTCTGTTGGTCAAAGCAGTCACATGCCCTGTCCAGATTCAAGAAGGGAAGACATAAGCAAGGCAGGAGCTGCATGTCCATACGGGGAAGATGGGCTTCTTTGATGCCATTTTGGGGACTAGCTACCACAGAGAGAGTACCAATGGTCGTCCCCTGCCTGAGAACTTCCTGGGTTTTTTTTTTAAGTTTATGTATTTATTTTAAGAGGGGTAGGTGCAGAGAGAGAAAGGGAGAGAGAATCCCAAGCAGGTTCCACACTGTCAGAGCAGAGCCTGACATGGGGCTCGAACCTACAAACCATGAGATCATGACCTGAGGCGAAACCAAGATTTGAATGCTTAATCCATTGAGCCACCCAGGTGTCTACATCCTGTTCTTTCTGAAGAGAAACCTACCAAATGCCTCACCTTTCCAGTTCCAGATGAAAAAGCCCCATGTAGGGGCACCTCGTTGGCTCAGTCGGTTGAGCATCCAATTTTGGCTCAGGTCATGATCTCACAGCTTGTTGGTTTGGGCCCCATGTCGGGCTCTGTGCTGACAGCTCAGAGCCTGGAACCTGATTCGGATTCTGTGTCTCCCTCTCTCTCTGCCCCTCCCCTGCCCATGCTCACTCGCTCACTCGCTCTCAAAAATAAATAAACATTTTTTTAAAATTTAAAAAAAAAGAGCCCCATGTATTAGGCAGGACCTCCCACTGCAAGCTGTAAAACCCCCACCCAAGTAGGCCTTATGCAGGAAGAGGTCATTTATATGCGTTCAGGTGTCCTGTAATGGAAAAGTTCAGGCATCGTAAGACGTCATCAAGAATTGATCTTGCTCCCCCACCCTCCGCTCTGCTCCTCCACACCAGTGTCCTCACCCAGGCTTTGTGATCAGGTAGGGAAGATAGTCACTAACTAGCATCTGCTTCTACCAGGTTGTACCAGTTTCACCACTTGGATAGAGTACCTCTCTCTTAATCGTTCCAGCAAAAAGCCCAGGACAGGCTCTCATTGGCCTAGCCTAAGCCCCGCCTCTAACCCTGGTCAGCCCCTGTGAACCAGACAAATTGAGAGGGAGGGAGGGATTCCTTGGGGAGAGCTGGGGAGAGCCAGAGAACGAGAGCAGATTCCACCTTGCCACTCTGGGAAGACTCCCTTGGTAGAGCTAGTCACTCTCCTCAGGCGCCCCACCCTCTTTGCCTCTGTTAGGGCACTTAGCAGATGACTCTGTTATCTCCCCTGCCAGGCTCTGAGCTGCTCAGGTGAGTCTGACTCATGTTGCCTCCACGCCGCCGACTGGGGTTCCTCTGTTTCTTGGTTCTTCCTCTATTAGGAGAACCTTGCCCCTCAGGTCCAGGCATGGGCATGTGACCCATGCAGGCCCAATCTGGGATTGATTTGTGGACACAGGAAGAGAATTCCGGCTCCACCGGCATGCTAAGCTAGGACCGTGTGAATTGGTGGCAATCAGTGCATCTTTCCCACCACGTGGAGAGATGATGCAGCCATGAACAGAGATTTGGGGCGCCTGGGTATCTCAGTCAGTTAAGCATCTGACTTCAACTCAGGTCATGATCTCACGGCTCGTGAGTTTGAGCACCACATCGGGCTCTGTGCTGACAGCTCAGAGCCTGGAGCCTGTTTCAGATTCTGTGTCTCCCTCTCTCTCTCTCTCTGTCTCTTCCCTGCTCACATTCTGTTTCTCTGTGTGTGTGTGTGTGTCTCTCTCTTTCAAGAATAAATAAATGTTAAAAAAAAAAAAAAAGACTATCTTGATGACATAGAATCTCGGTGCTGGGTGCCAAGGTCCCAGTTTCGGTAGTTTCTCCTTTTAGCCTGTGACCTTTCTCAGGTACGTGTCCAATAAATGGATTTTTCGCTCAAAGAGTTGCACTTCTGTCACTTGCGAACAAAATACTCATATAATTTGATTCTCACTAAGTGTATTGGATAATGGGTGGGTGGATGAATAAGGAAGACAACTGGGTGCTGGCCATGATCACTGATGTTGGTGTGATGTCATTTCTCACACACGCCTGGAGCTTTGGAATTCAAACTCAGGATCGATTTTGGGTGTGGACCATAACTTTATGGGTCCAGCAGCTGGGGTTGTCAGGGTCCCCAGAGATGAGCAGGGTTGATCAGACTGACTCCAATAACTAAAAATCACAGGAGGCTGCCAAATAAAGCAGGTTCCAAGGTTCATTTGCAAGATGAGCCCAACCACTGTGTGACCAGAGTGCTTGCAGTGGAAGCACTACGCGCCTTCAGCCAGTAAACACAAAGTCTTACTAGAGGTTGCTGCGTGAGCCTAAAATAGGGATCCTAGCCACTCAGCTTTGATGGTCTGATGCCTTCTCTCAGACTTGCTGACTAGGGACCAGAACTGATGACCAAGATCCCTCAACCCCACTCAGTCCCCAAAACACGGATACACCCTGCCCATCTTCTCTGGGTTCGAGGCCTCCAGGCCACAGTTTTCTTCCCAGAGAACACAGTCCAATGGATCAAGTTTCAGATCCCAGTCATATCTCCCTGTAGTGTCCTTGGTCCGTTGTCTTATCCTGCAATTGATTGAAAACCCAACTTAAACAGCTTTAAGATAAGAAAGGAATTAGCTGGCCCGAATAGCTTTAAAAGGTGAGGAAATATACACCAGCTTCAGGTGTGGCTTGATCTGGGGGCTAATTCCACTCTCAGCTCTGTTCACCCCCATGTTGATTTTATCATCAAGGGTCATGGGTACCAGCTCCTACCTGGTTCGAAGCCAGTGGGGGAGAGCTTCCTTCAACAGATGGACAGACATCCTGGGCCTGACTCTCGTTTCGATCCCTGAACCAAATGCCACGTTCAGGGCAATGTCCGACCCTGGCCAAGAAGCAGCCACACGCCCACTCTTGGGCCTGGATTCACCCTCACTCAAAGCACGTATGGAAAGAGTTGGGAGGGGTCCCTCAAACCGAGGATGTTGTTGCTGGAAGAAAGAGGAGTAGATGCAGAAAGGCAGAAAGAAGCAGAGCTCCGAGGTCTCTCTATCAAACTTGAGCCGCACACACTCATACCCCCTGCCTGCTGCTTCTCCAGGAATCCCGGTCCTGGTTTCACTCCCAGTGCACCGTGTGAGGAGAAGGTGCCTTCATGCCTCAGAACGCAGGAGGCAGAGGGGGCGCTCCCATTTCAGAGCTCAGAGCTCTCCCCGAAGGCTCACCTTAGAGATTGAACGGGAACAGGGAAAGGCCGCAAATCCACTTCTGGTTTCAAGTGCATGTGCTTTTCTTTTTCTAAGATCAAACCCGCCTTTTCCTTGTAAAAGTAATTTGTGGTCGTGGTTTAAAAAATAATCGAAACCAACTAGCAGAAAGGCATGAAGAAAAAAAGTGAGTATCTCCTCTTTGGCCTGATCCCAGCCACACTCCCTAAAAATTTGAATCAATTATAATGCTTTGGCCTTAAATAACAAAACAAGCAAACAAACACACGCAAACACCTTCAAATATGCTTACTGGGTGAGGTACTTACTCCCAAGACTGAACATCCAAATGTAGGGCAGCCATGAGGGGTGTTTGATTTAAAGCCTATGGGAAGATTAATCACAGATACTATCTTGGCTGAAAAATATTTTGTTACTTTGCTACTTATTTAGGGGATACTTGGGGTGATGGCAGGAGACTGAATGTGGGTCCCTCCAGAGGTGGTTGGGGCCATGGGGCTTCATCGGGAGGGGCTGAGGTGACAGAGTCTCAAGGGTCTTTATGTATAACTTGATTTGTGGGTCACTTTGTGAATTCATTAGGATTTATTCGGTTTCTAGAATAGAAACCTGACTCATAATTTAAGCAGAAATAGGAACTTACTGCCTCGGGGTAATGCTGTCTGCTTTCATAGATACAAAGTATCTTGCTCATGTAACCCTTTCCACAGATGACTTTCTTCCATATAGTGATTCAGGGACCTGGGCTCCTTCGTCTTATGATTCTGTCATCCCCTAGAACAAGAGTTCTTTGTGGGGGGAGCCCTGTGTGCAGGGAGCGGAAGTGAAGGTGTTGGGCATGTACTTCCAATGGATCTGTACATAAAGTGCAAGGTGGGATGCTGTGAACCCAGATGGGAAAATTTTCACATTTGTTGCCATTTTGAATCTAGGTAACAATCCCAAGTACTGTGAGTAGTACCTGTGACTATCCTCACTGGAAACCCCAGTCTGACAGGTCATTATCCTGTCATAGTCCTTGGAGAGATCTCTCCCCCACCCCGATTAATTTTTTTTTCTTTCTTCATTGGGACAAAGTTCACATAACTTAAAATTAACCATTTTAAAGTGTACACTTCAGTGGTATTTAGTACATTCATAATGTTGAACAACCCCCTCTCCCTCGTTTGAAAACATTTTCATCATCCTAGCAGAAAATGTGGGGGATATCTTGAAATATCATTTTCACTCATTTATACTTTGAAAATGTGGTAGCTATTAGACCCACAAGTAGATCTTGTTATTTGATATGCTATTTAAATGCATAAATATTATGTCATAATACTTAGAATAATTTAATAACTGTATTTCAATATAACTGATTTCCTTTGTACTGCTATGTGTTGTATTTTATGTTTTTTATTTATATTTTTGAGTGGGGAAGGGCAGAGGGAAAGGGAGAGAGAGAATCTTAAACAGGCTTCACACCCAGCGCAGAGCCTGACACGGGGCTCCATCAGACAACCATGAGATCATGACCTGAGCTGAAATCAAGAGTCACATGTTTAACTGACTGAGCTACCCAGGCACCTCTATTTTATGGTTTTTAAAAAGCAGTATTCTGCGCATGAGTCTATAAACTTTTTAAAAAGTTTCTTAATGTTTATTTACTTTTAAGAGAGAAAGAGAATGAAAGACAGAGTGTGACTGGAGGAGGAACAGAGAAAGGAGGAGACACGGAACCCAAAGCAGGCTCCAGGCTCTGAGCTGTCAGCACACAGCCTGACATGGGACTTGAACCCACACACTGAACCCATGAACCATGAGATCACGCCCTGAACCAAAGGTGGACACTTAAACAACTGAGCCACCCAGGTGCCCCAGGGGTCTATAGACTTTATCAGACTACCAAGAGGGCTCGTGATATAAAAAATGCCAAGAAGCGAAATAAGTCAGAGAAAGACAAATAACATATGATTTCACTCATATGTGGAATTTAAGAAACAAACAGATGAACATATGGGAAGTGGGGGCAGAGAAGAGCAGGAAACGAACCACAACAGATGCTTAACAATAGAGCACAAACTGAGGGTTGATGGAGGGAGGTGGGTGGGGGATGGGCTAGATGGGGGATGGGTACTAAGAAGGGTTCTTGTGATGAGCACTGGGTGTTGCATGTAAGTGATAAATTACTGAATTCTATTCCTGAAACCAATATTGCTCTGTATGTTTACTAACTAAAATTTAAATTAAAACAAAAAATGCCAAGAACCTCAACCCTAGGCTTTGGAGATCTCTGTATCCAACCGGTCAACAGGGCAGAGGTGGAGAGAAAGCTTATGCTTGTGTGTTTCTTCACTAGGTCAGCTTGAAGTCACCCCCAGCACTCCTCCCCACACTCCGCTGGTGAGAGCTAGTCTCATATCCCACCAAATGCAAAAAAGACCTGGGGAAGATTTCACAAGCTTGGAAAGAACTTACTTGATCCTGCCTGAGCAGTTGCTTCACAGCAACAAGTCTAAACAATGGAAGGAACAGCATGAATTTTGTTGAGCAGACGACCATCTCAGCCACAGTCACCCCCCCCCCTTGTACCAGATATCCACAAGCAGACTTCTTCCAGCAGAGGGTACCTCCTCTTCCTGTCCCCAAGGAAGGCCCCATCTGTCACTGCTTCCTTGCCTTAGCCCTTCTTCTGTCCTGCTGCCTGGAACTTGGAAGCTGCCGTCTTTGACCACGAGAATGAGGCCCACGGTGTCAGGATAAGAATGAGAGCTGGAAGAAGCCTAGTTTTTGAGCATTTTGAGGAGGAGTGACACCATACCAGCTCTAGGCTGAATTCTTCCAGGACCAAGGTTATGTATTTGGCAGGAGATAAGATTGATGCCCTGTCATGCAGAAACCTACAGCTTGCTGGCAGAGAGAGTTGCCTTCCAAACTAAGTCGATTATTTAAAAAATGGCCTCAGTGTCATTAGGCTGTGAAATTTGGTAATAAGCAGACCACAGAAACAAATAAGGACATGACTCAAGTCTCAAGATTTTAAAACTTTGTCCAGGCAAGATCTTTGGCTAGGAGTACTTTTATATGGAATGAATAACATGAAAGGAACCACCAATATGGCCCACAGCTCCATAACTACTTAACCCTGAAAACAACGCCAGTTTCTCAAGCCTGCATCAGCTGGGAGCAGGCGCTCTAATTTCCAAATCTAATGTGATCATGAAAGAAAATATACCTTCCAGAAGGTGGGACAAAGCAGCAGAAGGGAGCGGACAAAGGACTACCAGGTGGGCTAGCCAATAACTTACTCTACCTCCGGAGAAGGGAGACTGCAGTGTTCCTAGAAAACCAGATGGGCAAGAACCAGTGACTACTGTGTAGCTACCATCATCCTGCTTTCCTTTTTTTAAAGCTTTTTAAGAGGCCAAAGAGGGACCACAGGACCACAGGACTCTTCTTCCAGAATAAAGATGAAATTTTCCAAAATCCTTTCACTTGCCAGCATCCTTACAGCTGAGTAATATGAATAAATATGGAGAAATTCTGTGCTTTACCTTCTCGAGAGAACAAAATAAAACAAAACAAAACCAGAGCAGGGGAGGGGCAGGCACCTGGCTGAGCAGAGTGGGGGGGGACCTGGCTCTAATTTCTTCTGAGTGCTTTCTCCTATTCTTGGTTTTAGCTTCCTAAAAATTTAAAAAATTTTTAAAAAATTAAAAAAAATTAAAAAATTAAAAATTAAAAAATTAAAATTAAAAAAATTAAATTAAAATTAAAAAAAACACATAAATTTCAGTTGAAGATGTAGGTGATGTCAATTTCTGAGACTTGAGGATTTTGAAATTTTTCGTTGTTTATTTTCCTTCATAGGAGTTCCTTTCCTCCTTAAAAAAAAAAACTTCATATTTTGAAATAATTATACACGCACATGAAATTGCAAGGAAATGCACAAAGAGGTTCCATGCAACCTTCACCCAACCTCCCCTGATATTAACAGTGCAATATCAAACCCAGAAGGTTGATGTTAGGCACAGATCATTGCGTTTATTCAGATTTCATCAGTTTACATGCACTTGCATGTGCGTGGATGTGTGTGTAGCTGCTCAATTTGGTCACATGTAGCTTCATGGAAACACCGCCACCATCAAGATGCTTAACTGTACTATTACCTCAAGACTCCCTTGTGCTGCCCGTTTGCAACCACATCCTCCCCTCCCCAACGCATCCCCAGCCCCGGTCAACCACTGACCTCATCTCTCTAATTATGTTTTTTCACAAATGTTGTATAGGTGGAATTGTGCAGTTTGTATCCCTTTGAGCTGGCTTAGCATAGCTTCTTTGCCGTTCATTGGAGTTGTTCCACGTATCAATAGTTTCATCATTTTTATCAACGAGTAGTATTCCATGGTATGGGCATACCATTCTATTTAACCATTTTTCAGTTGAAAGACATTAAGGTCATTTCTGGTTCAGGGTATTATGCATATGGTTACTAGAACATTCACGTACAGTTTCTGTGTGAAAATTAGTTTTCGCTATTCTGTGATAAAGGCTCAAGAGTGTAATTGCTGGTTCACACGATAACTACATTTTTACTTTTCTTTATTTCTTTATTTTTTTTTATGTTTTATTTTTTTTTGAGAGCAGGAGAGACAAAGCATGAGTGGGGGAGAGGCAGAGAGAGAGGGAGACACAGAATCCGAAGCAGGCTCCAGGCTCTGAGCTGTCAGCACAGAGCCCTACACGGGGCTTGAACTCACAGACCACGAGATCATGACCTGAACTGAAGTTAGACACTCAACCGACTGAGCCACCCAGATGCCCCTTACATTTTTACTTATAAAAGGAATGGCTAGGGAGCGCCCGGGTGGCTTGGTTGGTTAAACATTTGACTTTGGCTCAGGTCAGGATCTCACAGCTTTTGGGTTCAAGCCCTGCATTAGGCTCTGTGCTGACAGCTCAGAGCCTGGAGCCTGCTTGGGATTCTCTGTCTTTCTCTTTCTCTGCCCTTCCCCCGCTCATGATCACTCTCTCTCTCTCCTTCAAAAATAAATAAAAAAGATTGTTTTGGCCATTGTAGAACCCTTTTCATATAAATCATAAGTATTTTTTTATGTTTATTTATTTATTTTGAGAGAGAAAGAGAGAGAGTGAGTATGGGGGAGAGGCAGAAAGAAAAGCAGAGAATGACAAGCAGGGACTCATTGCAGATGCAGGCTCAATATCACCACCCTGAGATTGTGACCTAGGCTGATATCAAGAGTCAAACACTGGGACGCATGGGCAGCTCAGTTGGTTGAGTGTCTGACTTTGGCTCAGGTCATGATCTCACAGTTCGTGAGTTCAAGCCCTGCGTTGGGCTCTGTGCTGACAGCTCAGAGCCTGCAGCCTACTTCAGATTCTGTGTCTCCCTCTCTTTCTCTCTGCATCTCCCTGGCTCCAACTCTCTCTTTCTCTCTCAAAAATAATAAATAAACATGAAAAATATTAAGAGTCAAACACTTAATTGAATCACCATAAAAATACTTTCTCTCTCAAAAATAATAAATAAACATGAAAAAAATTAAGAGTCAAACACTTAATTGAATCACCATAAAAATACTTAAATTTAAATACTTATTAAAAATATTTGTTATTTTTAATAAGCATTTCTCTATCTCTAAAATGAACCTCACTGAAATTTGGAGAGGCATTTAGGAAAATTGACATCTTTACTATGTTTCATCTTTCAGATCTTGAACATGGTATGTCTTTCCAATTATTTAGGCCTTCACTGATTTCTTTCATCATCGTTTTGTAAATTTTATCCCACAGATAAAATTTTGTGCATGTTTTCTTAAGTTTATACCTAAGTATTTCATTGCTTTGAAACAATCTTAAATGGTATTTGTAATTTTGATTTCTACTTGTTTATTGTCAGTATATAGAAATATAATTGATTTTTGCATGGCAGTTTTGTATTTTACCATCACCGAACTCACATATTAGTTCCAGGTGATTTTTTTTGTATATTCTTTGGAATTTTCTATGTAGACACTCATGTTACTGCAAGTAGAGGCATTTTTATTTCTTCCTTTCCAATCTGTGTGCTTTTTGTTTTGTTTTGATGTGTTTTTTTCTTGCTTTGTCACAGCGGTTAGAACTTTCCGTACTATGCTGAATAAGACTGGTGAGGGCAGACATCTTTGCCTTGTTCTCAATCCCTAGAGAGAAAGTTAGCAAGAGGCTTTGTAGATACTCTTTATGGAGTTAAGGAAATCCTTCTTTATTTGGCGTACTAAGACTTTTTATCATGAATGATTTGGTGGTTGAATTCAAGAAAATGGTTTTCCAGTGTAAATAGATACAATCTTTCCTTCATGATTTTCAAATACTGAACCAACCTCATATACCTGAAATAAATATCATGTGCTCACATTGTGTTAGCCTTTTTGCGTGTTCTTGAATTTAATTCACTAAAATTTTCTTGAGGCTTATTGCTTCTACGTTCATGTGGAATATTGGCCTGTAGTTTTCTTTTTTGTGTGATGTTTGTCTGGTTTTTGAATCAGAGTAATACTGCCTCAGAAAATGAGTTCAGAAGTGTCCCTCCTCTCCAATTTTCTGAAATAGATTCTGTAAAATTGCTGTTAATTGTTTAAATGTTCAGTAAAATACTCCGGTGAAGCTATCTTGGCCTGGAGGTACTATTTTTCCATTCTTTTATTTTGCACCTGTCTGTGTCATTATGTTTGAGGTGACTTTCTTACACCCAATATATAGTTGGCTTATCATTTTTTAAACCACTCTTCCAAATATTTTAATTGGTGTATTTCAACTATTTATATTTACAGCAATTATGGATACATTTTAGGGCTAAGTCTGCCATTTTATTTTTCTGTCTGTTCTCTTTTTCCTTCTTCCTCTGTTTTTCTTTCCCCTACTTTGTCTTTCAGTGCTGTGAACGTTTTTTTAGAATTTCATTTTGATTTATTGATAAAGTTTTTGAGTGTATCACCATATAATTTTTTAGTCATTTGCTCCAGGTGTTATCATACATGTACACATATGTAAGTTAATCATAGCCTTCTGGTGTCAACATTTTACCATTTTGCATTAAGTGTAGAAAACTTACCTCCACTTAAGTTCCTTTATCTTTCCAATTTATAAAATACAATTTTCTTTTCTTTTTTTTTAAAGTTTATTTATTTTGGGGGCACCTGGGTGGCTCAGTCAGTTAAGCATCCATCTCTTGGTTTTGGCTCAGGTCATAATCTCATGGTTCATGGGAGAGAAAGAGAAAGAGCAAATGGGGGAGGAGCAGAGAGAGAGAGAGAGAGAGAGAGAGAGAATCACAAACAGCTCCATGCTGTCAGCGCAGAGTCCAACATGGGGCTCGAACTCAAAAACTGTGAGATCATGACCTGACCCAAAACCAAGATTCAGACGCTTAACCAACTGAACCACTCGAGGGTTCCTAAAATAAAATTTTCCTAAGTATTTTCTCTACATACATTGAGCACTACATCAGAATGTGGTGTGACGTTTGCTTCAGTCATAAACTATGATTAAGAAAACTCATGAGGGGAAGGATAAAATATTTTTGTTTACCAATTCCATCGTTTTTCACTCATTTCTGAGGGCTCTGGTTTCCTCTGTCATTTTTTTTTTTTTTTAATTTCTGGAGAGTGTCCTTTAACCATTCTTTTTTTTTTCTTTTTTTTTGTTAAAGATTTTATTTATTTGTTTGTTTGTTTGTTTGTTATTTTTTGAAAGAGCATGTGCATGTACATGTGTACAGGGAAGGGACAGAGGTGGGGGGGATGAGGATCTGAAGCACACTCTGTGCTGACAGCGGAAAGCCCAATGCAGGTCTCAAACTCAGGAGCCGTGAGCTTGACCTGAGCCAAAGTCAGATGCTTAACCGACTGAGCCACCTGGGCACTCCTAAAGATTTTATTTTTTTTTAAGTGATCTTTACACCCAATGTGGGACTTGAACTCACAACCCTTAGGTCAAGAGTTGCATGCTCTGAGTACTGATTCAGCCAGGCGCCCTAGTCATTCTTTAACGGTAGGTCTGCTAGCAAGAAAATTCTCTTAGTCATTATTGATCTGAGAATGTCTATATTTCCCCTAAATTTCTGAGGGACAATTTTTACCAGATTTAGCCTTCAGAGTTGATATTTTCTTTAAGCACTTGAAAAATGTGCCACTTCCTTCCGGCCGCCATAATTTCAAAAGAGAAATCCAGTCAGTCGAATCACTCTTCCTTTGTGAGGTAGTGCGTTGTTTCTCTTCAGCTGTTTTTAAATTTTTTTTCTCTGTTTGGGGTTTTCAAAAGTTTAATTATGACGTGTCTTGGTGTGGAGTTCTTTGGGTTTTCATATTTGGAGTTCTCTTCAGTTCTTGAATCTGTAGGTTTATGTCTTTCTTCAAATTTGGGAACTTTCGGCCATTATTTCTATGAACACCTTTTCAGTTCTGCACTCTTTCTCCTTATCCTCTGGGAGTTTTATGACAGGAATCCTTTGTCGTACTCACAGGACCTTGAGGCTATGCTCATTATTTCTTTGGCCTATTTTTTTCTCTATTGCTCAGATTGACTAAGCTCTGTTAGTGTTCAAGTTCACTGATTTTATCTGCTTTCATTTCCACTCTTCTACTAAGTATATCTGGTGAGTTTTCATTTGGGTATCATATTTTTAAGTTCCGTAATTTTCATTTCATTTGGTTCTTTTATCCGTTTATTTTTTGATAACCTCTTTCTCTTTGCTGAGACTTTCTATTTTGCCATTTGTTTCAGGAGGACTTGTAGTTGATTGTTGAATCATTTTTTATGCCGGCTGCTTTAAAATCTTTGTCAGATATTCCCAGCATCTGATTTATCTCAGTGTTGGCCTCAGTTGATTGTCTTCTCTCACTTGGATTGTGTTTTCTCTTGTTCTGGGAATGACAAGTGATTTTCTATAGCACACTTCATATTTTGGTTAGCATGTGAGAGGACTCTTAATCCCCCTTATATCTTTGACGTCAGCAGGAAGTCATGCAGTTTAGTATGTAAGGTGCAACTACTTATGTCTTTAGTTCTGGTGACAGCTTTTGCTTTCTGAACCCTTACCATGCTATTCTCATTGGCTTTGTTCTTCTGGTGCTTCTGGGCCCCTGCTCAGTGCCAGCTACCCTTTCGGAGGGCAGGAGACATTTCCTGGTATTTCTGGGTGACTTGTTTGCAAAGGATGGGAGCGAACCGAAGCCACTGGACCTGGGTGTCCTAATGCCATTAGGCAGAGGACAGGGAGACATAGCTGCTTTGCTGTGTCATTGCAGGGGACCCACGAATCCCTGGTTGTGGAGTGGGGTCCAGAACACCCCAAGGCTTTGCTGCTGCCATTGCTGCTGTAAGTATAGAGCACCATCCCCAATGCTCTGGTTGTGGAGTGAGACTGGGGTGGCTGGGGTCTTTGTAGCTCTGCTACTGTCAGTGGATCCACTGGCCCAGGTTGTGGTGCCAGGGCTAGATTCTGAGGTGGTTCGTCTTTTTTTTTTTTTTTTATGTTTATTGGACAGGGAGAGACAAAGCATGAGCAGGGGAGGGGCAGAGAGTGAGGGAGGCACAATCTGAAGCAGGCTCCAGGCTCTGAGCTGTCCGCACAGAGCCCAGTATGGGGCTCGAACTCCTGACCTGTGAGATCACGAGATCATGACCTGAGCCAAAGTCGGTGCTTAACCGACTGAGCCACTCAGGTGTCCCTGGATTCTGAGGTTTTGATCCAGTTCTTCTGCTTTCCCCACTGCTAGATTAGTTTCTGTTGTCTAGAGTCCCAGCTGCTACAACTCCAATACCTGCTTTCCACTTGCCAAACCTGTATTGCTATTTCCCCTCTCTGTCCTCCCCGTTTTTGATCTGTGGGCTTATTTACCTATCCTCACCCCTTCACCATAGTGTTCACAGGGGGTTATGGGAATGAATTTGGATGGGTGTAGTCAGTCCTCTATCTTTTTTTGGTGGTTTGTTTTAACGTTTATTTATTTTTGATAGAGGAGAGCATGAGTGGGGGAGGAGTAGAGAGAGAGGGAGATAAAGAATCCGAAGCAGGCTCCAGGCTCTGAGCTGTCAGCACAGAGCTTGATGTGGAGCTTGAACTCACGAACCATGAGATCATGACCTGAGCCTGTGGGACGCTTGACCCACTGAGTCACCCAGGCGCCCCTAGTCACTGCTCTATCTTAAACAGAATTCTTTTTTACAGTGTTTCATCTTTTACATACCTATGGTCTTATCTTTTTCCTCATTCCTAAGATTACCTATTTCTGTTTCTAGGTGTTTTTTGTTTAAGTTTGTTTATTTATTTTGAGAGACAGAGAGCTCATGTGCAGAAAGAGAGGCAGAGGAGCAGAGAGAGAGGGAGAAAGAGAGAATCCCAAGCAGTTTCCACACTGTCAGCACAGAGTCCAACGTGGGGCTTGAACCCATGAATGGCAAGATCATGACTTGAGCCGAAACCAAGGTTCCTACACTTACTCGACTGAGCCACCCAGGTGCCCCTTGTTTCTAGCTTTTTCCTCCTCTTGAAGACATACTTGTCAGAGTTTTGTCTATTTTATTGATATTCAGAAAATATTTGTTGAGGCTACTTTTGTTTCTTATTTCACTAATTTCTTTAAGTTCACTAATTTCCTCCTCCGACTCTGTTGGTATTTATTTTTTATTTTCTTTCTAGAAGGAGCTGCTTATCGCACCCATTTTTCTTTTTTCTTTTTTTTTATTTGATAAAGTTTCCTAAGACTCCGCTTTTTTTCCTGTAAGTTTTCCTTTGGCTAAATGCAATGGCTTTTAACATATGATATTATCATTGACATCACTTTATAAATTAATACTTTATGTTTCTTCCTTAAAAATGGTTACTTATGAAATTTTATAAATTCTAGATGGCTCTGGAATTCTGGTAGGTGTGGGAGGGTTGGATGAGGCAAGAAGGAGCTCTCCATGTGTAGTTAATTCGGTAAGAAAATGTTCTGTATAATTTCTACGTTTTAGAATTTACTGAGGTGTTCTTTATGGCTGAACAAAACAAGTTTGATAAATGTTCCATGAGTATTTGAAGGCCATGATCGTTTCTGCGAGAGATTCTTATGCTTTTATATGGAAGATAAAAAGAATCTTGTTTTTTAATGCTTTGTTTGTTTTTGAGAGAGAGACAGAGTGCAAGTGGGGGAGGGGCAGGAAGAGAGGGAGACACAGGATCAGAAGCAGCTTCCAGGCTCCAAGCTGTCAGCACAAAGCCCAACGCGGGGCCTGAACTCACAAACTTTGAGATCATGACCTGAACCAAAGTCTGAAGCTTAACGGACTGAGTCACCTAGGCGCCCCCTAGAAAAAGAATTTTCATTGTAACTCTTAAGAAAATGACAAATATTTACTGACTGCTCATTTTATGCCATGCCCTATTCCAGGGTTTTTCAACTTTGGCCCTACTGACACTTTGGGCTGGGTGATTCTTTGTGTGGAAGGCTATCCTATCCAGTGTAGGATACATTTAGTAGCATCCCTGTGCTCTACCTGCCAGATGCGAATAATAGCTGTGGACTCCTTCCCCAAGAAAGGGGACCGAATATGTCTTCAGACATTGTCAAATGGGCCCTGGGTACAAAACCGCAAAATTGCCCTGGATGGAGACCCACTGCTGGTTTACATTTATGAGTGTATTTAATCTTCATTACAAGCCTACGCGGTAGGTTCTACAGTTCCTCTTTTTACAAAGAAGTATTGGGGCGCTTGAGTGGCTCAGTTGGTTAAGCGTCCCACTTCAGCTCAGGTCATGATCTCACGGTTCATGGGTTTGAGCCCCGTGTTGGGCTCTTCATTGACAGCTCCGAGCCTGGAGCCTGCTTCAGGTTCTGTGTCTCCCTCTCTGTCTCTGTCCCTGCCCTGTCTCTCTCAAAAACAAATAAATGTTGAAAAAAAAAATTTTTTTTACAGAGAAGTATCCGTAAACCAAGAAAGTGTCTGTAAACAGAAGCCCAGAGAGGTTCAAAGTAACTCTCCGAAATCACAGGGGAATTAAGCGTTATTTGTAACGGAGAAACCAAAACAAGGCAAAATAGAATCAACCTAAATACCATTCAATAAATTGTGGAATAGGCATACAAAGGTGCTTTGAAAAAATTAGCTACTTGGTTTATTTACATACGATGAATAAATGTCAAAAACAACACTAGAAGGAAAAAGCCAGTCGCAGAAATCTTTCAGGGGGAAAATAGAACATGCATTATTGTCTGTGAGCTCTCTGGACTGGGTGGTCTTGGGGGCCCCAGAAGATGCTGCTGCAGCTCAATTCACCCACTCCCTGTTCTTCTGCAGAAATCTTTAGCTGTGACATCCCCCCACCTTTTCTTTGTACTGGGGGCTCATAGGGCCTTTATTCCTTTACTGTGATGTTAATAGTGTCTTGGGAAAACAGTAGATACCCAGCCAATGCACTCTGCTTGGGTCAGTTGCCACTCAAGTGTCTGTTTTCCAGCTTTTGAGATGGTATTACTATTGTTCTCTGCGTGCTTATAGATTGTGTGTGTGTGTGTGTGTGTGTGTGTGTGTGTGTGTGTGTATACCAGTTGTTAAAATGCTGACGATGCCCCCCCAATAGACTTGGGAGCCCATTTCCCAAGTGCCTTGAGCCTCCAAGTGTTCCCCACAGCCCTCGCCTCTTCCCTGAGACGCCTAGGCACCCCTAATGATCTAGAAACTGACAGGGTAAGGGCTGGTTTAGCAGGGAGGGGTCTCCAGAGCCCACCCCAGCTCCAAGGCCAGCCCTGGGTGGCCACAGTCTTCTTGCCTTTGACTATTCTGTGTGGCACCCTTGCTTGGAAAGGAGAGGGACCATATGTACGTACGTGGCTGATCCTGAAGTCCTCACCTCTAGTTTGAAAATGTTCCCTAGGTGATTTTGTCTAACAGCCAGATTTACAAGCCATTGGCACGGACGACAGAGCTGGGGTTGGGACAGACCTGGAATCTAACCCTGACTCCTCTACCCTCCAGGTGTGTGATTTGGGAGCCATCACCTCCACTCTCTGAGGCTCTGTTTCACCATCAGTGACAGGGAGATTCGGATCCCTCGTGCAAAGGGTTGCTGGAGATATCAGAAGAGATTTTGTGTGTAGCAAGCCGATCTTGGGGCTAAGGAGGGGACGCATGTAACTCACCCAAAGGCCGCCAGGTGGGGCCATTGGCATCGGTGATCCAGAGCAGCAGCATTAAAACTCTTAAAACTCTGGTGAGCCTCTGCACCTCCTGAGCCAGTTTTGTTTGTCGTTTTTAATTTTAAAATAATGGCTCCCCCAGGGAGGCAGAATCCAAATCTCTGAGGCTGGGGCTAGGATTTTAGTCCACACTGTGAAACTTCGAGACCACTGATTTAGAGCCCTACGTAAGGGGGGGCCAGGCATCCCTCCCTCCCTCTCTCGGGAGTGGGGACTCACCCTTGGCTCTCCCTTGCTTTGGCCCAGGACCTCTGGACGTGCCCTCTGGGATTGATGGGACGACCATTTCCCAGCTTGGATCTTGGCAGTCCATCCAGAATCTGCTCTGTGGGCACCCCACAGCTCCACACACAGCATCCTTGGTGAGGAGCGCCTTGGACCCTGCAGCCTGCCCTTGGCCAGCGGGTGGAGGCCTGGACCCACCCTCCCCCTGTTGTCGACTTTGGCCAAGACGACTGGATAAGTCATACTGATCATGGAACATTTGATTTCTCCGGGGAACACCCATCAACAACAGGAACCAAAGGAACACTGGTTGAGGAGGTGGCTGTAACAATCTAGGTTAGAGACGACGGGACCTGGTAGGAGGAGAACACTGGAGACAGATTCAGGAAGCATGCAGGATGCAGGGGGGAAGTAAGAGAGGAGAGAAAAGCCTAGAAAAGTGGCACTCTTCCTACTGCACCTGGGGGCTTGTCAGAAATGCACAACCTCAGGCCTCCCAGACCTGCTGAGTCAAAACCCCATGTTAACAAGATCTTCAGGTGATTTGTTTGTACCTTGAAGTCCAAAGGTACTAGCCCTGGTCTGGAGTGCTGACTAGGTTTCTGGCTGTTTTGACATCGCCCCTGATAGAGGACCCAGGAGGAACAGGAGTGGGGCAGGTGGGGGGAGAGACTGTAAGTTTCATTTGCCCCCCTGGGATTTGGGGGTGCCTGAGGACACCCAGATGCACTGTCCGGGAGGAGCTGTGCGTGTGCCTGAGGCTGGGGGTGGGGGGTGCAGGTGTAGGAGCCAGGAGCACCCCTGTGATGGCTCAAGTCCCAAGTGCAGAAGAAATTCCTCAGGGAGGGTGGGTAGCAGTGAGGGTGTCTGGGGGGCCCAGCCACCATGTGATGGAGTGCACTTGAACTCAGCTCTTCTGACCCTGTGATGAGAGCCAGGACTTGCCTGTGGTTCAGACCAGCATCCTTGGTGCCACAGGGACTCTGGGGCTCCCGCCATCTGTCCAGGGCCCCTCCTCTGAGTAGCTGAGCCCTTGTGACAACTCGTCTACCTGTCATCTCCGCCCATACCTTGACTGGCATCTCACACCTGTTTTGCCACATCTATTCCACAGAACTCGGGGCCTTTTTCCCACTGCTCCCTGAGGCTGCTGCTGTCTCAGCTTCCCCTCAGGAGATGCAGGCTGTACCTGGGCATTCCCCCTTCTTTTCCCCCAAGACCTGTTGATTCTGCTCCCTAAATCCATCCACTTTCTATTCCCACCATTCCTGCCCTGGTCCAAGAACAGCATCTTGAACCAGATGACTGCCATGGCCTCAAAGGGGTATCCTGGGGTGCCGTGGTGACCTCTCCAGTGCACACTGCCCATAGCAGCTGGAGTGAGTTTCCCAAAAGCGAATCAGTTAGCACACACTTCTGCTAGGAGCCTACTGGTGGCTTTCTGAGGCTCCAAGAACAAAGCCAAACGTACCACCAGGTCCTCCGTGTGTGAGATGTGGGGCCCAGCCACCTGTTGCACTCTGCCTGGGCCACTCCCCACTGCGTCCTGTGACAGCCTCATGCCTTCCTTCGCATCCCAGGTCTGCTCGGGGATGACTGCAGACAGATCACAACAGGCTCCTTCCCTGAGTCCCCAGCTCAGAGATGCTTTGCCTCCTAGCTCCATATTTAATGCACGGAGCTTCTCCTTCATTATGGATATCAAAGTCACCATGGTGTGTCTGCTCCTTCCCCCTGACTGTCGTCTGTCTTCCTTCCACATAGTGAGAACAGCGGGTGCCAACCATGAACTCGTGTTTCTGCTGGTGTTGAGTTCCAGGATCCAGAGAAATTCAGGAAACTCTTCCTGGACCGCCTTCCTGAGATAAAGCTGGAGGAGGGGCAAAGCCCTGCGTTGGGGTAAGCTGTAGTTCGTAAGTAGAGACTTGTAGTCAGGGCCAACTGAGATGAAACTGGAATGTGCTTATGGAGAGGGGAGAGACTGATGGGTCCAGATGGGAGTCACAGAGAATGCCTGGAGGCGGGTCTGGGATGTAAACACCAAGCACGGGTGATGAGGCCAGGCCCAGAAAGCCCCAGAGGCCTCCGAGCAAGAGCCAGGCGGAATCCTGGGCCACCTGCTCGGGCCCCGAGGCCTCGCCCCCTGACTAACCCTGTCCTCCGGCCCAGTCCACAGCCGGACTCTGCCCCTTCTGACCTGCCGCACCCCTATCTGAGTCCACAACCGCTTCTCTGGCCTGACTGCTGTCAGACTTTGTGACTCTCAGACCTTCCCATTTTCCAGATCAGTACTTACACCTGCCCCCACGGTTTGCCCTTTCCCATCTGGGGCCCATCTGTCCCTTCCTCCACCTGGTAGGGAGTCAGCAAGTCAGCCACCCTAGGGTGCTCTCAGCTAGCCCCCGCTTGCCCAGGACCCTCCGGTTTTCTTGTCTGTAAAGTGGGGTGGGGGCATCTCTTCTCTGACAATGAGGGCAGAATGCTTCCTCCACCTTCCCCACTTCAGATCTTCTGGGCCAGGAGGGAGGAGACACGCTGGGGCTGACCTGTGACCAGAAAATGGTCCCCATGGGCCCTGAAATTTGACCAGAGACATGCCTTTCTTCCTGCACAACTGCTGAGGGGTGTGACCTCCTTTGTCACCCTTTCCCCTTAGCTACCTCCATTCTTATCTTGAGTGGGGGGCCCCAGGACACTTCTCTTTTTCCTCTCAGCCTACTTCCAATCTCGGGAAAGGCAGAATGTGCCAGTTGGCTGTGGGCACCGCCCAGGGCTTCCCAGCTGTGGCTGGTGCAGAAGGAGCAAGATAGGGAGGGACAACCTACTCCACCCTGGAAAGCCCTGGGGAATTCCAAGATCATCGTTGGCTCCAGCCAGCAGGGCCGCGCCCTGCCTTCCCTACACCACCCTGGCCTTGCCAACAAACACCCTCAGCGGCTCCCCATTGTCTCAGCCCCAGGCCCAGCTCCGTCCTCTGGAAAGTGTCCCTGAGGGGCGCCTGGGTGACTCAGTTGGTTAAGCGCCGGACTTCGGGTCCGATCATGATCTCACGGTTTGTAGGTTCGAGCCCTGCATTGGGCTCTCTGCTGACAGCTCAGAGCCTGGAGCCTGCTTCAGATTCTGTGTCTCCCTCTTGCCCTCTGCCCCTTCTCAGCTCACACTCTGTCTCTTTCTCTCTTTCTCAAAAATAAATGGACGGGGGCACCTGTGTGGCTAGTCGGTTGACTTCAGTTCAGGTCATGATCTCACGGTTCCTGAGTTCGAGCCCCACGTCAGGCTCTGTGCTGCCAGCTCAGAGCCTGGAGCCTGCCTCGGATTCTGTGTCTCCCTCTCTCTCTGCCCCTCTTGCTTGTGTTCTGCCCCCCTCTCTCTCAAAAATAAATAAATATTTAAAAAATTAAAAAAAAATAAATGGACGTTAAAAAAATTTAAAAGAAAGAAAGAAAGAAAGAAAGAAAGAAAGAAAGAAAGAAAGAAAGAAAGAAAGAAAGAAAGAAAGAAAGAAAGAGTCCCTGATAACCTCAACCTCCAGGGCTCCCTCCTCCTGCGAACGGTGCTCCACTGAAAGTAGCACCTGCAATGGATAACATCAGGCCTTACACAGAACTTCATTCATTGATTCGGTGCTTTGTGGGGTGTGGGGTCTCCCCTTTATATCTGCCAAGTACTCAGTGCTCGCGGCTGCCATGAGCCCCTTCCCCACCTACCACACCTCTTCAGGGTCTCCTGCCCTCAGGAATGGATCAGGGACACTCGTGAGCAGCCACGTTGGCCTACACGGGGCTGAGGGAATCATCTGGGAACTCTCGACCCTCCAGTCTTGCTACTCTGGGAGTGGATGAAGCCCGAAACATAGAATTTTGAAGCCTGAGAGGGATGTTGATCCGTCACGAAGTCAAGGAGCAAGGAGGGAGGAGAAGGCTCCCAAGCGCCCTCTGCCGGCGGCCCCTCATGGACCGGCGTATATCGCACTGAAAATGAACAGGCGGGCGTTTTGTTTACAGGGACCAATCCGGCCTGGAGCTGCAGATCTGGGGAACCCACCCTGGCCCAGTCACCTCTCCAAGCTCCGCGTCACTTCAGGGGAACCCCCGGGAGACCCGTTGGCCAGCTCACGTTTCATCAGTGCATTTAGCCTGCCAAGCATCCTTTCCTGGCTGTCCTAACCCTAGCGCAGGGAGGTAAGCAGGAATTGGGGCCCCTCTCTCATTTTGACATCAGAGAGGTTGAGACTGAAATCTCCAGTCTCAAGTAAAAGGCATGTCTCCCTGTCCTGCTGCCCCCCTCTTCCAGCTGGGGAAGCTGAGGAAGGTCCTGTGGCAGGACTCAGCTGGCTCAGTCTGATCCTACAAAGGAACAAAGCCATTGGGCTGGGGCCGAGGCAGGTGCTGGCAAGACCCTGTAGCCCAAATGGCCCACTCAGTGGCCAGGTGCAGCCCCATAAACAGATCTGGGCAATCTGTTGGCAGAGGGAATGCGGTGGGGCGGGGAGGGTGTGTCAAAGGAAGTTGCAGCCAATGTGGGCACCTTTGGGTGAAGAATTTACTCTCTCTGCCCACCCAGCATCTACTCCTTCTTATGGGAGGTTTCCCTTAGGAATCTCCCCTGCCCAACTCTCAGGACATGTGGTTCCAGCGAGATTGCCTTTTCCAGCACCCACGGGCACAGGGCCCAGGCCCAAAGGTTGACTCAGAGAATTCCACTCCCTGCCAAAGTTACTGCTTCTGAGGTGGGCAGAAGTTCAACCCCAGATGAAAAGCCCCACCATTTGGGGACTTTTGTAGGGACTGTTTCCTGTGGATTTGCTAAGCTGGGCACATGAAGCACTGGGGATGGCTTGAGTGTGAAGCCAGGGCAGAGCTGGGAGAGGATGGGGTTGTGAGCAGATACACGATAGGGGATAGGGTATCAACCGCTCACCAGGCAATGTCTTTTACCTTGCCCCTGGCCAGAAGAGTCCAGCAAGGCTCAGAGCCCAGTGGGCTGAGGCCAGAGCTTAGATGTCCTGTAGCTATGGGAATTCACAAGGGAAGGTCTAGGTGGAGGCCAAGTGGACAGAAAGGTGGCCTTGAAGTGTGTGTGTCTGTGTGTGCGTGTGCACACAGGGGGGAGGGGGAGGGAGAGTCAGGGACTTGAGCCAAGAAATTAAGGAATTTGCTGATAGGACCAGAAGTCTTAAGCAGGAGGCTGGAGAAGTCCAGAGAGTCTTCACAGAGTTAGGGACCAGGGTCTTCCTTTCCCGCCAACGCCCAGATCCTCCATAGTAGTGGGCAGGAGAAGGGGCCTGCAGGAGTGAGGCAGCAAGGGGCAGAACGAGACTGGAAACATGGCCTTGATGCCTTCCTGAATAAACCAGCTTTCTCGGGGTCTACAGGACTGCTCATTCAATGAAGACTCCGGCTCACCCCATCCCTGGGAGGTGGTGGATGCAGGAGTCAGATAAGACCTAACCCTGCATTTCAGGTCCAGAATGGGAAGCGGAGGCGGGCCCGGCCCTCATGTCAGGTGCCCCGCACTCCCGTGCCCCCAGGCAGCGAGGCCCGCTTAGCCCAGGCCTGTGCAGGGGCCAGGAGTCCCAGGATGAGCGCCAATTTCTACCGTTCTGCGGCAGACGGGACAGTCTCTAATCTCAAGGAGGCCCAGTCTAAAGGCAGATGCGGGGGCCCTGATGTGTGAAATGGCCAGATGGGCCTGGAGCCGGGGGAGAGCAGCAGAGGGACCCTGGGCTCCAGAGCTGGGAGTTGTGGCCCACTCAGGATCTGGGGAGGATGCCGAGTACAAGCTGTGACTCCCACACCCTCTCAGGCCTGCCTGAGGCTGCTCAGCAATCCCTCAGGCCGGGCCAGGCCGGGGGCCTCACCCACGTGGCCCAGGGACATGAGGAACTGGGCTGCAGATGGCCTTGGTAACCAGCTGTGCCAACATGCTGACGTCTGACCCGGGCGGGTCTGGGAGGCCCCCGGCTTGTTAGATAACTGAAAACAACAGCCTGAGGGGGAGCAGAGGTCTTCAGGGCTGCCGGCTTCGGGTTCGGCTCCCAGACGACTCCTCCTTAGGCCCCTGCCGGTCCTCTCCACCAGCCAGCAGAAGAGCCAGGACACCAGGTCACAGCTTCCTGGAAGAGATGCCCTGTCGTGGCTGTGACAAATTGTCACAAACTGGTGGCTTCAAACAACGCCCATTTATCCTCTTACAGTTCTGGAGGCCAGAAGTCTGAAATCAGTTTCACTGGGCTGAAGTCAAGGGGTCGGGCCGGCCCAGGTCCCTCTGGGCGACTCTGTTCCTAGCCTGTCTCAGTTCCTGGTGGCTGCAGGCATCCCTTAGATTGCGACCCCGTCACTCCGATCTCTGCCTCAGTGGTCGCATCGCCTTTTCCTCTTCTATGTCTGATCTCCATCTGCCCTCCCTCTTTATGAGGTCACTGTGGTTGCATTTAGGGGCCGCCCAGATGACCCAAGATAATGTCCCATCTTAAGATGCTTAACTGAGTCACATCTGCCAAGACTCTTTCCACGTAAGGCAATGTTAGTAGGTTCTAGGGTTTAGGCTCTGGGTATGTTTGGGGGCTATTACTCAGCTTACTCATGCCCCTCTCTGTGCAGAGACCCCTGGTCCTGGAGCCCAAAGGTCACTCAGCACAGTGGACTTTGAAGAATGGGCTCCTGAGGGGCGTCTGGGTGACTCAGTTGGTTAAGCATCCAACTTTGGCTCAGGCCATGATCTCGCAGTTCATACGTTCGAGCCCCGAGCTGGGCTCTGTGCTGACAGCTCAGAACCTGGAGCCTGCCTAGGATTCTGTGTCTCCCTCTTTCTCTGCCCCTCCCTTGCTCATGCTCTGTCTCTGTCTCTTTTTCTTCCCAAAATAAATAAACATTAAAAAAAAATTTAAAAGGGATGCTTGGGTGGCTCAGTCAGTTAAGCGTCTAACTTCGGCTCAGGTCATGATATCACAGCTTGTGGGTTCGAGCCCCACGTGGGGCTCTGTGCTGACAGCTCAGAGCCAGAAGCCTGCTTGGGATTCTGTGTGTCTCTCTCTGTCTCTCTCTGCCCCTTCCTCGTTCCCACTCTGTCTCTCTCTCTCTCAAAAATAAATAAACGTTAAAAAAATTTTTTTAATTAAAAAACAATAGGCTGGGCTCCTGGAAGGAGGTAGCTCTCTGGGACTCCCTCATCCTCCGGTTAGGGGCGACAAAGGCCTCTGCCCCACAGGCTGTCTGAGAGGCTCTGCAGCGTGGCGAACCAGGCGGTAGCAACTCCAGGCCGAGTAGCTTCCCGGTATTTGGCTGGAGCACGCTGGCTCTACTTGATGCAGAGCCTTGAAGAATGTGACCCTCGCTCTCCCAGTGCCAAGGGTGGTTGTTAGGGACACAGGCCCAGGAATCCCAATCTTTCACAAGCTCCCAGGGGACCCAGGTGCTAACGAAGTCAGAGGACTGCTGGGATATAGTTCACCTCTACTGACGAGCATAGGGCTCCCCTGAGGACCATTGTCTTGGGGGCTGCTTGTGTTCAGAGAGATTGCTTCCTCACCTCCGCCAACCAGGCACGCAGGGGTCCTGTGAGCTCTGGGGGACAGGGTGAGTCTGACAGACCCTCCCCAGTGCCAGGTGAGCATCCATGTCCACATTTTGACAGGTAAGCCCGAAGACAGAAGCGTCCCCAAGCACAAGCCCTCAGAGCTCATCAGAGACAAGGTCTCCACTATACCCCCAGAGACAGGGTCTGACCACTGTCAAGGTGGCTGCTCCCATCCCGGGCAGTCCTGTTGCTGGAAAGTGGTCTTCTGAAAAGAGAACGCTTTGGCCACGTTTTGGCCTGGGGGCCACCCCAAACGATACTCAACTGTCTCTTCAGTTTGGTTGCTTAGCAAGCTCAGATGCTCCCTATGGCCCCAGGAATGTCAGTGAAGGGTCCACCCCATGCCACACCCATTGGAGCCACCTCTGCAAACAAAAGAGGCAGATCTGTGGCCCCCTGGAGCTAGCCTTTTGGCGGTGGGTATTTAGGACTGAGCTCCTCTGTGTCTTCATGGAGCAGCAGGGATGAAAGCCCACCTCATGACCTTATGTCCTTGACCCTAAGGGCTGAGGACCTTAGGGTCAAGGGTCAGGTGTTCTACCAACTGAACCAGCCAGGCGCCCATGTATTGTGTGTGTGTGTGTGTGTGTGTGTGACACACACACACACACACACACACACACAACATGAGTGGGAGGGGGGCAGAAAGAGGAGACACAGAATCTGAAGCAGGCTCCAGGCTCTGAGCTGTCAGCACAGAGTCCGATGCAGGGCTCAAACCCACCAACTGCGAGATCATGACCTGGGTCCAAGTCGCACACTTAACCAACCAAGCCACTCAGGTGCCCCTATATTTTTATTTTCTGTTTATGACAAGGTTTAGGCATCTTAAAAATAAAACAACAACACAATAACAACAAAAAACCTTACTGGCCAGACAGACTACCCCTCCTGGGGCTAGGCAATTCTTGGAGTTGGCAAGGGCCCAGCCCAGGGCATGCCTTTGATATGCAAACTGCAAACCAACTGTTCCAGAGCTGGCAGACATTGGTTCCTAAAGATCAGCAGACAGTGTTCCTCTGCCTTAATCATCTCTGACCACCCCTGTAGCTTAGAGCCATACCAGCCCATCCGAAACTGTTGGAAAGTTTTCCAAGGAAACCCCAAGAAAGGTTCTGTCCCAGATTTTCCCCCTCACCGTTGTCTTCTGCCTCCTGAGCATGCTGGTGTCTTTCTCATGTGGCCCTGCACGGTGTGCTCTGACCCCTGTCTCTAGAAACAATGAGAATAAACAACTTTATTTTCCTGAGCCTCTCCTGGGACTCCCTCTGTGGCTACTCCTGACTGACCATCATGTAAAAAAATTTTGTAAAACGTCTTTCTCTTCCCACTGGAAGTTCATCTCTGACTTCCCCACGTGTGAAACTCTTCTTTATTCTTTTAGATCCAGTTTCAATGTCACCTTCTTGAAGAAGCCTACCTCAACAGCCTCGGAGAAGGCTCCCTCTTTCCCCGGGGGTCCTGTCACCCACGGCTCAGTAGTTGAACATCAGGCTTTTGGGGCAGAGGTGTTCAGTGCGTAGTGTCATCCAGAGCCCAGTGCACCAAGCAAGTCCAAGTCAGTGGAGATGGCTCTTGGAACGGAGCTGGCACAGCCCTTTAGAGAAGAATCTGGCAAAATGTGGCAAGAACTTCAAAACTGGTACACCATTGCCCCAATACTTCTAGGAATCTGCTCTTTGGAAAAAATCTTTAAAAATAAAACTAAGTGAACATATGGGAAAGGGCGGGAGAGAAGAAAAGGAAACAAACCACAGAAGACTCTTAATGATAGAGAACAAATTGAGGGAGGTGGGTGGGGGATGCGCTAGATGGGTAATGGGCATTAAGGAGGGCACTTGTGATGAGCACTGTGTGCTGTATATAAGTGATAAGTCACTGAATTCTACTCCTCTAACCAATATTGCACTGTATATTAACTAAATAAAATTTAAATAAAAATAAAGAGGGGCACCTGGCTGGCTCAGAGTTCAAGCCCACGTTGGGTGTGGAACCTACTTAATTATAAACAAACAAGCAAACAAACAAATAAGTAAATTTCTGCCTAGAATGGCTTATCACAGTGTTATTTGTTTTAAATCTATTATTGGTCATCGAAGTTATGCACGCATGCAAAGTAAAGACATAAGAAATTGTACAAGGATTATATCAAGAACAGCAGTCCCTTCATGTCCTGGTCAGGTTTTCTAGTTGGTTCTTTAGGCATTAATTTTCATACCTCTAAATAGCACGCTTATATTGCTATACAAACTTCTGGATTGTTTCATTTTAAGTTTTATTTATTGCATTTCCATGATGCAAGATGAAAATTTCACTCACATCCCTTCCTTCTCTGTCCCTAGTCCCCATCCCAACTTTAATCCCTCATCTTCCCAATATCCCAGTTTTATTGTCATTTTGGCTAGATTGCTATTCAGGCTTTGTATCATTATGTTTATGTAAATGCTATTCACAGCTGAACATGTGGCGCTGTAATTACTTCTCCTCTCCTAGAACAGCCTTTTGTTTGCACTAGAGGTAATGACTGCCATCTATTTCTCTATGTACTCATCATGAATTTCATCCTTAAACTTTTTTTCTACCTAGGCGAATATCCTTTTGATTGTGTAAAATCATATTAGATTTTAGATTAGGTCTTTGCACTTTGAACCTCTTGAGGAACTCTTTCCTGGAGGCTCCTGGTCCACTTCAGTCTGCACAGGTGGTCCTGTGCCTGGCACATGGCTTTTGTCCAGGAACCGCCCTTCGCCCTCATCCTGGGCCCTCCTTTGCTCACTCTTGGGCTGGAGTCTCCTGTCTTAGATCCTGTATTGTTTTCTCTTCTTATCTTTTTCCTGGTACTATCAGCACTTTCTCTAACAGCTCCTAGAAACCAGAAGCATGGGAGGTAATTCTTTTGAGGTCTTGCGTGTCTGAAAATGTCTTTAATTACTCTTACACATGATTGATAGCTTTGTTGAATATAGGTATCTAATCTAGGGGTATACTTTCTCCCATTGTTGTGATGGTGTGTGCTGCTTTCACAGAGTAGATACTGAGACATCTGAAGCCATTCTAATTGATCGTCTTTTTTTTTTTTTAATGGAATCTGTTTTTTTTTCTTCTTGTCTAGGATCTTATAAAATATGTGCTTTTTATTCAGTATGTTAGAATTCCATTGTGATGTGTTTTGGTGTCGGTGTATTTTCATAAGTTGTGCAAAGCACTGATTTTATAGGGAGGTGTGTTCTTTTTTGGGAGACTTGTGTTCTGGGAATTATTTCTTTGGTCTCTCTGTTTCCTCTGTTTTCTCTTTCTGAAATTCCTGTTATTCAAACATTAGACTTCTTGGGCTGGATTATGTATTTAAATTTTTTTCCTTATATTTTCCATCACTTTGTTGAACTTTATATTTCTGAGATCATAATTTTAAGTTTTTCTTTCCATGCATGGTTTCTGCCTCCTTCAAGTTATTTGCTTGTTTGCTTGTTAGTGCTGGTATCCTGACTTGATATAGGAAATTTTACACAAATGTATGGTAATCCTTGACTATCCATTCACATCTAAAATGGGGGAAAGTAGAGTGGAGGATTTTTGGTTCCAGCCACAACAAACAAAGAAGTATTGGATTTATCTTCCTCTCCTAGACAACTATCATACTGTAGAAGAGATATGAAGTGACCTTAAAAAAAAAGGGAAACATGGGAAGTTCCACACCCATCACAGCTGGGTGGAGCACCTTCCAAATCAGATTGTTCCTGAAATAGGGGCACTGCTGCTTCAGATTCTGTGTCTCCCTCTCTCTCTGCCCCTCCCCTGCTCATGCTTTGTCTCTCCTGCTCTCAAAAATAAATAAAATGTTAAAAAAAAAATTTGAAATAGGGGCACTGGTTTTATTGGGTGGATGAAATGAGGGTTTGAGTTTACAGCTGCTACAGTAGGTGGGGCAGAATAACAGAGAGGAGGGAGTTGGGAAGAGAAGATACGTAGAAATCTGCATGGTGATCCCTTTGAATCTTTAGCCAAACACTGAGCTTGCATCCTGAGGGTAAGACTCTGTGAGGCCACTCTGAGAACCATGATTAGGCAACTGAGCTGAATTGAGATTCCTAAGATCACACAGTATTGGAAAGAATTGCAATTCCAAACAACCAAAAGAAAAAGGACTTGCTGAATGTCAGGCATTCAGATGGAAAACCACAAAGGTAAAGAAAACAGAATACTCTTTAAAGGAAAACAACATAATCTAGTTCCACAATAATGTAGTTTAACAATGTCCAGCATACTATCAAAATTTACTAAGCATAAAAAGATGGGAAAAAAGTCAATAGAAACCAACTCAAAGATGACAAAGATGCTGGGATTAGCAGACTGAGTTTCAAATCAGCTATCACAAGAAATTCAAGGAAAAGATGGGGGCCCAGCACCCATGAAATGAAAACATGTAAAAGGGGGAAAAATTAAAATTTTAGAATTAAAAAAACGCAATACCTGAAGTTAAAAATTCACAGAATAGTGTAGTGTTCTTGTGAACACTACAGAAAAAGGATTAGTAAACTTGAAGGCAGGTCAATAAAAACTACCCAAACTAAAGTACACAGAAAAAAAAAAAACAAAAAGAATAGAGCTTCAGGGACCTGTGGGAGTAAAATCAAGCACTCTTAAGTTATGTGTAATTAGAGTTTTAGAAGAGTAATACTGGGGCATAAAAAGTATTTGAAGGAATAATGGCCACATTTTTTTCTAATTTTTCTCCAGTTTTATTGAGCTATAATACACATATAACATATTAGCTCTAGGTGTACTATCTGATGGTTTAAATCAGATGAATGGTCACCATAAAAGTTTAGTTAATATCCATCACCCACCATCCTACACCCAACTTTCAAATACACAATACGGTATTGTTAACTTTAGTCACCAGGCTGTACATTACATCCCCAGGACTTATTTGTCTTACAACTGGAAGTTTGTATCTTTTGACCATCTTCACCCATTTTGCTCACCCTCCACCCTTCAGTTCTGACAACCTCCAATCTGTTCTTGGTATTTGTAAGTTTGGGCTTCTTAATATTCCAAATATAAGTGATATCATACACTTAAATCTTTCATGATTTTTAAAAACCATTAAAAAAAAAACTCGTGTTTTTTCCTTCTGCATATTCAAAGACCATATATTTAAAGCACGTAGTTGGATCTTGCGTTATTTGATTTGACCATCCCTGCCTTTCATTGGAATGTTGAGTTCATTTACATTCTGTTAATCATTGATATAGTGAGTTTATTGTAGAGCATCTATTTGCTTTCCATTTGTCCCATGTATTCTTTGTTTCTTTTTTCTTCCTTTCCTGCCTTTTTGGGGACCAATTGTGTATTCTTTTTGACAGTTCCATTTTACCTCTTCTATTGGATTTTTATCTGTCCTTCTTTATTTTAAACTTTTGGCTGTTGTTCTAAGGATTACAGTATTCATTTTCAACTTATTACAGGCCACCTTGATTTAGTATTAAAGTTTTTCTATATAATTTAAGAAACTTAAAATAGTATACTCCCTTTTACTCTCTTGTATACTTTATACTATTATTACATTAATATAGGTTGTAAACCCCACATTACATGGTTTTTCTTATTTTCTTGAAACTGTCAATTGTCTTTCAAAAAAATAAAGAAGCTAGGAAGAAGCTAGAGTGTCTAGAAAAAGTAAATTCCAGGACAAGGGCTATAACCAGAGATAGAGACATTTTATAATGATAAAAGGTTCAGGTTCATCAGGAAGATATAGTACTTATAAATGTGTTCACTCAACAGGAGAACTTCTAAGATTCATGAAGCGAAACTGACAGATCTAATGGAGAATTAAACAAATCCACAATTATAAGTAGGAATTTTTACACCGTCCCTCCGTAATTGATATAAACCAAAGTAGACCAAAAAAATCAGTATTCTTAGTTCAGAATGATATACATACCTCATTTTGCCTGACTGTTTTGGAATTTACATGTCTATGTTGATTCCCCATTCATATGCCTATTAAATTTGTTTTTTTCCTGTTAGTCTGTCTCATGACAGTTTGTTTCTTAGTCCAGCTAGAAGGACCTTTGAGAGGACGAGAATGTTTGCTCCCTAACACTTTATTTTATTTTATTTTTTCAAGATCCTGTTCTTTTTTTTAAATATAATTTATTGTCAAGTTAGCTAACATACAGTTTATACAGTGTGCTCTTGATTTCAGAAGTAGATTCTCATGATCATCGCTTACAACACCCAGTGCTCATCCCAACAAGTGCCCTCCTCAATGCCCATCACCCAATTCCCCCTCTCCCCCACTCCCCCATCAACCTTCAGTTTGTTCTCTGTATTAAGAGTCTCTTATGATTTGCCTCCCTCTGTGTTTGAAACTGTTTTTTCCCCTTCCTTTCCCCTATGGTCTTCTGTTAAGTTTCTCAAATTCCACATATGCTCCCCAACACTTTAGACATTTATACTGTGCAAGAGTGAAAATTTTATGTCAATTTTGTGAGTTTCTGCCTGCAAATTTAGGAAAAAAGAGCAATAAATTAGAAGGAAAAGGAGCTCATCACTGGCCCAGAAGCCAATAAAATAGCAAATATATAAATAATAGAGGAAATCAACAAATTAGAAGATGGTCTTTTGACAGGGGAGTCAGCTTGAAGGTCCCAATGGCCAAATGTGGGAACATTTGAGGAACAAAATAAATAATGGGTTATAACCCACATGGTAAAATCAATATCCATCAATCTGATATAGATAAGTATTTATATGTATAATTAAATGAGGAAGAAGGCAAAGCTCTTTCTTATGAGCAGACTAATTCATAAATGTAGAAGGAATGATGGAAACAGAAAATTACTACTTGGCAAGCACCACTGTAACAATTGTTGCTGGCAGGGAACCATTAATGGCTGCTAAACATTAGTAATCTAGATGTCTCCCCCAACAGGATGCCCATTGATTATAAAGGTGAAAATTATAACTTTATTGTGGAGAAAACTGGCATTCACCACCTTAACCAAGTGACCAAGGCTGACATTAGGCAGCAATGAGACATGTCAACAGAGTGTACCTCCTGGTAGGATACACTGGGAAGGACACAGCAACTACTCATGCATGCAGCTTCTCCTTTTTTTTTTTTTTTTAATGTTTTTAATTTGTTTTTGAGAGACAGAGAGAGACAGAGTGCAAGCAGGGGAGGGACAGAGAGAGAGGGAGATACAAAATCCAAAGCAGGCTCCAGGCTCTGAGCTGTCAGCACAGAGCCTGACATGGGGCTTGAACTCAAGAACTGTGAGATCATGACCTGAGCTGAAGTTGGAGGCTTAACTGACTGAGCTGCCCAGGCATTCCTTATACATGCAGCTTCTTGTCTACCCCATACTTGCATGGAAGTATTTATGGTTGCCAGAGATGATATCAAGGTGACTTTGTGTGTCGGTCAGGATCTGATCAGAGAAGCATAATGCACAGGTGATTACAGGGATTTATTAGAGGAGTTGGACCTTACACAGTGTGGGAGCTGGTTAAACAATCTATGCGAACTCTTGCTTCTGTGCCTGGTGCTGGAGGCTGAAGTCAGCAGACCAGGCAATCAGAAGAGATTTGAATGTGAAGAGAGGGAAAAAAGAACAAGCTAGGACCTGCAGGCATGCATTAGAGTCTATAACAATGGACTGGAACCCATGTTGATCTCGCGCTGCCTTGAAGCTTAGATGAGGAAAATGACCTCCTGGAGAAGCTGGGACCCTTCATCATGGAGCTACACACGTACATGGCCCAGAAGCATGAGAAGCCGAAGGAGATTCTGGTAGGAACTAGAAGAGCTGCGTGCTTGGGTCAGCTGCCTACACCAGCCAAATGAGCCAGCTGATAAGCATGCTGCATGGGCCGTAACAGGGCATTGCATTAAGGAATATGGCTACTGCTTCACTTCCACCTCAACGATCTCAGGCAAAATGTGTCTGTGGCCCACATGGACCTGGAACTTCATGGGGATGGGAATTCTGGGAAACAATTCTAGCTCAGCTCACTTGATGTGATGCAAACCCACCACACTTCAACAGAGAAGCCACTGCCTTGGTTTCCCTCCAGGCACTTGGGGTCCTGGCCCCCAGTTCACAACTCTCTGGGTCCAGGCACAGTCACAAAGACTGGGGGATTCACTGTAAACAGGGCCCATCAACAATTTTCCATGAATGACATTCCACTTGTATCTTGACTCCACATCTTCCAAGGACACATTGCTCTAAGGAAGGAAACCCCAGGTCATTTTTCCAGTCAGGCTTACTTCTGTGAAGAAAGGGTCCAGGCCTACTGTTACCTTTTCTTTTCTTTCTTCTTCTTTTTTTTTAAGTTTGTTTATTTATTTTCAGAGAGAAACAGAGAGACAGAGAGAGAACACAGGGGGTGGGGGGGCAGAGAGAGAAGGAGAGAGAGAATCTCAAGCAGGCTCTGCACTGTCAGCACAGAGCCCAGTGCAGGACTCAATCTCACAAACCATGAGATGATGACCTGAGCCAAAATCAAGAGGAAGCTTAACTGACTGAGCCACTTCAGCGCCACCTGCTGTTATCTTTTCTCATGAAAGTGTTCCCTCTCGAATTCTCTGAAAGAGTGAGATGGTTGCAGTGTCTTCCTTAAATGTTTGGGACAATTCACCAGCAAAGCCATCTAGGCCTCGAGTGTATTGTAGGAAGGTCTTAAATTATGAGTTAAATTGCTTTAATATTTAAAGTCTTCAAATTTCCTATGTCTTCCTTTTTCTATTTTGGTAGGTGGGTTCCCCCCCCCCCCAAGAATCTATCTATTTTGTCTACATTTCTCAAATTTATTGTCATAAACTTTAATATAACATCTTATGATATGAACAATATGAGATCCTGCTATTTGTGACAATGCGGGTGAATTGGAGGACATTGTGCTAAGTGAAATAAGCCAGACACAGAAAGAAAGTTGCAAAAGGGTTTCACTGAGACATAGAATATTAAAAAAGTTGAATACATGGAAGCAGAGAACAGAATCGTGGTTACCAGAGACAAGTAAATGGAGGAAAATGAGGAGACATTAGTTAAAAGGTATAAAGTTACAGTTATGTATGATGAATGAGTCTAGAGATCTAATGTACACCATGGTGATTATAGTTAATAATATTGTGTTGCATCCTGGAAAATTGCCAACGATAGATTTCAGGTACTCTCACCACAAACACACACACACCCACATACACACACACACACACACACACACGGTGGTAGCCATATAGGGAGATACATATATTAACGAACTTGACTATAATAATAATTTCACTATAGAATATGTAGTGATGTTCTCTTTTTTGTTGCTAGTTATTTGTGTCTCCCTTTTTTTCTTAATTTCATTGGGAGTTTATCAATGTCATAGTCTTCAAATAGCTATATTTTGAGTTTCCAGATTCTCACTATTCTCACATTCATTCATTTTTGCTCTTATCAATATAATTTCCTTCTTTTTATTTTATTTGACTTTAATTTGCTAATCTTTGCATTTTTAAAGGCAAGTAAGGCATCTTACTTGTAGTGAGATGTCCATATGAAGAAGAGGTCCATTTTGTGTGTTCGATCCACCATATTTAACTAAAAACCCAGAATTATTTATATACAAAACTGGGAAATACCTAATTACTCAACTTTAGGCCTAACTCAGGGTCACAAATATCTTCTTCTGGAAGTTTTATAGTTTTGCATTTTACATTTAGATCTCTGATCTATTTTTTGTTAATTTATATATAAGTTGTAAGGTGTATGTTGAGGTTTTTGCTTTTCCATATGAATGTCCAGTTTTTCCAGCAACATTTATTTTTTTTCTTTAACGTTTATTTCTTTATTTTTCAGAGGTGGGGGGAGAGAGAGAGAAGAGAGAGAGAGAGAGAGAGAGAGAGAGAGAGAGAGAGAGAATGAGTGGGGGAGGGGCAGAGAGAGAATCTGAAGCAAGCTCCATGCTATCAGTACACTGATGAGCTGTGAGATCATGACTTGAGCCAAAATCAAGAGTTGGATGCTTAACTGACTGAGTCACCCAGGTGCCTCTCCCGCAACATTTGTTAAAAGAATTATCCACTTTTCACTGAATTGTCTTTACATATTTGTCAAAAAATTAGTTCTCCATACATGTAAGTCTACCTTCTCAACTATTCTGTTCCATTGATCTATTTCTCTATTATGCGAATATCACATAATTTTGATCATATAGCTTTATGAAAATTATTAAAATCAGGTAGTGTTAGTCTTCTAATTTTGTTTCTTTTTTTTCAAAGTTATTTTGGCTATTCCAGATACATTTTGAGTATGCGAATTTTAAAAACAGCTTGTCAATTTCTACAAAAAGCCTGCTGGATTATACTGAATCTATAGTTTAATTTGAGAATTACTATGTTAATTGCAATAATTCATTGCTAACACATACAAATAAAATTGACTTTTGTACTTTGATCTCGTATCCCAAAATTTTGTCAAATTCATTCATTAGTTCCAGTAGCTTTTTGTAGATTCCACTAGATTTTTACATAGACCATCACGTGGTCTATGAATAAAGAGTTTTACTTCTTTTCAATCTGGGTTGATTTCACTTCTTTTTCTTGCCTTTTGAGCAGGCTAGAAGTTCCATAAAAAAAACCCTGAAAATTTTAAAACTAACATTTTTAATGGCAACAAAAATATGAAATGTGAATAAATAAAACAAAGAGTGTGTCCCAAAACAGAGACAACCCTCAAAGACCTGAAGAGTATTTTTTTCTTTTTTTCTTGCTTTTTTTACTCTCTGTCTCCCTCTCACAGCTCCAGGTATTTCAAGAAATCCCTATCAAACTTTTGCTGATGACTAAGCTAAAGGAACAGAGACTTAGGGGCCACACATACCATAGCATAGTCTTTATAAAAGTAGTCTTTAAAAGTTACTAAACTGGGGCACCTGGGTAGCTCAGTCGGTTAAGCATCTGACTCTTGATTTTGGCTCAGGTCATGATCTCATGGTCATGAGATAGAGCCCCCACATTGGTCTCTGTGCTGGGTGAGGAGCCTGCTTAAGATTCTCTCTTTCCCTCTCTCACTTGCATGTGTGCTCTCTCTCTCTCTCAAAAATAATAAAATAAAACAAGTCACTAAACAAACAACTACAACTCACAGTGAGCAATAACACACTCCAAGAGGACAGAATCTGATTTCCAGGTTACAGCAGCAGAATATTTAAGTGCCCACAGTTTAACAAGAGAAAAAAAACTGGGCATGCAATGAAACAAAAAAATATGACCTATTTACAAGAAAAAAAAATAACAGGGGCGCCTGGGTGGCTCAGTCGGTTGAGCGTCCGACTTCGGCTCAGGTCATGATCTCGTGGTCTGTGAGTTCGAGCCCCGCGTCGGGCTCTGTGCTGATGGCTCAGAGCCTGGAGCCTGCTTGGGATTCTGTGTCTCCCTCTCTCTCTGCTCCTCCCCCACTCATGCTCTGTCTCTCTCTGTCTCAAAAATAAATAAACATTAAAAAAAAAAAAGAAAAAAATAACAGAAAGTGTCCCGGACATTGGAATTACTGGACAAAGACTTTAACTTAACTTTCTTAACTATACTCAAAGGAAAAAAAGCGAACATGAACAAAGGATGAAAGGAAGCTAGAAGAAGGATGTTGCAACAAATAGAGAATACCAATAAAGAAATAGAAACTGTAAAGAGGAGTCGAATGAAAAATATGAAGATTGCTATAGGCTGAATGTTTGTGCCCCCATCCCCTAATACATACATTGAAATCAAACACCCAAAATGATGATATTTGGAGGGTGGGCTTTAAGGAGACTATTTGGAGGAGGAGGGCCTTCATTAATGAGATTAGTGTCTTTATAAAAGAGACCACAGAGAATTTGCTTGCCCCTGCCACCATGTAAGGTTATAGTGAAAAGTTGGTGGTCTATGAACCAGATAGTTGAGTTCTTGGGGCACCTGGGTGGCTCAGTCAGTTAAGCATCTCACAGTTTATGAGTTTGAGCCCTGCATCAGACTCCGTGCTGACAGCTCAGTCTGGAGCCTGCTTCAGATTCTGTGTCTCCCTCTCTCTCTCTGCCCTTCCCCCACTCATATTCTGTCTCTTTCTCTCTCTCAAAAATGAATAAACATTAAAAAAATAAATAAAAAAAAGAAAGCCGGGCTTTCATCAGACATCAAATCTGTCAACACCTTGATCTCAAACTTCTAGCCTCCATAAAACTGTGAGAAACACATTTCTGTTGTTTATAAGTCACCCAGCCTCTGTCGCCACAGCCCTAATGGGCTAAGAAAGAGATGAAAAGTCCAATACCTAAAATGAAAAATTCACTAGCAGGGACCAAAGCAAACCTGAACCGACAGAAAAATAATCAGAGAATTTAAAAAATAGGTCAAATTAAATTATCCAGTCTCATGAGTAGGAAGAAAAAAGAATGAAGAAAAATTAACACAGCCTAAGAAACCCATGGACATCACTGAGCATGCCAACATGGAAGTTCCAGAAAAAGAGAGAGAAAGGAGTAAAAAGAATATTTGAAGAAATAATTGTCAGAAACTTAGCAAATTTGATAAAATACATGAATGTACACATCCAGGAAGCTCAACAATGTCCAAGAGGAATAAATTCAGAACTCTACAACGACACACATTCTAATTAAGCTGTGGAAAGACAAAGAATCTTGAAAGCCATTGTGACGATACAGATGAATCTGGAGGACATTACTCTGAATGAAACAAATCAGACACAGAAAGACAAATACTGTAGGATCTCGTGTATATGTACAATCTAGCAGAGTTGAATTCATCGAAATAGAAAGTACGAAGTTTTAGTTATGCTTAAGCACTGGAGATCTAAGGCACAACAATATGACTATAGGAACGATACTGGATTGTATACTTGAAATTTGCTAAGAGGGTAGGTCTTTTTTATTTTTCAAGATTTTTATTTTTAAGTAATCTCAACATGCTACATGGGGCTTGAATTTACAATCCTGAGATCAAGAGTTACATGCTCTTCTGAATGAGCCAGCCTGGTACCCCCTCTAAGAAGGTAGATCTTAAGTGTACAGACCACACACACACACACACACACACAAAGTGACAGCTATCTGAATAGATGGATATGAGATGAGTATGTTAATTAGCTTGAATATGGTGATTATTTTGCAACATATATCAAAAAATCAAGTAGTACTTAAATTTATTATCCTAAATATAGAAAATTCTTAATTGTCAAATATACCTCAATTTAAAAATTAATTAACCACATTTTTAAAGAGTGAGTAAAAAGACAACTGACAGAAGGGGGGAGAACATTTACAAATCATACATTTGATAAGGGTCTAGTATCTAGAATGTATAAAGAACTCTCACAACTCAACAATAAAAAGACAGTCCAATTACAAAATGGATAAAGGACTTGAATTAAACATTTCTCCAAGAAAGATACAGAAAAGGCCATCACACACATGAAAATATGCTCCTTATCACTGATCATCAGGGAAATGTAAATCAAAATCACAATGAGATACCACGTCATACCCACAGGGATGGCAATAACAACAATAGAAAGTAACAAGCGTTGTCAAGGATGTGGACTTGGATCCCTTGCGGATCGAGGGTGAGAAAGTGAAACATTGCCGTCACTGTGGAAGTTTGGTGTTTCCTCCATAAGTTGGACATAGATTTACCATGCCTGAAAGAATTGAAAACAGGTACTCGAAAAACCAAGAACACATTGTTTACACTGTATGTTAGCCAACTTGACAATAAATTAAATTAAAAAAAAAGAAAACAGGTACTCAGATAAATACTTGTACACAAATGTTTACAGCAGCACTATTCAGAATAGTCTGAATATGTAAACAATCCAAAGTTCTATCAATGGATGAGTGGATAAACAAAATGTGGTCTGTGAATACAGTTGACCCTTAAACAACACAGGTTTGAACTTTGAGGGTCCATTTACATGTGGGCTTGTTATGGGGCAGTATTAACTGCATTTTCTCTTCCTTATGATTTTCTTGATACTGTTTTCTTTTCTCTAGCTTACCTTATTGTAAGAATACAGTATACAATATATATATATATATATATATATACACAAAATATGTGTTAATCAACTATTTACATTATCAGTGAGGTGTTTGGTCAACGACTGGCCATCAGTAGTTAAGCCTTTGGGGAGTCGAAAGTTATACACGAATTTTTGGCTGCATGGGGCAGTTAAGTCCCCTGACCCCTGAGTTGTTTAAAGGTCAATTGTACAAATGAAATATTATTTGGCTAAAAAAAAAAGGAATGGCTTGATAATACATGCTACAACTGGGAGGGATGGAGAAAACACATTCAATGAAGTAAGCTGGACACAAAGCACACGTATCATGAAATTACATTGATATGAAACGTCCAGAATAGGCAAATCTCTAGAACAGAAAGCATATTAGTGGTTCCCAGGGGTTGGGGGCAGGGAGGAACAGGGAGTGACTGTTAATGAGTATGGGGTTTTCATTTGAGATGGTGATAAATTTCTGGAACTAGGTAGTGGTAATGGTTGAAAAACAATATAAATGTACTTGCTGCCACTGAATTGTATGCATTAAAATGATTCAAATTCAAACAGTAAATTTCATTGTGTACTTTACCACAATAAGAAAAACGGTAAAATGCATATCTACCATATGGTGCAGGCATTCATGTCCCGGTTCCTCTACTTCCTGGAGAGAGACCCTGGGCATGTCCCACCTCTGAGTCACCTCTCTGAATTCCGTTGGAATGGCAGAAAGCTTTGTCAGCCTTAAAGCCATACTTAAGTGGGACGTGAGGAGGGCTCAGCTCCTTGGGGTTGGGGGTTGAAATCAGATCCTGGGGTCAGAATCAAGGAGGCTGACAGTGAGTTCCGCTCTGTAAGCCTCTAAATGTCAGCCTTGGTTTCCTAAGAAGTCATGGGGGACACCATAGAGACAATTTGCTTAGTATCCAGACTGGCATCTCCACTTTACGCCTAAAGCCTTAGTGAAATTACCAAAGCTTCAGAGCCTCAGTTTCCCCATCTGTGAAATGGGGACAAAAATATCTACTGTGGACTATGCAGAAGAAATGGTGATGAGAGATTTTATTTATTCCAAGAAGGTCTTGACGCAGCATGATAATGTGTGCCAAGGACCTAGCACCAATGAGTTTTTTTCACCCTGTTCTCTCTCCCCTGCACAGGCCCACCCTTCTCCCTAGATACTCTGCCTTCATGACCTCACCCCTTCTCCACCCGAGATTTCGGGAAAGAGCTTGACAATCCCACCCTAGTGGGAGAAGCCTGTCTGTGTATGAGGACAGAATCCCAAGACCGGGAAGAGAGGCTTCTAGGAGAAATTCAGGCGAGGACAGGGCCTTTTCAGGACCCCTGAAAACCCACCTCTGCCCTGTGGAAAGCTGAAGGGCTGGATTCTCACTGGGTGAATGAACACAGTCCACTCTGGGCTCACAGTCCATTCCCAAGGAAGTTGTATTTATGGCCAAGACAGCATGGTACCAGTTTGGAAATACCCCTGTCCCCCACTTCCTGGCCAGCCCAGTTGTGTCTTACCCAGATGTGGCCGAGCTCAGAGCTCACTTCTCCAGGCCCACCGCGGGCCTGGGCCCAGGCACACATGCCTCCCCATGCCTGTAATCACAGTGCTGTCCCCAGCGCACTGCTCAGGTCTCTAAGTTGCGACAGCTCTCATGCTTTGCTTTCCAAGCTATCAAGCCAAATTATGTAAGTCAACGAGCCAGGCCCTTGCTATGAGAGGTTCCCCCCTCTTGCAGATTATTTCATCAGAGTAAATTCCCAGAAGTGAGATGATTGGGCAGGAGAAGATGAACAAACATTTTTAGGGATTTTGCTGCTTATTGCCAAATTATCTTCTGATGTTTGTGTGCTCTCACTATCAATAAACGAATACACTAGTTTTGCTCCAGTGTTATTGGCATTGGTTCTTGTCCTTAACTTTTCAAAATTTTTGCAAATAGCTTTAGTTTTAGTATTTTTAGAAATACAGGTTGCTTGTCATAAGATTCTTATAGTACAGACAAACGGGGAGGTCACTGGTAATCAGACATCTTTCACAAAATAACTTAATTTTTGGTCGGCCACCATCAGAGCTTTACCTAAAAAGCAAATCCTATTTTGTCCCTGCATTTCTCATAAGCACATTTGCCTACATAATTGTAATGCTGTTAAGACACTAAATGATCAAGAAGTCTTTGGTGTTATCAAACATATTGTCCACAGTCACATTTCCCCATTGCTTCAAAAATCAAGTCTCAGGACTCCTGGGTGGCTCATTTGGTTGAGGGTCTGACTCTTGATTTCAGCTCTGGATATGATCCCAGGGTCATGGGATTGAGCTCCATGTGGGGCTCTGTGTGGAGCGTGGAGCCTGCTTGAGATTTTTCTCTTGCTCTGTCTCTCTCTAAAAAATACTAAAAAAACCTTTTTTTTAAATTCTTTTTAATGTTTATTTACTTTTTGAGAGACAGAGCATGAGTGGGGGAGGAGCAGAGAGAGAGGGAGACAGAATCTAAAGCAGGCTCCAGGCTCTGAAAAAAAAACTTTTTAATTACAAAAATAAAATCTTTAAAAATAAAATAATGTCTTTTTCCCCTTATCCTGTTCAAATAGTCTCCATACAATGAGTCGACGGCATGTGGATGTTATGTTTCTTAATTCTCTTTTAATCTAGAACGCCACCCACCTTGCCTTTCTTGCCATTGACTTACTGCACGAGCCAGGTCAGTCATCTGTTGAGTCACCCTCCTCTCCAGTTTGTCCAGGCTGCCCTACGGGGTCCTTTAACCGGACCCTCTACCTTCTCTTCTCCTCTAATCTGGAAGTCAGTTCTAAAAGTGTTCCCTAGACTCAGACTCATTTTTTAAAAATTTTTCCCCAATGTTTATTTTTTTTTTGAGAGAGAGAGAGAGAGAGAAAGAAGGGGGGAGGGGCAGAGAGAGAGGGAGACACAGAATCTGAAGCAAGCTCCAGACTCTGAGCTGTCAGCATGGGGCCTGATGAGGGGCTCGAACCCATAAACCACAAGATCATGACCTGAGCTGAAGTCAGATGCTCATCTGACTGAGCCACCCCAGCACCCCTGAGGCTCAGTTTTTTTACCTAAATCTCAGAGGCTGGGCTGGGGGGGTTCCTAACACATCCCCATTTGGAGGCACAGGACATCTGGAGGCTCCTCTCTTAGTGACTCCAACATTGGTCTCTGCAAGGTAAACGTCCCATCAACATTTTAGGCATTGATTGATGCCATCAAAGTTGAGACGTAGTCTTGACTGGTCCAAGGACAGAGCCAGGAAGTGGCAGGGCAGGATGTGAGTCCAGGTTTCTTGCCTTCTGCCAATGCTCCTCCCTGCAGTTCAGGCGGTGTCATGGATCACAGCTGGCCTTGGCATTGGCTGCTTTCAAACAGCAGTAATTGAGGAAATGGTCACTGTTTAGGCATGCCCACCTAAGGCTTCTCGAAGGACTCAAGCATGACCAACACTGTCTGGCTCAACAAATGTTTATTGGCCACAGTGTTTGCTCTTGTGAAACATAGAGGTCTGTCTATTGGTGGCCGTGCCTGTAGGCTGTCCTGTCAGGGTGGCCAGTTGAGGTTCACCCTGGGGCTGGAGATGTGGGATCACTGACAAGAGATACAAGCTGAGGCGGGGCACTTGGGTGGTTCAGTCGGTGAAGCATCCAACTTCGGCTCAGGACGTGATCTTGCAGTTCGTGAGTTTGACCCGTCTTGGGCTCTGTGCTGATAGCTCAGAGCCTGGAGCCTGCTTCGGATTCTGCATCTCCCTCTCTCCACCTCTCCCCCGCTCCTACTCTGTCTCACTATCTCTCAAAAATAAATAAACATTAGGGGCGCCTGGGTGGCTCAGTCGGTTGGGCACCGACTTCAGCTCAGGTCATGATCTCGCGGTCTGTGAGTTCGAGCCCCGCGTCAGGCTCTGTACTGAAGGCTCAGAGCCTGGAGCCTGCTTCGGATTCTGTCTCTCCCTCTCTCTCTGCCCTTCTCCTGCTCACACTCTGTCTCTATGTCTCAAAAATAAATAAACGTTAAAAAAAAATTTTAAAAAATAAATAAATAAATAAATAAATAAACATTAAAAAAAAAAT
The DNA here is from genome assembly GCA_030068075.1 of Paguma larvata. Classification (NCBI taxonomy): domain Eukaryota; kingdom Metazoa; phylum Chordata; class Mammalia; order Carnivora; family Viverridae; genus Paguma; species Paguma larvata. Next base: position 142,813,974 of record CM057826.1, on the reverse strand, counting down.
CTCAGCAAGCTAGGAATGGAGAGGGAACTTCCTCAATCCAATAATGAGCATAGATTTAAAACAAACAAACAAACAAACACAAAACAAAACAACCCTCCAGCTAACAGCATGAATAGTGAAAGATTGAGGGCTTTAGCCTGTGATCAGGAACTTGACAAGGATGTTCATCCTCACCACTTCCACTTGGGATTGTACTGGAGTTTCTAACCAGTGCAATCAGGCATGAAAATGGAAAAAAAAAAAAGTCATTCAGATTAGGATAAAAGGAGGAAAACTGACTTTATTTACAGAATACACAATTCCCTATGTAGAAAATCTGATGAAATCTATAAAAACAGGTACTAGAACTCATGAGTTTAATAAGAGTCTAAATTCAAAATAAATATACAAAAATCAATTCTATTTCTATATGCTAGGATTGAAAAAATCAGATATTAAAAATAAATATCATTGACAATAGCATTATAAAAATCTGAAAAAAAGTTGTATTTTGACACAACAGAACATTCCTGAGAAATTAAAGAATATCTAAACAAAATAAATGGAGAGATAAGTTTTGCTCACCGGTTGGAAGACTTTATATTGTTAAGATGTCAGTTCTCCCACAGTTGGTCTAGAGATTCGGTCCAATCTCAGCCATAATTGCAGGAGGGCTTTTTGTGGAAATTGACAAGATGATTCTAAAATTCACAGGGAAATGCAAAGGACCTAGAAGAGCCAAAACAACTTTGGAACAAAGTTGATGGTTTAACCCTTCCTGATTTCAGGATATATTCTAAAGCTACGACAATCAAGACAGTGTGGAACTGGCCTAAAGATTCCATCTTTTGGATTATTTGAAAAAAATTTTAGTATTCCATTTTAATTAATTTATATAATTTATGTGTGTATGCTTTTGCATAAACTTTTTAGTGATCACTCTAGGGGTTATGATATGATATGATAATTATTCAGTCTACTAAGAATTGATATTTTAACTTCCAGTAGAATGTAGATACCTTCACCATACCTGTTTTCCTTTATACTGTAGTTGTCTTATGTATTATATCTACATACCATAATCTTTACTTATAACATCAAACATATTTTAAAGACTTTAAGATGAGGATATCTTATTATATTTACTGAGATATTTACCTTTTAAAAAATTTTTTTTAATGTTTATTTATTTTTGAGAGACAGAGAGAGAGAGAGAGAGAGCACACATGCCCATGAGTGGGGAGGGGCAGAGAGAGAGGGAGACACAGAATCCGAAGCAGGCTCCAGGCTCCAAGCTCTCAGCACAGAGCCCAATATGGGCCTCGAACCCACAAACTGTGAGATCATGACCTGAGCCGAAGTCAGACACTCGATCGACTGAGCCACCCAGGCACCCCTCCTTTTCTTTTTTTTAACCAAAATGTATATATTTTTGGGGAATAGAATTTATTGATTCATCACTTGCATATAACACCCAGTGCTCATCGCAACCGGTGTCCTCCTTAACGCCCCTCACCCCTTTAGCCCTCTCCCTCACCCAACAACTCACCAGCAACCCTCAGTGTGTTCTCTATATTTAGGGGTCTCTTATGGTTTGTCTCCCTCTCCGTTTTCATATCACCTTTGCTTCTCTTCCCTTATGTTCATCCATTTAGTATCTCAAATTCCACATATGAGTGAAATAGTGTGATATTTGTCTTTTTCTGACTAGCTTATTTAACTTAGCATAATACACTCTAGTTCTATCCACACTGTTGCAAATGGTAAGATTTCATTCTTTTTCATTGCCAAGTAATATTCCATTGATTATGTATACCAAATTTTTATACATTCATCAGTCAGTGGACATTTAGGCTCCTTCCATTGGCTATTGTCGATAGTGCTGCTATAAACAGTGCTCCTTCGAATCATCATTTTTGTATCCTTTGGATAAATACCTAGTAGTACAATTGGTGGGTTGTAGGGTAGTTCTATTTTTAATTTTTTGAAGAATGTCCATACTGTTTTCCAGAGTGACTGCACCAGTTTGCATTCCCACCAGCAGTGCAAAAGAGTTCCTCTTTCTCCACACCTTGCCAACATCTATTTTTGCTTGGGTTGTTAATTTTAGCCATTCTGATAGGTGTGTGGTGATATCTTATAGTGGTTTTGATTTGTATTTCCCTGATGATGAGTGATGTTGAGCATTTTTCCATGTGTCTGTTAGCCATCCGAATGTCTTATTTGGAAAAGTGTCTGTTCATGTCTTTGCCCATTTCTTCACTGGATTATTTGTTTTTTGGCGTTGAGTTTGATAAGTTCTTTATCAATTTTGGATACTAACCTTTTATCTGATGTGTCATTTGCAAATATCTTCTCCCTTTCCGCCAATTGCCTTTTAGTTTGGCTGATTGTTTCTTTTGCTGTGCAGAAACTTTTTACCTTGAGGAGAATATCTTATTATATTTACTGAGATATTTACCATTTCTTTAATTTAAACTTTTTTTATTTTAGAGAGAGAGAGTGTGCATGAGCGAGGGAGAGGGGCAGAGGGAGAGAGACAGAGAGAGAGAGAATCTTGAGCAGGCTCCATGTTCAGTGTGGAGTCCAATGCAGGGCTGAATCCTGACCCTGGGATCACAACCTGAGCTAAAATCAAGAGTTAGATGCTCAAACAACAGAGCCACAGAGGCATCCTGATATTTACGATTTCTGTAGTTCTTCCTTTATTCCCGATTTTCCAAGTTTCCTCTTCTGTCTGAAAACATTTCTCTAGCAATTGTTTTGATGTTAGCAACAAATTATCTTAGTTTCCCTTCTTCTGAGAAAGTTCTTATTTTAAATCATTTCTGAAGGATCTTTTTATTGGATCTGAAACTCTGTATTCTTCCAACAGTTTAAAAATATTCTTCCATTGCCTTCTGGGTTCTATGGTTTCCGATGTAATATCTGTAGTCATTTGAATTGTTATTTCCTTATACACTGTGTATCGTTTTTCTCTGGCTGCTTTTAAGATATACAAATAGTTCCAAACTTACAGTGATTCAATTTATGATTTTTTGACATACATTTTTCACAATGGTGCAGAAATGATATGCAGTCAGTAGAAACCATACTTTGAAGTCTGAATTTTGGTCTTTTCCAAGGCTAGTAATGTACAGTCCAATCCCTCTCTTGAGGCTGGGGAGCAGCAGTGATCTCCAACTCCCAGTCATCAGTATCATTATAACAGTGAACAACAGGGTGCCTGGGTGGCTCAGTTGGTTGAGCATCTGACTCTTGGTTTCAGCTCAGGTCATGATCTCACGATTTCATGGGTTCAAGCCCCACATCAGGCTCTGTGCTCACAGTGTGGAGCCTGCTTGGGATTCTCTCTCTCCCTCCCTCTCTGCCCATTCACACTGTCTCTGTCTCTCGAAAGAAAGAAAGAAAGAAAGAAAGAGAGGAAGGAAGGAAGGAAGGAAGGAAGGAAGGAAGGAAGGAAGGAAGGAAGGAAGGAAGGAAGAAAGAGAGAGAGAGAAAGAAAGAAGGAAAGACCCACACAACCATTCTGCTTTACACTTTCAGTATAATTTTCAATAAATTAGACAAGATATTCAACCCTTTATTATTAAAATAGGCTTTGGGGGCACCTGGATGGCTTCAGTCAGTTGAATGTCTGACTCTTGGTTTCAGCTCAAGTCACGATCTCACAGTTTGTGGGTTGGGATTCTCTCTCTTCCTCTCTCTCTGCCCCTCACCCATTCTCTCTCTTTCAAAATAAATAAATAAAAATTAAAAAAAATAATAATAAAATAGGCTTTGTGTTACATGATTTTGCCCAACTCAAGGCTAGTTTAAGTGCTCTGAGCGTGTTTAAGGTAGACCTAGTCTAAGCTATGATGCTTAGTAGATTAGGAGTAATGAAAGCATTTTTCAACTTAATGCTATTTTCAGTTTACAATGGGTTTATGGGGACGTAACCCAATCATAACCTAAGGAAGGTCTGTATTTCTTTATCTTTAGATTTCGTTTTGTCATTTTGATTATGATGTATCTGGGCAGGGATTTCTTTGAGATTATCCTCTTTGGGACTTGCATGCTTCTTGAATCTGTAAATTTATGTTTGTTTTTACTTTTTATTTTATTTTATTTTTTTTTTGGTGGTTGCTGGGGTCTGCCCTGAGAGGAGGCCAGCTCCTACTTCAGGGCTTCCAGCTGGTCCAGGGTTTCACCTGCGTGAGGGCTGGTCTAGGCGCAAGAGATGATGCGAAGTCAGTCTCTTGGAGTCAGCCTTGTATCAGGACTGGTCCAGGGCTCCCTATGTAAGGGCTGAGACAGAAAACATAAAGACAAGACAAGACAAATGACATGGAGACAGCCTTTGATCCGGACTGCTCAAAGTTTATTTTTTTCTTTAGGGTTTTTATGCATTTTCTCTAAACACAATAAGCACACATCCTGCAAAGATTGGCAGGACAAAAACACTCCAATTTCTCAAGTTTCTTAGTAAAATAAAAGAAACTGATTAAAACAAACTTTACTTCAAAGAACCCTAGTTTCTCAAGGTTACATAGATTGTTTAAACAATTAGTATATGAGGGTAAAAAACAGCACACCTGCAGTCAAAGGATAACTAATGGATACATTCTGGTGAATATTATGGGTTGGAAGGATAAGAACAAAGTATACAGATATCAACTAAAGGTTCTAACTACAATTAGAGGGTTGTGTAAAAAACATGTTTTTCTCTAAAGCTACGCTCTAAGATTATTTATTATCTACTGACCATTAACAGTCTTAACTCAAAAACTACAGCAATTACCACATTTCTGAGGGCCAGGCTGCACTCTTAGGTTTAATAGAACAATTAGAGATTTATTTTATTCTTGAATTATTTCCATATTACCTGAGGCAAACTAAAGCCTGCTAAATGATTTTCTTAATATTTTCATGATGGTCAACATTCTATCTCTCTATATTCTAAACCTATTAAGAGGAATAAAACCAACGGCATTAATTGGCTAGCGGAGGGGATGCCATAAGACCCTCTTTTACTTCACCCTGCAGCTGCTGCTAGCAGGGACTTTTCTTCAATATTATCATCACCCTGAGTGCAGGGATTCTTACAGACCCAATGTTCTTATCATAGGCCTGGCACGAATTTATCTCCTGATGGCCCTTTTGCGACTGTGCCTGTCTTAGGTTGTCCCCCACTCTGAGGGATCTTACCCGTCACTGGCTAACCAGACATCCTCTTAGGGCCAAACAAAGTGAGGAGATCAAAAGCCATAACTTTTATGGCCTCAGGTCTAATACTTGCCTTAGGACACCTCCGCCCACCGGCGGGGGTCCAGGCTCCAGGCCGCCTGGGCCTTGGGCCTTATTTCTTCACCCTGGGCATCGCTCCCAGGGCCGTGGCCTCTTGGTCTCCAGCAGGTGGTGGGCAAACTTGGGGAGTTTTCAGCAATTACTTCTCAAATTTTTTTCTATACCTTTTTTTTTCATTCTTCCTCCTCTCTTTTCAAGACTTCAATGCCTTGAATGTTAAAGCTGTCTGGTTATTTTCCAAATTCCTGAGGCTCTGTTCACTTTTTTCCACACTTTTATCCTCTCTGTTGCTCATTTTGGATAAATTTTATTGAATTATATTCAAGTTCAGTGGCTCCTTTTTTAGTCAGGGAATTTATTTATTTTGGTTATTGTGTTTTCCAAATCTAAAACTTCCACTTAGTTCTGTTTAGTATCTTTTTTTTAAATTTTTTAAATGTTTTTATTTATTTTTGAGAGACAGAGCGTGAGCAGGGGAAGGGCAGAAAGAGAGAGGGAGACACTGAATCCGAAGCAGGCTCCAGGCTCTGAGCTGTCAGCACAGAGCCCGACGTGGGGCTCAAACTCACAGACTGTGAGATCATGACCTGAGCTGAAGTCGGCCGCCTAACGGACTGAGACACCCAGGTGCCTCAAGTATCTTATATTTACTTCCTGAGACTTTCTATCTTTCCTTCCATGTCAAGAGCTGTTTGCCTTTATTTTCTGGGGCTTGACCATAACAGTTGCATTAAAGTCTTCTCGGATAGTATCCATGTCATCTCTGGGTTGGCATCTGTCGATTGTCTTTTCCTTGGAAGGTGATTTCAGTGTTTTCTTACTTCTTCATATGTCAAGGAATTTTGTTTTTTCTCCTTGAAGTTTTTAATATTACATTTTGGGACTCTAGGTCTTGTTTAAGTTCTGCACAGAATCTTATTGTTTATTTTTAATTTTTTAAACATTTATTTATTTTTGAGAGACAGAGATGGAGCATGAGTGGGGAAAGGGCAGGGAGAGAGGGAGACAAAGCATCGGAAGCAGGCTCCAGGCTCTGAGCTGTCAGCACAGAGCCCGACACAGGGCTTGAACCAACGAACTGTGAGATAATGACCAGAGCCAAAGTCAGAAGCCCAACTGACTGAGCCACCTGGGTGCCCCCAGAATGTTGGTTTTTAAATTTGTTTGTGTGTTTTAGTAGGCAACCCAATTTCTGAGGGTTTTGGTTCCTTTTTTTTTAAGATTTGTTTTATTTGATTTATTATAATTATTTTCAAAGGCAGGACTCTAGGCTTCTGGCTTTTGAATGTTTATTTACTTTTGCAAGAGGAAGAGAGAGACAGAGGGAGAGAGAGAGAGAAAGAGAGAGAGGGGAAGAGAGAGAGAGAGAGAGAGAGAGAGAGAGAGGAGACAAAGCACAAGCAGGGAAGGGGAAGAAAGAGAGAGTGACAGAGGATCCAAAGCGGACTTTGTACTGATAGCAGAGAGCCTGACAGAGGGCTCGAACCCACGAACAGTGAGATCATGACCTGAGCTGAAGTCAGACGCTTAACCAACTGAGCCACCCAGACACTTCTAAGATCTTATTTTATTTTTAAGTAATCTCTACACCCAGTGTGGGGCTCAAACTCACAACCCTAAGATCAGGAGTCACATGCTCCACTGCCTAAGCCATCCAGGCACCCTTGAGGGTTTGGGTTCTAATCTCAGTTCAGTTTCCAAAGCCTTTGCAGTGGTGTTTATATCTGTTCTGTGTATGCACCACACCAGTGGGTAATTTGGAAACTGAACAGTGGTCCACCCTATAGTTCAGATCTCAAAGGCATTGACTTGCTGCTTAGGGTCAGATCCATGTATGCGCAGACACAGCTCAGAGGTTAAGAGTCCAGGAATTTACAACCAATTTTATTTTGAGCTTTTGCTTGTAAGAAATCTCCCCAACTTTCCTGCTTCCACTCCCACCCTGTGCATGACCTGGGTTTCTAACTAGAACACTGGGATTTTAATTTTCCTGCTCTGGCACATACTTCCTGGAACTGTGTCTGCCTCTAGGACCAAGCAGTGAGATGACAGAGAAAACAAAAGCCGTGGGTATTAGCCTTACACTCTTGAGCTCACAGTTCCTTTAGTTCGAATGGGTTTTCCTCCTTCAGAGTTTTAGGTGCCTTCCCAGCAGCCACTGCAGCTCTACTTCTGTGGGGATTGTCTGGGGTAGGGGTGTGGGCGAGGCAGGGAAAAAATAGATTTCTTCCACTCTCTATTACACTTCTTTCCCATTCTTGGAATCAAGGGTTTCTCTGAGAGCTCTTTTTATTCACACCAGTGCGTACATCTGGGTTTTGGTCTGACTGGAGTCTAGGCCAGGTAATACCAAAGGAAAAAAATGGGAAACCCATGGTGGTTCAGTTGTATATAGAGATCAGTTCTCCTTACCAATTCATCTGCTTTAATTAAAAAAAAAAATAGACTTTTTTTTTTGAGCAGTTTTAGATTCACAGCAAAATTGAAGGGACAGTACAGAGAGCGCCCGGATATTCCCTACCTCCCTAACACCACAGCCTCCCCATTACCAACAGTCCGTACCAGAGTGGTACATTTGTTATATCAGTTAACCAGCACTGGCATGCCATTATCACCGGAAGTCCATAGTTTACATTAGGATTCACTCTTGGCATGTACACTTGAGGGTTTTTTGACAAGTATGTAAAAAGGCAGCCATCATTATAGAATCACACAGAATAGTTTTACTGCCCTAAAAATTTTCTGTGATCCTCCTATTCACCCCTCCTCACCTCCACTCCACCTCTCCTCTCCCAGTTACCATTTTACATTCCTACCACCAATGAATGAGAGTCCCTGCTGTTCCACATCCTGACCAGTGTTTGCTGTTGGCAGTGTTTTGGATTGGGGCCATTCTCATATGGTCCAGTGGTATCTCACTGTTGTTTTATTTGCATTTCCCTGATGACACGTGATGTGCGGCATCTTTTCATGTGCTTCTTTGCCATTTGTACATCTTCTTTGGTGAGGTGTTTATTCAGGTCCTTTTTTTTTTTTTTAGGCTGATTTATTTTCTGTTTTTGAGAGAGAGAGAGACAGTAGAGGAAGTGCAGAGGGGAGAGGAGAGAGAATCTTAAGCATTTTTAAAATTGGGCTGTTCATTTTCTTTTTTCTTTAAAAAAGTTTTAAATCCTTTGTTCAATTTTTGAGAGACAGAGAGGGTGAAGGAGGGGCAGAAAGAGAAGGAGACACAGAAACCAAAGGAGACTCTAGGTTCTGAGCTGTCAGCACAGAGCCTGACACTGGCTCAAACTCATGGACCGAGATACCATGACCTGAGCTGAATTCCGACACTTAACTGACAGAGTCATGTGTTTTCCCCTTCTGATATGATGTTGGCTATCCTGGGTCTTCTTGCTTCTCATATAAACTTTAGAATCATCTTGTCACTATGCAGAAAGTAACTTGCTGGGATTTTGATTGGGATTGCATTGAATCTATAGATCAAGTTGGGAAGAACTGACATTTTGAAAATATTGTCTTCTTATCCACTAACATGGAATATCTTCCCATTTATTTAGTTCTTTCATTTATTTCATCACAGTTTCGTAGTGTTCCTCATAGAGATCTTGTACATATTTTGCTAGATTATACCTAAGCATTTCATTTGGGGGGGAGGTGTTAATTTAAGTGATTTTGTGTTTTTAATTTCAAATTCCACTTGTTCATTCCTGGTATATAAGAAAGCGATTGACTTTTATATATTAACCTGGTATACTACAAGCTCCTTTAATTACTTATCAGTTCTATGAGTGTTTTTGTCAGTTCTTTGGGATTTTCTACATAACATGATCATGTCATCTGTGAATAAAGACAATTTTATGTTTTCCTTCTCGATCTGTGTACCTTTTCTTTTCTTTTCTTGTCTTATTGCATTGGCTAGGACTTGCATTATGATGCTGGAAGGCAGTGTTGAGAGGGGACATCTTTGCCTTATTCCTGATCTTAATGAAAAAGCTTTGGATTCCTCACCATAAAGTATGATGTTAGCTGTAGATTTTTTGTATATGTTCTTTATCATGTTGAGGAAGTTCCCCTCTAGTCCTAGTCTGCTGAGAGTTTTTATCATGAATGGGTGGGATTTTGTCATATCATTTTCCTGTGTCTATTGATATGATACTTCTTTTTTTTTTCACTCTTCACTAGAGTTGACGTTATACATTTACAACTAATATAAGTTCACCTTCAAATAGCAGTATGCCTTTTCATTGATAGCGTAAGTACCTAACAAAAATAAACTATTCCTAATTCCTCCCTCCAATCCCTTGTATTATTGCTGATATTCATTTTACCTATATGTAATCCTTGAAGACACTGCTGCTATTCTTATTTTGAGCAAAGTCTTATCTGTTAGATCAACTAAAAATATGACAAGTAAGAGTTTTTATTTTGCCTTCACTTATTTCTCCATGGATGTTCTTCTTCTTTATGGAGATCTCAGTTTCTGACCTCTATCATTCTCCTTTTCTTTGAAACACTTATTTTAACACTTTGTTTTGGGGCTTTAAAAAATTTTTTTAACATTTATTTATTTCTTAGAGAGAGAAAAAGACAGAGTATGAGCAGAGGAGGGTCAGAGAGAGAGGGAGACACAGAATCCCTCTGAGCTGTCAGCACAGAGCCCGACACGGGGCTTGAACTCACAAACCATGAGATCATGACCTGAGCCGAAGTCAGACGCTTAACCAGCTGAGCCACCCAGGTGCCTCTGTTTTGGGACTTTTTTGGGGACTTAATTTGACAATGAATGTTTAGTTCCCATCTATATTAACTCTCTGTGGGTTTTTTAAAATGTTTATTTATTTTCGTGAGAGAGAGTGAGCAGAGGAGGGGCAGAGAGAGAGAGAGAGAATCCCAAGCAAGCTCCACGCTGTCATCACAGAGCTGGATGTGGGACTCTAATGAACTGCGAGATCTTCACCTGAGCCGAAACCAAGAGTTGGAAGCTTAACTAACTGAACCACCCAGGAGCCCCGTCTGTGGATTTTTGAAAGCGGTGACAGGTATGTGAGTAACCAATGTATAGCGCTTGTTTGGTGAGTTTTCATCCTCATTACCTTTTCTAAACAACCACCTATGGATATAGAAAGGGACATTTCTTTTTCCTTTGGCCCAGACAGCTTTGCTGAGCCTGGTGTCAATGTGAACATCCGGTGTTCCCTTCTCCTTCACGGCAAATTTCCAGATCTCTTTGAGTGCCCCAGGGGCGTACTTCTGGAAACCTACTCCATGGATGTGCTTGTGAATGTCGATTGTATACTCTCTGGTCACTACCTTGCTGATGGCAGAATGGTCCTTTTTCTTCTTGCCATACTTCATTGTAGAAACCATCTAATGTCAGGTGACAAGGAGGCTCAGAGCAGAGTGGCACAAGTGCCAGTCAAGCCCTCTCTCCCAAGCTCAGCCTCACGCTGCTATGCTTTGGGCACCTGCAGGTGCCAGAACCCCGAGGCCCCAGCTCTGGAATAGAAATTCCAGATGCAAGGCATCTCCTTGGCAACAATTTCTCCCAACTTTTGTGTGTTTGAGGAAGTATTTCACTTTCACTTTTGGAAGATAATCTTGCAGAATATAAAATTCTAGGTTTGTGTGGGGGAGGTTTATGTCAACACTTTAAACATTTCACTCCACTACTCTTGCTTTGTGAGGTTTCTGAGAAGTATGTGTAAGTCCTATCTTTGCTCCTCTATAAGTAAGTTACTCCTCTCCCCCTCTTGTTTCTTTCAATATTTTTTCTTCATCTTTTTTGGGGGGAGGGGCACTGAAAGAGGGGGGAAGCAGAGAGAGAGAGAATCTCAAGCAGGCTCCATGCTCAGTGCAGAGCCAAACACAGGGCTCGATCTCATGACTGTGAGATCATGACCTGAGCAAAAATAAAGCTGGACACTGAACCAACTGAGTGACACCCAGGCGCCTTGTCTTTATCTTTGATTTTCTACATTCTGAATATCATATATGTAGTTTTTTGTTTGCCATTATTCCTGGTTAGTGTTCCCTGAACTTCCTGCATCTATGGTTGGTTCTGATGTTAATTTGGGTGAATTCACAGTCATTATTTCTTCTGTTTTCTCTTTCCTTTCCTTCTGGTATTCCTGATATGTCATGTGACATGTTACACCTTTTATAGTTGTATCATAGTTCTGGGATTTCATGTGCCATTTTTTTAGTCTTTTTTTTCTCTTTGTTTTTTCAGGTTTGGAAGTTTCTTTTGACGTATCCTCAACCTCAGAGAGAGATTCTTTCTTCAGTCATGTCAAGTCTACTATCGAACTCATCAAGGCATTTTTAATTTTTGTTAGAGAGATTTTCGTCTCTGGCATTTCTTTTTTTAAAAATGTTTATTTATTTTGATAGTGACAGAGAGAGAGAGCAGGGGAGGAGCAGAGAGAGAGAGAGAGAGACAGAGTGAATCCCAAGCAGGCTCCATGCTGTCAGCGCAGAGCCCCATATGGGGTTTGATCTCATGAACCATGAGATCATGACCTGAGCTGAAATTGAATTGGATGCTCAACTGACTGAGCCACCCAGGCGTCCCTCTGACATTTCTTCTTAATTCTTTTTTGGGATTTCCATCTTTCTGCTTATGTTGCCCATCTATTGCATGTTGTCTCTTTTTTGCTGTTTAGAGTCCTTAGCACGCTAATTATAATTGCTCTAAATTCTCAGTCTAATAATCCCAACATCCCTGCCATATTTGAGTCTAGGTCTGATTATTGATTGTTCTGTGTCTTCAAACTGTAGGGGTTTTTTGCCTTTAAGTATGACTTGTAATTTTTTGTTGAAAGCCAGGTTTGATGTGCTGTGTGTAAAGGGAACTCAAGTAAATGGGCCTTTAGTGATTTGTTAGTAAGGTGTGAGGGGAGAAGTGCTCAACAGTCTTACAATTAAATCCCAGTCTTTTAGTGAGCCTGTATCCCCAGACTCTAAACTACAAAAGTGTTTCTCAGTTTTTCACCCTGTTAGGTGGGACAAGATGGATAGAGAGGGCTAGAATTCAGTATTTCCATTCCTCCAGGTAGATAGCTAGTGGGGGCTAGGGATAGATATTTTCCTTCCCCAGGATCAGTCAGACTCTGCTAAAATCCCAATGGGTTAGCTTTTGGCAAAATGGTTTCTCTTGAGAGGGGCGGTTGGGTGGCTCAGTCAGTTAAGCTTCGCCATCAGCTCAGGTCATGATCTCACAGCTTGTGGGTTCCAGCCCAGTGCCGGGCTCTGTGCTAATAGCCAAAAGCCTGGAGCCTGCTTTGGATTCTGTGTCTCCCTCTCTCTCTGCCCCTCCCCCACTGGTGCTCTGTCTCTCCCTCTCTCTCTCTCTCTCTCAAAATAAATAAACATAATAAAAATATTTTTTAAAAACCATTTTCTCTTGAGGACAGGACTTTTATGTACTTATTTACGTATTTATTTATTTATTTATTGGGGTCGAGGGGGAGAGAGTGAGAGAGAAAGAGAGAGAGTATGTACACTCAAGCAGGGGAGGGGCAGAGGGAAAGGGAGAGAGAGAGAGAATCTTAGTCAGACTCCACATCCAGCATGGAGCCCAACGCAGGGCTTGATCTCAAGACGTGAGATCATGGCCTGAGCCAAAATTAAGAATTCAATGCTTATGAGCCACCCAGGTGCTCCCAGGAGAGGAAGTTCAAAGCACAGTGTGCTCTGGTGTATTTCAGAAAGGTTACTTCCCCCTGTCTCTACAGGCAGCACAAGATTTTCTCTGACGTTCACTGTGAGGACCTGGTGGAGCTCCTGGAGGTAAAACTCACTCAGAAGAGTGTGGGAGGCCCCCTGACTGGGTCTCTCTGGAGTTTTTAACTCTCAGAACTGTCCACACCAAGCTTCAAATCGGTGGATTGTGATTCGGGTTTTCCTACTCCGGCACTAGTTCTTGAAGAGGTTTCTGATCACTCGTTTCTCCTCCATTAAATTGTGATTCTCTGTATTCACCTGTGTCCAATTTGGGGAACAGTGATTTGCCCTGTCAAGTCAGTTCTCTGACAGATCTGAGAAGAGGTGTTGATTTTTAAAAAAAATTTAAAGTTTATTTATTTGAGAGAGAGAGAGAGAAGCGAGCGAGCAGGGAGGGGCAGAGAAAGAGAAAGAGACAGAATCCCAAGCAGGCTCCGTACCATCAGCATGGAGCCTGATGTGCGGGCTCAAACCCACGAACCGTGAGATCATGACCTGAGCCAAAACCAAGAGTCGTGAGTTTAACTGATTGAGTCACCCAGGCGACGCAGGTGTTGGTTTTTAATTTGTTTAACCTTTAACTTATCGTTAGGGTGGAGTGATGACATCCAAGCTTCTTATCTGCCAGGCTAGAAACTGGACATCTCATTTATTTTTCAGAGGCCTCAGATAGCTGTTCCACGCATTCTTCCCCAGTTATTTCTGGGTAGGACAATTTGGGAAGGGTTCTTGTTCACTTTTAGTCACTTTTCTAATGCACATTGTTACTTACATACTTAGAAAAGGAAATTGTTAAACACTCTTCAAATAACCGCAGGCATGGTGAACTCACATTTCGTGACCGGAATAATTTCTAGGGCATATGTCGTGGGCTATTTGGACAGATGGAGAGTCTGCACAAAGTGCTACTTGGGGGAGAGACAGCCTCTAAACAATGTGAACATTCTCGTTTCAGCCCCAGACACCAAGTCTGCTCAGGTGGGAGGAAGAGGGAACCAGTGCATATGCTGGCCCCCACTCTTTCAAGCAACGGGGGCCCGGGACTTTGTTTATTTTATTTTCACTGTCTATTTTATATTGCCTAAACACTCTGTTACAATAAAAATGTAAAAACCAAACAAAAGAGATATTATGGGGTGCCTGGGGGGCTCAGCTGGTTAAGCCTCTGACTTAGGCTCAGGTCATGATCTCACGGTGTGTGGGTTCAGGCCCCACATCTCTGTCAGTGTAGAGCCCGCTTTAGATCTTCAGTCCTCCCTCACCCCCCCATCACATGCTCTCTCTCTCTCAAAAATAAATAAACATTTTTTAAAAAGAGAGAGGTGGTGTTATTGTTCTGAGGAGTCTTGAACCCTCATCCCACTCCTTGGCCTAGGGGTCGCACAGAGTACTTGATTGATGGCCCACAAAAGGTTATGCCCAGGGGTACCTGGGTGCCTCAGTCAGTTGAGCATCAACTCTTGATTTCAGCTCAGGTCATGATCTGGTGGTTCATGAACTTGAACCCCGCCCTGGGCTCTGTGCTGACAGCGTGGAGCCTGCCTGAGATTCTCTCTCTCCCTCTCTCTCTGCCCCTCCCCCATTCTCACTCTCTCACTCTCTCAAAAAGAAAAAAAGGGGCGCCTGGGTGGCTCAGTTGGTTGGGCGGCCGACTTCGGCTCAGGTCATGATCTCACGGTCTGTGAGTTCGAGCCCCGCGTCGGGCTCTGTGCTGATGGCTCAGAGCCTGGAGCCTGCTTCTGATTCTGTGTCTCCCTCTCTCTCTGCCCTTCCCCTGTTCACACTGTGCCTCTATGTCTCTCAAAAATAAATAAACATTAAAAAAAAAATTTAAAAAAAAATTAAAAAAAAATAAAAAAGAAAAAAAAAAGTGTGCCCAGGGTCCCTGGAACCTGTGAATGTTACCTCATTTGGAAAAAAGAGTGTTTGAAGATATAATTATGTTAAGAATCACGACATGAGGAGATCTTTCTGGATTATCTGCATAGGCCCTAAATCCAAAGACAAGTGACCTTATAAGAGACATACAGAAGAGGAGACAGATTCGAAGGAGAAAGTGACATAAACACGAAGGGAGATATGGGGTGACATGGCCTGAAATCAAGGAGACAGCAGCCACCAAAAGTTAGAAGAGGAGAAGCATAGATTCTCCTCTGGAAACTCAGGAGTGGCTGTGATTCCCCCTGTCCCCCCTCCCCCATACCTTAGTTTTGGACTTTCGGCCTCCAGAACTGTGAGAGACTAAATTTCTGTTGCATGAAGCCGCCTAGTTTGAGGCAAGTTGTTACATCAGCCCCAAGAAACTCATGTAGCTTCAGAGAGGCCAGACTGCTGTCAGGTCACCCTATCCAAGACAGCTCAGTCCAGAAATCAGACCTCGCAGACCAATGAAAATTTAGCTACAGTCTGATGTGTGCAGGCAGAAGCCCAAGCTGAAGACTTATAACCAGAGAGGGATCCAGGGTCCTCTGAGTAGGGATTCCTGCGATGCCTGTGGAGCTACCGTAGCGAGGCATCTCTGTTGGGAATGCTACAGTGTTACAGCCTTTGGCAAAAATGTGCATCAGTCAGCATAGCAAAGGCCATGCTGCAGTAACAAAGAGCCCCGAACTCTCAGTGAACTATAACCACAAAGGTTTACTTCTTCCTCATGTTACATGTTTATAATGGGTTGTGTGTAGGTTCTGCTCCATGTTTTCTATCTCCACGATGCAGGCTGAAGCAGCAGCAACCATTTGAAACACTAATAGTCACCATGGCAGAGGGGGAGAGACCTGTACTGGCAATTAAAAGACCTCAACTCATTTATCCGATTCATTAGTCCTTCAAACCCATCCAAATAAGGAGGTCAGGGAAGAGTTAAAACTATTTAGCAAATAGCATTAATGACTGGCACACTTTCTGTGAGTCCAAAGAGCCCCGCGTTCCATTAATTTTTCAGCGATCACTGCTCAACACAGGGCCTAGCTGGGATTATGTTCAGTTACTGTTGACTAAAAGGAAGGAAAGGTGGAAGGAAGGAAGGGAGGGAAGGACGAAGGATAAAGTTCTTGGTGAGTTGAAAGTGTTCAAGACAGTTTTACTTTTTTTTTTCCAAAGGAAAAATATTAATCTTTTAATACCATCTTTTAACAAATTTAGATTTTTTTATTTAACCACCAAGAGAAATTCTATCATAAGGGATCCATTAACTGTGTTAAACCAAATATCTTCATTTCCCTTAAGTAATAATAATTTCATTTTAGTTGCTAAATCATAATTTCCAAGTGTATTTTGAATTCTTTTTTTAAAAATTTATTTATTTTTTAATTTACATCCCAGTTAGTTAGCACATGGTGCCAAATGATTTCAGGAGTAGATTCCTTAATGCCCCTTACCCATTTAGCCCATCCCTCCTCCCACAGCCCCTCCAGTAACCCTCCGTTTGTTCTCCATATCTAAGAGTGTCTTATGTTTTGTCTCCCTCCCTATTTTTATATTATTTTTGCTTCCTTTCCCTTATGTTCATGTTTGGAATCTTAAAGTCCTCATACGAGTGAAGTCATATGATATTTGTCAAGACAGTTTTTCTAAACCAGCACTGAAAATGGAACACAGTAGGCACACTGTAAACATGCCTTGAAAGCAATTAAATTGACATTCATTTTTGTTTCTCCTAGTTGTTTTTTTTTTTAATGTTGATTTTTGAGAGAGAGAGAGAGAGAGCTCAAGTGGGGGAGATGCAGGGGGGGGGGGACCAAGGATATGGGCTGACAGCAGAGAGCCCAATTCGATGTGGGGCTCTAACTCACGAACCTTGAGATCATGACCTGAGCCAAAGTCAGGGGCTCAACCAATGGAGCCACCCAGGCACCACTCTTAGTTTTGACTTGTAGCTTTTTGTCAAATCCAAGCCCATAGCCAGGCATAGCCTGAACGCCTGAGGTCAGGAGTGAGGTAGTTGTTGGTGGAGTTGATCAGAGTGGTCACAGCACAGTCTGGGTTGGTGTTAGAGCAAACCTCCGTGCTAGGTTTGGTGCCACAGCTGCTCTTCACTCCCCTGTCCTTAGGGTGGTGTCCCAATGACCAGGACATGCCCAATCCTGCACACTATCATTTGTGTCCACTTATTCTTCCCTGGCAAACTCTGTCTGGGCTAATATCTGCCCCCTGCCTCTAATCAACCCATCTAAATGACAACACACACCTGTGGCTTCGTTCTCATTTCAGTCTTACCCTTGAATCACTTATGACTTGTACACAAGTGTCAGAAACTCCATTCAAATGGTTTATAAAATAGACTACAAATGGTTTCAGGTATGGTTGGATCCAGCAGTCTAACCCAATGCTCTGTTTCTCAGCTTAGCTTTCCTCTGTTAGTCTCATTCTCAGACTGCCTGTTCCCCAGTACACAACCCTGGCCCGTGAGCCTAGCCCAGTGCTAGGAATATTGTTAGGGTTCAACAAATACTTGTGGAATGAATGAACGAATGAATGAATGAACAACGGGCTTAGCACTCCAGGTTTACATCCTGTCAGCTTAGCAATTCCAGGAAAAAGAGAGTAGCTCTTTCCAAACCTAAGTCCTCAGGGATAACTGTAATTAGTCTGGCCTGGGTTTGGGTCATATATTTGTCAGAGTAGGCTAGACTTTGCCATGGTAACACGTAAATCCTGAAATCTCTTACTGGTTACTCACATCACAGTCCGGTGGGTTTGGGACACGGAGGCCTCGTGCCAATTAGTCACTAAGGTGTCCAGGCTCCCCCCATTTTGCGACCATCTTTGATGCGAAGCTTCATGGTTATCAGGGAAGGGAAAGAGAAAGAATATTCTGCATAGAACATACATTGGGCACCTAGGAGGCTCAGTTGGTTAAGTGTCCGACTCTTGATTTCAGCTCAGGTCACAATCTCAGGATTCAGGATTTTGAGCCCCACATTGGGCTCTATGCTGACAGCATGGAGTTTGCTTGAGATCATCTCTCTCTGTCTCTTTCTGTCCCTGTCTGCAATAAACAAACAAACTTAAAAAAAAAAAACAAAAGAAGATGTGTCAAGTCACAAACCTCAAAGTGACATTCACCACTTCTGCCCATATTCCACTGGCCAGAGCTGGCGCGGGAGGAGAATGAGGTGCTTTGTAAAACCGTAGTATTGTAGCTTGCTGTGGGTGTTATGAATCTCTGGGCTAATCTCTGAGGCCAGGAAGTCTCACTGCTCTGACTGGCCAGGCCTGGGCTGCACACTCATCCCTAATGGTGGGGGAGTGGGTCAGCCCTTCAAACTTCCTTTGCTGGCTGTGGAAATAGCCTGCTTCCTGGGGGGAGATCAGTGTGCTGTTACTAGCAGGGGAGATGGAAGCAGAGTTAATGCTGACCGGTAATCCCCGGGTGATGCATCTTGACCCTCCGCCCAGGGCCAACAGACTACTTGCAAGCATTGTCTGCAGGGTCAGGCTGGCAAAGGGGCCCAGAACAACTTTGATTTTATTTAAATTACTCTCAAGTAGCTTTCAGTCCCCTGTGGTCCATCGACATCGAAATCTAATTCAGTGAGACTACTTAAGTCTTGTTTTTGTAACAGACTCTGGACAGGAAAAAAGATTCAAAGTAACACATTAAATACCTAGAGAGTAATATGTATGTTCATAACTTTTAGAAACCGATTGTCCAACTCATGTGTGGTGTAGAAAACTTGGAAAATAAAAGTATTAGTCAGCTTTCACTGAGATATGCCGCGAATGATCTCCCAAATCTTAGCAGCTTATAGCAACAAAGGTTTATTTCCAGGCTCTGTTCTGTGTTTCCATTCCAAGATATAGGCTACAGAATCAGCCCCATTGGGATGTGTTGTTCTCGTAGCAAGGAAAACAGAACTGGCTGAAACATACAATGGTTTGTAAAGCCTCTGCTCTGACGTTGTACGTATCACTTCTGCCCATATAGCATTGGCTGAGCAAGTCGATGGCCAAGTACGATGGCCATGAAGGAAGGTAGCATTATCCTTTCAGAGGGAGGCCCTGCAGGGTCACAGGCAATGGGCAAAGATGTCTCATAGGAAGGGGAGAGCAACAATTAGAAACAAACTAATATCTATGACAAAATATTAAAAAGTAAATTATAATGGGGCACCTGGGTGGCTCAGTTGGTTAAGCGGCCGACTTCAGCTCAGGTCATGATCTCATGTCTGTGAGTTCGAGCCCCACGTCGGGCTCTGTGCTGATGGCTCATCAGAGCTTGGAGCCTGCTTCAGATTCTGTGTCTCCCTCTCTCTCTGCCCTTCCCCTGCTCACGCTCTGTTTCTATGTCTCTCAAAAATAAATAAACGTTAAATAAAAATGTAAAAAAAAAAAAGTAAAATATAATTATTATAATCCCATCATCCAGAGATCACCATAGTTAACCCTTTGTGGGGTTTCCTTCGGGGTATGTTCTGAAGCAGTTGTAAACTAACATTCCTGTGTAGTCGCAACTTATATGGATTATTCAAAACACTGAAATAGGGGCGCCTGGGTGGCTCAGTCAGTGAAGCGTCTGACTTCAGCGCAGGTCATGATTTCACGGTTCACGAGTTCAAGCCCTGCTTCGGGTTCTGTGCTGATGACTTAGCCTGGAGCCTGCTTCAGATACTGTGTCTCCCTCTCTCCCTTCTCCTCCCTACGTCACACTCTGTCTCTGTCTCTCTCTCTCAAAAATAAATAAACATTAAAAAAAAAAAACCCTCTGAAACAAAGGAAATCACACCCAGGTACTCTACTAGTTGGCATTTCAAACCCCAACCAAATGATTCAGTCAGCCTCCCCTAGGCAAACCCAGCCCCCTGAACCAAATTGCCCAGACCAATTAACTGATTTAGCTGGAAAAACAGATTCATTGGCACAACGTTGGTGGAGTGTCTATGCTAAAGCACACATTGGTATTTGTTGCCTTAATTGTCTTGATTTGATGACGTCGGTTGAGTCCACGGACTTCGTTTGTGCAATATTGTAATCTATAAGAAATACAACCTACAGAGAACAAACAGCATTACCAGAGGGGAGGTGGGTGGGGGGATGGGTGAAAGAGATGACAGGGGATTAGAGAGAATACACTTACCATGGTGAGCCCTGAGGAATGCACAGAACTGTTGATTCACTGTATTGTACACCTGCAGTGATAAGATAACAGTGTATGTTAACTATACCGGAATCAAAATAAAAAGCTTTAAAAAAAAGAAATATATATTTGGTCACTCAGATGACCAAAATATATTTGTCTGTGGTTCCTGGTTCACAGCTCCCAAAACCCATGGAATCTTTCGAGTGATAAGAGATTCGGAACATATTTGGCTATATTGGGTCACCCGTCCTCAGTTCCTGAAAGGCAAAAGAGATGCCTTGCTTTTCATGACGAGCTCCTTTCCACCACAACTGGGTTTTATGTTAATGAGGTGACTTTTGGATAACCCCTAAGGGCGGAAACTGGTTGCCAAGGGAACCAACCTTGAGTAGAAGGTTGCAACTTTCAGTCCCACCCAGACATCCATGGAGGAGAGAGGGGCTGGAGGTCGAATCAGTTACCAGTGGTCAATGACTTCATCGATCATACACGTGAAATGAAGCCTCCATAAAAACCCAGAAGGTGAAGGGTTCAGGGAACTTCCAGGTTGGTGAACCAGAACACCTACACGTGTCCCCACCCTGGGCCCAAACTCCACAGAAACAGAAGCACCTTCGTTGGGGATCTCCCCCTATCTATCTCTTCCTTTGGCTGCTGATCTACCTCCTTTAATATCCTTTGCAATAAAACAGTGATCTAGTGAGAAAATGTGTTTCCTGAATTCTGTGAGCCGCTCTAGCACATGAATTGAGCCCAAGGACTGGGCTGTGGGAATCTCTGATTTATGCCAGTCGGTCAGAAGTACAGAATCCCCAGACTTGGGATTGGTGTCTGAAGCAGAAAGCAGTCTTAGAGGACAAAGCCCTCAACCCATGGGATCTGATGCTGTCTCCAAGTACATAGCATCAGAATTGAGTTGAGTTGCAGGACACTCAGCTGGTTCTGGAGAATAACTCGGTGGTGGGGAAAACACCCACTCTCCACGTGTTGGAAATGGAGCTGAAACCTAATATGTAAGTGTGTATTTTTTTCTAAATGATCTCTATTTTTTCTTTTAAACTTATTGAATAAGGGTTTCATGTGTCTCTAAAATTTTTAATTTTTTTAAAATGTGTTATTTATTTTTGAGAGAGAAAGAGACGGAATCTGAAGAAGGTTCCTGTGTCCGAGCTATCAGCACAGAGCCTGATACGGGAATTAAACCCATGAATCTTGAGATCATGACCTGAGCTGAAGTCGGGCGCTTAACCAACTGAGCCACCCAGGCATTCTTCTGTCCCCATTTCTGAGGCCAAGTGTCAGCTGTAACTTATCACTGCATTTCCACCATTTCTTGTGGTACGGTAAGAGAAAGTTAAGGGAACGTTAAGATACAGAAAAATTTTGCTCCCATGTCTTCATCAAAGGGCATTAAAGGGGGTCGGCAGAGCACAGTGAATGGCTCACATCTGGTCCATGTGACATCTGCTGGGGCCAGATGTCCAAGATGGCGTCTTCACTCATCTGTTTGTCCTGTAGTTAGAATGGCTCAAACTGCCAGGGATGTTTTTTTATTTTAATTTTTTTGTTTTTAAGTTTACTTATTTTGAGAGAGAGCACACAAGTGGGGAAGAGGCAGAGAGAGAGAATCCCAACCAGGCTCCACAGTATCAGTGCAGAGCCTGACGCGAGGCTCGATCTCATGAATCCCGAGATCATGACCTGAGCTGGAATCAAGAGTTGGGCACCCAACCAACTGAGCCACCCCTGCTGGGAAGTTTAGAAGTATGACTGCAGCTGAGCCAGATTTCAGGTCTGCGCTCCTATCCAGGGAATACAATTTATTGCCTCTCAGGCATGGGCTGGACAGTGAAATTGACTCAACTTGCCCGTCAGGTCATGAGTCGGCTCCTTCGCTCTGTGTCCCCAGCCAGACACAGGGCTCAGCCCGATGGGGATGTTCTGGGAGGAGGGCGGCTCTGAAGAAGCCATGGGTAAATGAATGCTAAATACAGTTAGGGAGGCAAAGAGCAGAACTGAGGGCCAATGTCAAACCCCACCACTGGTCAGAGCAGAGGATGAGGTCTATGGGGAGAGCCAGAAACCGGCTGAAGCCACAGAGGTGGTAATTCTGGCCACCACCACTGATGCCCACTTCATCTGCCAGTCATGGGTAGAAATTTTATATAACTTCCCTCTAAGCTGCTGGAGTTTTTTTGGTGGGGGAGGTCTCAAGACCACCCTTGAGTTTAGTGATTCACTAGAACTCACAACGCTCAATGCCAGGTTGTATCCATGGCTAAGGTTTATTACTGGAAAGGACACAGAGCAAAAGCAGGAAGAAGATATGCATTGAGTGAGGTCTAGAAAGGTCAGGCATGGACTTCCAAGTCCTTCCCTGATAGGCCACCCAGATACACTTTTTTCTGCGGCACAGAACTATAGGGACACATGTGAAATGTCCATCTAGGGAAACCTACTCAAGTCTCAGGATATCAGGGTCTTTTTTTTTTAATGTTTATTTAATTACAAAAGAGAGAAAGGGTGAGCGGGGGAGATACAGAGAGAGGGGGACACAGGTGATCCAAAGCAGGGTCTGCACTGACAGCAGAGAGCCCGATGTGGGGCTTGAACTCACGAACCATGAGATCACAGCCTAGGCCGAAGTCGAACGCTCAACCAACTGAGCCACCCAGGTGCCCCAGGGTCTCAGGGTCTTACAGAGCGCTGCTCACATAGGCACATTCTGCTATGGTAATCAAATTTCAGGATCCCAAGGGTGAAACCAGGTGTATCAGCAATCTTGATGTGTGCAGGAAACGATCCTGACAGGTCCTGAGAAACTGCTACTTTTCAGCAATGTCCCATTGATCCGGGCAACATCAACCATCAGGAACAAAAAGATTCTGAGGGTCACATTCCCAGGGATTGCCAGGCATCAGTCTTGGTTCCAGGTTCCCTGGGAAACATACAAGGATTGGGCCACCATACCTACTGTTAACTCATTCCTCATAGCCTCATAAGGAGCTTAAGGTGGGTATTGCTAACTTATTTACAGAAGATGAAACAGAGGCTCAGGGATACAAAGTAACAGGTTGGGGCAGGGACTCGAACCCAGGACTGTTGGGGTGGGAAGGCACATACTGACTAAAGCAAGGACTTCAAGGTCTAATGAGCCAGTGTCCCAATGTTTTGTTTTGTTTTTTAATGTTTATTTATTTCTGAGAGAGAGAGAGACAGAGTGTGAGCAGGGGAGGGGCAGAATCTGAAGCAGACTCCAGGCTCCAAACTGTCAGCACAGAGCCCAGTGCAGAGCTCGATCTCATGAATCCAGAGATCATGACCTGAGCTGAAGGCCAATGCTCAACCTACTAAGCCACTCAGGCGCACGCCCCAATCTCCCCCCTGCTGCCAGTGTTGGTTCTAAATTCCAGTATTGCCACAAGCAATTTCACCCAAATAAGAAAAATAAAACAATAGTCTTGGAGGAGTGTTCCTAGGAATGTGTGAAATAGCACAGCGGAAGAGTGCTTAGCATGTATCATAGCGTGCTGTGAATCATGCGTACATATGTGGTCTCAGAATTTCAGTGGCGATGAGGAGGTAGAATGGCTCACCTGATTCCAGCCAGAAGTGCAAAAATAGCTCTGGGGGAAGTGGCAAGGGATGTACTTTTTAATTTTTTTAATTTTAATTTTTTATTAAAAGAATGTTTTAATGTTTATTTTTGAGAAGGAGGAAGGTGGGGGGATGGGAAGAGAGAGGGAAACACAGAATCTGTAGCAGGCTCCAGGTTCTGAGCCATCAGCACAGAGCCCAACGCAGAGCTTGAACTCATGAACTGAGAGATCATGACCAGAGCCGAAGTCGGACAATTAACCAACTCAGCCACCTAGGTGACCCGAGACACACACACACACACAAAAATCCTTTTAAGTTTTTTTCTTTTGAGAGAGAGACAGAGACAGCATGAATTGGGGAGGGGCAGAGGAAGGGAGAAAATCCCAAGCAGGCTCCATGCTGCCAGCACAGAGCCCAATGTGGGGCCCAAACCCACTAAACCAGGAGCTTATGACCTGAGCTGAAACCAAGAGTTGAACACTTAACTAATTAAGCCATCCAGGTGCCCCAAGAGACACATTTTTATTCCAATGGGGCTGCCAAAACTCAGCCCGGGGCACTGAGGCCTTTGCCCCCATTCCCACCTCCCAGGGGAGCCGCAGATGGGAAAGTCCTGGAAAGGTGATGGTGGCAGCCTCCTCGAAAGGGCTCCAGGCTGTAGGTCCCCTCTCTGGCATGTCAGCCTCTGATGGGATCCGTGGGGCCGAGGTTGGAGATTGAGCTCTGCCCACATATGTGCGTCAGGGCCTGGGGAAGCCGAGCCCCCAAGCAGCATGGGTCTTGTCTGCACAGAAGAGGAGTCAATGCCCAGGGTCTACAGACTGTTCCGAGGCCCAGGCCTGAGCTTCAAAAGCCTCTGCTGGGGGGCAAGCCTCGGACAAGGTCCTTTTGCATTATGCATGGAGCGGGGGCAGCAGCAGGGCTGCCCATCCTGGTTCGGGCCACCACCACCCCTTCCGTGAGGCAGCCAGCCTGGGGAGAGGTGTAGGGCGTGGTGGCGATTGCATAGACCTGGCTCTCCGGGTCAGGTTCTCACCCGGCTTCGCCCCCTGTGAGAAGCCAGTGCTAGCGAGTCTCCCGATCTCAGCAGCCTCTGTTGGGCACAACTTTGTAGTGAAAGGTCACATGATTCAGAGGGCGGCCGTGCCAGCCCACACCCGGGCCAGATGTGGGTTATCTGATCCTCACGGATCATCTTAACATTTTCAGCCTCCTTGCCGGCGTTTTCACATCCGAAGATGGATTGCCGAAAATCTGAATTCCCAGCTTCTTTTTGAAGATGGGAGTGGGGGGTGGGAATCTGGCCGCGCGTGACCCGCAGCCCCACCCACAGGAGCCAGGCAGCAGCTTCGCCTCCCCGGCTGGCCATGGGCCCAGCTCCAGGCAGACGGCCACGTCTGGGCCTGCCGGCTTCATGGCACAGGCCTCCGGGTGACGCTGCCCACAGCGCCGGGCACACCCCGCCGGACCGAGGTGTCCCTGGGCTGGGTTCTGAGCTCCAGCCCCCAGCTCTGCCGTGTCCCAGCTGTGGCCCCAGGCAGGTGTCTCCCCAGTCCTGCACCGGGGAAGGCCCTCTTCCTGCCAGCCAGCTGCAGACTGAACAGGATGACTCGGGGCGGGGTGGGGTGAGGGGTGACAGCAGAGGTCCACAGTGGGGGCTACCCTGCCGGGTGCTCAATTTTCTCCTTCAGGTCAGGCCCGGACCCCCAGGGTGGTCTGGACCAGAACTCACATGGAGCAGGAAATGCCACGGGTGGGCAGGCTGGCCTTTGTAACTGAGGAGCATTGGCCTCAGGGGGGCTAGGTGGGGCCTCACTGGGAGGGAGGGGACCCCACCACAGAAGGCTGTACCTGCCACCCCCACTGTTCTCCTTGCTCTAGGGGGTTGGGGTGAGAAACCAGGACTGCCCGCTGCTTTGAATCTGTGTGGCTCACGCAGCTGCTCTGGGAGGCAGGCCGCAGGACACCAAGGGGCTGGTGGGTCAACAGTCCTGTGGTCGCTGCACTTGGCCTTCCTCCCTTGGGCAGCCCTTTCTGGCCTCCCTGCCTGGAGTCCTTTTCCTTAGCTTTCTTTGGCTAGTTACATCAAGACACAGTTGCAAAGCTTCCTCTTCCCAGAAATTTTTGCTGACCCGCAGCAGAAGGAACCTCTGCCCCATTATCCCACTGGCCAGGCACTCTGCATTGTGATCGGAGAGGCTCATGGCCAGGGTCCCCAGCAGTCCCTGAAAGCTGGGGCCGAGGGCCATCTTCTGTGTCCCTGGTACCCAGGCCAAGGCCTGGCATCGAGAGGTGCCTGGTGCTTCCGTGGTTCATGGGGCAGGGCTGGAGTGTCCTCTCCAAGTGGCCCATGTGCCTACAGCCCTTGCGCAAGCCATAGGCCCACCCCAGACACACGTGGCCCATGGCGTCGGGCCTCTGAGAGGGGGCCCTGGGGACGGGAGGAGTCCACATGACTTCAGAGGGGTGTGTTCCGGGACGAGTGTGAAGTCATGCTTGTTTATGAGGCTCTGACACGGCGCCCGTCATTTCCTCTCTGCCGGGCCACACAGCACTTTCCCTCCTCAGCCAGCCTGTGACTTATTCTCTGGCATCGCACACTGTCACTCCTGCAGCCCATTTCAGCAGGGATGACGGGGCCACAGCTATTTGTCTGCAGTTTGGGTAATGAGCTTCAGGGAAGCACTTTGGCGTAGGGGTGACAGACCCTCCCGGCGGCTGTCTACCCGGGGTCGGCACAGGGCATGGGCATGCCCCGGGGTGTCCCAGGGGCAGCTTGGCATCTCTGTGAGGAGCACAGAGCAGGCAGAGCTGGGGCCCCAGCTGGGAGCTCCTGGAAGGGAATGACCAGAGGGACGCAGACGGGGAAGGCCAGCCCTGTGCCTTTTCCTGCCTTTCTGCCTCTGGATCTCCCAGAAAAGAACGTGCAAAGCCCGGATATAGGGTCCCGAGTAAGGGAGACTGGGGAGCAGTCGTAAGGACCTCAGAAAGAAGGAGAGAAGAGAGGGCCTCACATGGGCCGGCACCAGGGAGGAGGGGGAGCAGGCCGACCCTGGAGTTTCTGCTGAGAATAGGAGGGACCCTCAATTTCACTCCATCCCCCAAATACTGGCCCCTGAGGCAAAATGCCCTCAGGGAGCAGACAATGAAGAGACCTACAGACTTCACAGACCAGAGAGTGCCTGCCCTACCTAAAGGCATTCACATTCATCATGGTTAAATCACAAGTTTGACTTGATGTATGCCAAACGTGCCCTTGACCACTGGCATGTGAGTGATCGCACGGAGGAAGGAGAGTTTTCTGAGGCCTGTGAGGACATGGCTGCCCTTGAGAAGGACTATGAGGAGGTTGGAGTGGATGGTGCTGAGCGAGAAGATGCGGGTGAAGAGTAGTAATAGCCTGTCTGCTACGAATCTGACTCCCTGTGGCCTTGGAACTGTCTTATTTCTGCTCTGGATGGTGTCCACTGTGGTCCCAACTTGTCAATAAAAGTGGCCTTTCTTTCTTTCTTTCTTTCTTCCTTTCTTTCTTATAAATATTTATTTAATTTTGAGAGAGCATAATTGGGGGAGGGACAGAGGATCTGAAGTGGGCTCTGCATTGACAGCAGACAGCCCAATGTGGGGCGTGAACTCACGAACCATGAGATCATACCCTGAGCTGAAGTTGGAGGCCCACCCGACTGAGCCACCCAGGAGCCTCTAAAAGTCATGTTTCTTGGGGCACCTGGGTCGGTTGGTCGGTTGGGGCTCCACCTTCAGCTCAGGTCATGATCTCGACAGTTCGTGAGTTTGAGGCCTGTGTTGGGCTCTGCACTGACAGCTCAGAGCCTGGAGCCTGTGATTCTGTCTCCCTCTCTCTGCCCTTTCCCCACTCATGGTCTGTCTCTCTCTCTCTCTCAAAAATAAATAAACATTTTAAAAAAGTGATGTTTCTATTAAAGACGAAACAAAACACTTTGCTGGCCAAAATGGAAGCTTAAACACACACACACACACACACATATATACACACGCACATATACACATGCACACGCACACACATCCTGTCCCATTTGGCACAGTTACTTTATGGTAACTGGCGAGACACCTAAGAGGTCATCACAGCTTGAGAGTGAATTCTTTTGTCTGCAAGTGTCAGACACTATGTCGAGCCATGCTGAAAAACAAGGAATTTATTGTAAAGATAGCATGGGTGGATGGTGGGGAGCATGGTCTAGCTAGTCTCTGGCTCCTGCTTTCTCATTTTTTCCTTATAGAGGTAGAGTTTACATACAGTTAAATGCATAAATCTTAAGTACACAGGTGGTGAGTTTTTATCTGTGCCTACACACACATAACCTCCGCCCAGATCAACGTAAAGAATATTTCCATCACCCCAAAAAGTCTCCTTGTGCCCCATCCCAGTCAGTTAAACACACAGCTCCACCCCACCCACCCCCGCCCTCCCCCCTCCCCCCACCCAGAGACAGCCACTGTTCTGACTGCTATCCTTATACATTAAGTTCAGCTGTCCTGGAACTTCCTGTCAATTGAATCACACCATGCAAACATTCTTATACAAGCCCGTGTGAACTTATGGTTTGGTTTCTCTTGGTTAAGTGCCTAGCAGCGAGACCGCTGGATCATAGGGTGATAAGATGTTCGACTTCATCAGAAACTTGCCACACAGTTCCAAAGCAGCGGGGCCATTTTACCCTCCTACCAGCAACGTTCTTGAGTCCCACTCCCTCCTCCTCTCTGTCAACACTTAATATTGTCAGTCTTCCAAGTTTTGCCAACACAGCGGGTGTATACTGATATTTCATTGTGATTTTAGTTTGTGTTTTCCTGATGACTAGTGGATGTAAGCACTCTTTCCTATGCTTATTAGTCATTTGGATATCCTCTTTTGTGAAGTGCCTTTTGATTTTTTACAGGCTTTTTTTGGTGTGTTTTATCATTTTCTTTTTTGATGAGTAGGAGTTCTTTATGTGTTCTAGATATTCTATAAAACTAGATATTCTATTTCTTTGTCAGATATTTGTACTATGAATATTTTCTCCCAGTCTGTAGCTTGCTTTTTTGTTTTCTTGATAGCTTTTGGGGGTAAGAAAAAGTTTTCAATTTTATTGAAGTCTAATTTATCATTTTTTCTCTCGTCGTAGTGCTTTGACATAGAGATAGAGCGTGAGCAGGGGAAGGGCAGAGAGAGAGGGAGACACAGAATCCGAAGCAGGCTCCAGGCTCTGATGAGCCATCAGCACAGAGACCGATGTGGGGCTCGAACTCACAGACCGTGAGATCATGACCTGAGCTGAAGTCGGCCGCTCAACCGACTGAGCCACCCAGGCGCCCCTGATTAGTGCTTTTTACATTCAGTTTTTAAAAAGCTTTGTCTATTATGAGATCACAAAGATATTTTCCTGTTTTCTTCTGGAAACCTTACTGTTTTATGACATTTAGATCTAGGATTCATTTCAAGATAAGTTTTCTGTATGGTGTAAGGTAAGATATTGAGGTTCCCTGTTTTATATAGATCTTTAGTTGCTTCAGCTCCATTTATCGAAAAGATCTTCCTTTCTCCACTGAATTGCACTGGAGACTTTGTGGGAAATCACGTGAACATGTGTGTGTGAATCTATTTCTTTTTTTTTTAAGTTTATTTATTTATTTTGAGAGACAGAAACAGTGTGAGTGGGGGAGGGAAAAGAGGGAGAGAGAGAGAGAGAGAGAAGAGAGAGAGCTGACAGTGTAGATTTGGTGCTTGAACTCACGAAACCTCTAGATCATGACCTGAGCCAAAACCAAGAGTCGAACACTTAATTGACTGAGCCACCCAGGTGCCCCTGTCTTTATAATAATCTTGATTCACCTGGTGAAAATCCTCCAGCCAAGTTTGTCTTGGCTTTTTATATTTCAATATACATTTGAGAATCAGCTTGTTGGAATTTTTATATGAATAGCATTGAGCTTATAGATAAATTTAAAAAGAATTGACATCTTAACCACATTGAGAGTTAAAAATCCATGAACATGGTATATCTCCACATTATTTAGGTTTTTATTAATTTCCTTCAGCAATGTTTTGTAGTTTGTAGTGTAGAAATCATGTACATCTCTCATTAAAATTAAAATGTTTTATTCTATTGTACGTAAGATTTTTATATCAGTTTGGTCTCTTTGTAATGGCAATTGTCACAAGTTCCTCTCTCTCTCAACTATTGTGTACATGTTTTCAATGCAACTTTTGAAAGGACTCAGTCTGATTGGCCCATTCAAAACCACCATCTCCTTTGAATCTGGGGACCAACCTGATCCCATTACCAAGCACAACATACTGCTTCCCTGAGCAGAAAGCTTTAGATGCAATGTTTTTTTCATGGAAGGAAGGATGATGTGTGGCAGCTTCTATGATTGACATGCCACAATTCTGTAAGGTGTTGGTGCTGCGTCCCTGCCACCTCCAAAAGATATGCCCTTCTGGAACTTCAGAATGTGACCTTAATTGAAATCAGAACCTTTGCATGTGTAATTAAGATAAAGCTCTTGAGATGACATCATCTTGGATTAGGGTGGACCCTAAATCCAATGGCAGGGGTCCTTACAAAAGACAGAAAAAGAGAAGAGACCCAGAAAGACATAGAGGAGAGAAAACCATGTGAAGATAGAGGAAGAGATTGGAGTGATGCATCTATAGGCCAAACGACACCAAGGATTGCCCACAGCTACCAGAAGCTGGAAGAGGCATGGTATGGATTCTCCCTCACAGCCACCGAAAGGACCTGGGTCTGCTGACACCTCGATTTCAAACTTCTGGTTTCCAGAATGATAGGAGAATAAATTTCTGTTCTTGTAAGTCATCCAGGTTGCAGTAGTTTGTTACCACAGCCCTAGGAAACCAGCACAGATAGAGAAATGCAATAGGCGACCCTAAACTGATGGCTGGTTACAGCTAGAACACCTGCTCGAATGAAACACCTGCACTACAGAGGATACAAGCAGAAGCATCTGGCTCTCACACTATGATGCCTTTCCCTCCGTGTGGTGGAGACTGTTCCCGAACTTCAGTGGGGCCAACCTCGTGCTGAGATTCCTTTAGTGGAAAATGCAGGGGGGCAGGGAGTAAGGAGCTTAGCTAGTTCCTTTGCTGTCCTGTGCCATGTTCTTCCTGCCCCTACGGGGTTGGAGAGAGGGGAGAGGTACTGTTTTAACTTGGTGCTGATCAGATACCCAGATGCTAGCTCTTTCCCTGGGTGGGTGCTTCTGGGTTTCCCTCAGCCACAGCTGACAGGGAACCTCTGACTGCAGTTTCTTCACACTGGCAATGCTTCCTTCGTTCACTGTGAAAGACCCTTTCTCTGCTCCTGATCGGGAAGTTCACTCTGTAGACATGCTCTTGGGTCTTGGCAACTCAAGGCCAGCCCCCTTCCAGAGATCCAGTGGCCACGGGAAGCTCACTCTTCTTGCTGTGCCAGACTCTAAATACAAGCCATTCCCAACATGTTGTTTCAGTTAAAGAGACTTTAAAATGAGATTTAACATTTGGTAGGTCAATTCCCCTAACCATTTTTATTTTAATCATTTCCTTGTGTACTTACTCTTTGCTATAAATTTTAAATCCTTTGTCCAGCTCCCTATCTATTGTCCTAGCTCCATCCCCCCATTCCTCCAAAGCCAAAACACATTAAACTTACATTCTAATTTTGCAGAGGTTACATTTTTATGGTATTACATTTACCCATCCAAGAATTTAAATTCTCTCTATCTGTTAAACGTTTGAGACTTCCTATTCAATTTCATAGGCTTTCTCATAAGATCCTGTATGTTTCTTTTAAAAATCATTTCTGGGCCTCCTCGGGGGCTCAGTCTTGAGCGTCCGACTTCAGCTCAGGTCATGATCTCACGATTTGTGGGTTCAAGCCCTGCACCGGGCTCTGTGCTGACAGCTTGAGCCTGGAGTCTGCTTTGGATTCTCTGTCTCCTTTTCTCTCTGCCCCTCCTCTGCTCAGGCTCTGTCTCTCAAAAAAAAAAACATTGAAAAAACTCTTTAAAAATCATTTCTAAGATTTTATAGTTATTGTGAATTCATTCTTCTTGTTTTCCTTTCTAGCCGTTTTAGAGAAAAACAGATATTTCTTATGTATCATATTTTCAGTTGCCTAATTCTCTTATCAGTCCTGGTAGTCTATTTCCAAAAATGTCTTGGCTTTAATTTTATTTGCAAACAAAGATAATTCTGTCTTTTTTCCCCAAATATAACCAATTAACCAATTCTTTTCTTGCACTATTTCTTTAGCAAGGGCTTCTAAAATGGTCTACGGTTTAATGGTGATGGCAGGCATGTACTTTTGCTGGTAATTTTAATGAAAAAATGGTTTCAATCTATTGGTAATTACTATGATATATACCTTTGATTTTGATAAATATGTTTGTCTTAGTTAGCATTTTTTTCATCTATTCTTATTTTAATTGACATATTTATTAGGAATGATTGCTAATGGGTGGCCGGGTAACTCACTCAGCTCACTTGGTGGCTGACTTTTGATTTTGTGATCTCACGGTCCAAAAATCAAGCCTTGGGTTGGACTGCAGGCTCAGCATGGAACCTGTTTAAGACTCAATTTCTCTCTCTCCCTCTCTCTTTCTGCCTCCCTCTCTCTCTCCCTCCCTTTGCTCCTCTCCCAGATATACCTGCACTCATGCACATACTCTCTCAAAAATAAAAAATGATATTAAAAAAAGGAATAATTGTTAAATTGTATTAAATGCCTTGTTAATAGTCACATGATTTTTCACCTTTATGTAAATGTTCTCTGACCCTGACCCTGAATACATTTTCATCTTTGTAATAAGCCTTATTCAATCACAAGATATAGATAGATATAGATAATGATATAGATATAGATATAGATATAGATATAGATACTGGTTTCAATTTTCTGTTAACTTGCCATAAACTAATTATAATCATAAAAATAAAGTAAAAAGAAAATGGAAGTAAAGTTAAATTCTCTTTATATACCATTGCGTTTGGGAGGCTATACCATGTAGTGTTTAGAGCACAGGCCCAGGAGCCAGCCTTGCTGAATTTAAACACCAGCTCCACTCCCTAATATGCCAGATGAGAAGCTACATTTCTCAGCCTCACTTGCAGATGCAGGATGGCCAATGAGTTGTAGATAGAAGTCTACATGGGCATTTTGAGAAAGACTGCCCGTTCATACTTCTATTCCTTACCTTTCCTCCCCCTTCTATCTAGAAACTGGATGTAATGGCTGGAGGTCCAGCAGCCATCTTGTGATCCTGGGGATGAATGCTACGTGTTGAGAATGGTGGAGCAGGAAGGTGGAAGGAACCTGGTCCTGGTGATGCCATGGAGCCACCACTCTAAGCATAGCCAGCATAGGCTCAGACTACTTTTACATGAGATGGAAATGTATTTCTGCCTCGTTTAAGCCGCCTGCCATTTCCTTTCCCAGCTGAGAGAAGCAGCAAAGTAGCCGGCTCACCTTACTGCAAGAATAAAAGTGTGGCAATAAGCCACCATACCCAGTCCCTTCCACCTGCCGCGGGTCAACTCTGAGGAAAGCAGGAGGGGGCTGCAGAGGAGTCCCGGGCCTGTGCTATCCAGCCATGTAGCCCTTGTGAGAATGCAGGAGGCATCGGCCTGCTGTTCTGGGAACCCCCAGGCTATTCACTACACCTAGTCATCTTTGGGGGTTTCCCCAGACAGCCCCCAAAGCCTAGCCTTCTTGGGACCAAAAGCCACGGATGTCTTCAAATCCATCAAGACCCAACACCCTTGTGCTCACATCCCTGCTGGCTAGCCCCTCAGCCAAGACCAGTGAGCACCTCCCTCCTACAAACCTGGGCCTCATTGCAAAGTGGCTGCTATCTCCATCGGGGGAACAGTTACCCAGGGTCAGAGGCCCTGCTTGAGGACACTGGGCCATGTGCAGCCAGAGCCGTTGGGCTTGGGAAGCTCGGCACAGGTTAGAACAGGGACTGCCTCGTGTATACTCTTCAAATTTCATAATGTCTAGCATTTGTTCAGAACCACTGGGATGACACCTTTCCCCCAAAGTCTGAAGATCTGGCACTTCTACATCCTTTTCCAACCCCAGCTGCTCACAGACTCTGTTGACTGGGAGTGTGTCTCAATCTCCACTCTCGCAGAGACACTACCCCCTTCCTGTGGGGACGCTGACTCTCACCAAAAAGGTACCTTCTCCTGTGTCTGGCGTTTCCCAGCAGCACCGGCCCTGCCCACTACTTCCAGTAAGAGCTTCCCTTCCATCCAGCTTCCTGCACACCCGACCTCCCACCGTGGCTCACATCTGTCTCCCAGTTTGGGAGGGCAGGATTCTCTCAGAGACCTTTGGGATGCACATGGCATAAAATCATGTCAAACTGCCTACAATGGCCAAGGGAATGTAGTGGATCATGTACCTGAAAATCCAGGAGTGGACTTCAGGTGAGGCTTGCTCTAGCCTTGCAGAGAATATCACCAAGAACCCAACTCTTTTGTGTCTACTCTTCTTTCCATGGTGATTGCATCCTTCAGATGACCCTCCGATCCTCCAGACTCTTCTCTCATGTTAACAAAACAGCTTTGCCAGTTCTACCCTCACATCCTTTCTCCGCAGAGGTCCCTTCTAGAGGTCCCGTAATTAGGAGAGGAAGGGTTGCACTCCAAGAAACCTCAACAAAGAGCTCACATTGCATTCGCCCTGGTGACTCGATGAAATAGTCTTGGTGGCATCTTCCTCGGGGTGAAGGTCATCCTGGCTTTCCTTTGGTGATCTTGCAAAGAGAGAAGAGCAAGTGAACTGGGCACCAAGGGTACTCAGCCACTGTCGCCACTCCAGAACCCAGGTGCTCGCTCCTGCTCCCTGGCCTCCGGGGGCCAGAAGTCTGAAGATAACAAAGGTGGGAAGGCCTTGGGGGACATGGAGTTCCAGGGCATGGGCGGGTAGGACCCGCACTGCAGGGGGGAGGATCCCATTCACGAACTTCTCCTGAAGGCTCCAGCCCGTGGCCGAATTGGCCCAGAGGAGCCCTGGTCCGGGAAAAGAGGCCACGGAAGGTTCTGTGAGGGGAGTACTTGTGGGCCTGATGGCCATAGACACTGAGGGCATCCCAGAGTAGGCCTTGAAGGAGGGGTGAGCAGTAGTGTTTCCCACAGAGGACACGACCTGAAAAGGAGGGATGCAGGGACAGGGACAAGTTGCAGAGGTGAGGCTGCTGCATCCATCCAAGGGCCGTGTATGACACAATCGATAGTGTCGCAGGGGTGGAGTGCACAGGGCAGGCCTCGGGGCACTGCCCCAGCTCCAGTGGACACATCTGGATCTTTCTCAGTGTCAACTCTTGCTGTGTCCTGACCATGTGGCCCTTCCGGCAGCATTTTCCACTCTCCCAAGTGTCCACTCTCCCCCACCCCGCCCCCACCCCTGCCAGCCAGCCGGGGCTCCCACTGCCCTGCTTGGTCGGGCTCCTCAGCTGTGCACCAAGACGAGTCTGGAAGTCATTAGTGGAGAGGGGGGGCCCTCCTGCTATCCGCACCCAGCTGGGAAAGCAAACAGGGCAGGGGGTGGGAAGCCTGAAAGGGTCCCCGGTCCTGGGCCAGGGTGGAGTGGGAGGGGGCTATGGGATGACACGCAGATCTGGGGGATGTGGGCACCCTCACAGAGGATAAAGAGGCCTGGGCCAGTCTCTGCAGGGGTGGGCAGTAGGGCAGGCCTTGATGAGGGCACCCACAGGTCACGGGGCCACAGCTCTGTGCGGTAGGCACGGCCATCCTCCCCTCACTGAGGAGGGCGAAGACCCCTAGAGGCCGCGGGGCATCCCCAGGGGGACCTGGGCACAGCCGGAGCTGGCCTTCCTGAAACCTCCTCTGGCCATTTTGAGACTGAGGCACTGGGGGCAGGGGCCCACTGAGAGGATGGAGCAGAGAGGTCAGCAGGGGTGGGGGGCAGAGGGCCAGGCCAAGAAGGGACCAACGGAGGAATGCTGAGACCTGGCCCATGTCGGGGGGGAGCAAAGAGGGGCACATCCCAGACCCTTTTACTGCCCTGAGAATCAGCATCCCTTGAACTTCCCTGTTCTGGTGGCCAAAGTCAGCTTGTGTGCAAGACAAGAGGGAGGGATGGGGTGGGAGGGAGACTCTGGCCTCGCCGCTGGAGGACCAGCCCGAGGCAGGTGCCCTTGGATCCAGGGCTTCCTTCTGAAGTGTCACCGCCACCTGCGGTACTGTTGGCCCAGTTTACAGAAGGGAAGTGACTAGGAAGCAAGATCACCTGTCAAGGTCGCAAGCTGGAGTCTCCAGGGGCAGGATACTCTCATCCAGGGCCTCAGGCTCCCTCCCCAGTTCTGGGAATGAAGGGGGGGAGCAGTGCAGGTGTGTTCTCGCAGAGCCTCCACTGAGAACCTGGGAGTGAGGACACCAACCTACAGGGCTGCAGTGTGGACGCCTTTATCCTGGGATCGGAAAGCCCCACTCCCTCCCACTCCCCCTGACTCCCTCCCCTTCCCCAGGGTGCTGGCCGCTTTCTCCAGCACATTCTTGGCAGCATCTTGTTCCGGTCCCCCAGAGGCAGACCTTTCCCAGTGCCTTCCTGTTCAAGTTCACGGGCACGGGATGCGGACTCACAGTTGAAAGGAGCAGGTGGGCGAACTTGGCTGAACAAAGTTTCTTTTCTTCCTCCACAAGAAGAGCGAAGGCCAGACCTTGGGCTCTGTGCGGGGAGGGGTTTGGCCCAGCCAAATTCTCAGCCGGAAAAAAAAGAGCAGAGCATCCTCAGATGGAGCATCCTCTCCCTTTCAGGGACTCGGAGTTCCAAGTTTCAAACTAGTCTTTGTGTTCATCTTAGAAATTTTGGCAAGGTTTCCAGGACAGGAGGCCTCGTACGTGTCACCAAGATGGCTCCAGTGTTCTCGGTGCTACCTCCCTTGGTCATCGATAGTGCCCCGAGGACAGAACACAGGAAGCAGAAAAACGCTCACCGGCGTTCCTCCGAAAAAAAGAGCTTCTTAAAGTACTTGGTGAATTTCTTCTTTATTGTTTTTTTTTTTGTGTGTGTGTGTGTGTATTGCTTTAATTGATCGTAGTGAATCATACTTTCATAAAAGGTAAATGCAAAATAGCTATTTTCTTTAAAAAATGTGTTTAATGTTTATTTATTTTTGAGAGAGAGAGAGAGAGAGAGAGAGAGAGAGAGAAGAGCGTGAGCATGGAGGGGCAGAGAGAAAAGGATACAGAATTCAAAGCAGGCTCCAGGCTCCAAGCTGTCAGCACAGAGCCCGACTTGGGACTTGAACTCACAAACTGTGAGATCGTGACCTGAGCCAAAGTAGGATGCTTAACTGACTGAGCCACCCGGGTGCCCCAAGACTCAGTTCTTGAGAAAAAGGTGGACAGAGAGCTTGTTACACAGAGACAGGGACAGAAGCAGTTAGACTTGGCAGCCAAGCAGAATCTGAAGGTCCTGGGTTCAAGTCTCTACCACTCTATGTAGGGCTTGGGTGGGCCCTGGGAGCCCCTGTCTTCACCCCTGTCCTCCATCCTATCACCACACACTGTTCAGTCAACACATTTATTGAGCAGTGAATCATTGACTACATGTCAGGGACCATTCTAGAATCTGGGGATGCAGTAAGGGACAAAACAGAAAACCAATCCCAACCCTCATGGAGCAGATGTCCTTACGAGGGGGATGGACCAGGGACACACACCCAGTGTGTTGCCTGCCGTCAAGAGCTCTGCTCTGAAGACAGTGTGAGCCGGGAAGAAGGAAGGGAGACCTTGTCAGGACTTGGGCAGGGGCGCTGCATTAGTAAGCACGACGTTCAGGAAAAAGTTCATTGAGAAAATGACAGAAGAGCAAAGATCTGAGGAAGTGAGAGAGGGGAACACAAGATTTTGAGGAGGAGAGCACCAGGCAGAAAGAACAGAATGTTCCAGAAACTTTGAGGGAGTTGGCCATTCTGTGTGGCTGCACTGAAGGGACGAGGGAGGTAGGGTAGCAGAAAGTGAAGGAAGGGGGCTAAGGTGGTGGCTCCGAGCAGAGGAGGGACGGCACGCACTCCAAAGCGTGTTCCCCTTGATAGGTTCAGCCACGTTCCAGAACCTGGGAACGGGATCTTATTTGGAAAGAGGGTCTTTGCCCATGTGATGAATTGAGGATGTCCAGATGAGAGCATCCTAGATGTCCAGGCGGGCCTTCAATCCAATCACCAGTGTCTTTATGAATAACACACAGAGGGAGGCATGAACGCAGAGGAGAAGCCCGTGTGAACTGGGAGGCAGAGACGGGAGCCATGCAGCCACCAGCCAGGTAATCGGAGCCACCAGGTGCTGGAAGAGGCAAGGAAGGATCCTGCCCAAAGGTCCCCGCAGAGAACATGTCCCTGCCAACTCCTTGATTTTGGCCCAGTGGAGCCAATTTCAGACGTCTGGCTCCAGAACCATGTGAGGCTGTATATTAAGTCACCTACTCAATAGTGATTTATTATGGCAGCCACGGGAAACGCATCCACTATTACAAAGAGCCAGCATGGATGTGGAGAGACCAGTACGGTGGTCATGACACAGCCACCCAGCGACGCCCAAGCCCATTGGACCAGACTATACCCAGAGTTTGCCATGTTCACTCACCACCCGGGTGTTCCTTTAAAATCTCACTTCGTTTCAATGTTAATAAACTCATTTAAAATGCAATATTAGGGGTGTCCGGGTGGCTCAGTCTGTTAAGCATCCAATTTTAGCTCAGGTCATGATCTTGTGGTCCATGGGTTCGAGTGCCGTGTCGGACTCTGGGCTGACAGCTCAGAACCTGGAGCCTGCTTCAAATTCTGTGTCTCCCTCTTTCTCTGCCCCTCTCCCACTCACACTCTGTCTTTCTCTCTCAAAAAAGTAAATAAAAATTAAAAAAAATAAAAATGCAATATTAGATCACTAAGTTCAATACAAAACTAAATTCACTTTCCATACATAGAAGGTTACCATGAAAATAAATTCAAGGAACAGCAGACCGTTGCTACATTCTCATGTCCTGCCCTGCTGCCCACCCAGCTGTCTGAGAACATGGCCCCCTCTTTGTATCTAGAACCATAAAATAGTGCTAATGTCAGAGGGGGTGCCAAGGTCATCAGCAACTGAGGGAAACTCTCTCACACTGCCACTCCTTGTTCCCATACCCCTGCAGTCGGCATGGCTTCGTTCCACGTAGCCCACATCTAGGCAGGCAGGGCGCTTGCCAGGGTAGGGGGGGAATCACAGGGAAGGGGCACGGTGGCCAGGTTGGGACCTGGGCTTAACTGCAGAGGGGCCCCCTGGGAATGAATGAATTAAATTGATATGCTTCTCCCTTGGACAATGGACAATGAATTAACAATGAATTAAATTGATATGCTTCTCCCAAGCTTCTCCCTTGGACAATGGACAGGCCAGGAACGAGCCCAGTTTTATTGGGTTTTATTTAGAGGTTCAGGTATAGAGTGAAGGGCACCAATATTTAGTTACAGATTGATTTTCCTTGGCATGGTTTCTGAATCATGTGCACACATGAGTCTGACTTGAATTTTTTAAGACACAGGGAGCATGCAAAGGAATGACCCCATGGGCCCCACCAGCTTGGGGGAGGTTGGGGGAAAGGGTCTCCGTGATGCACTGAGGTAGGAGGTTGCGGGCTCAGAAGCCTGCCAGATGCAAAGTCATAGGAGACAGGACTCTCCAGCTGTGAACTCAGAAGGTCAAGCAATGAATGCCAGTGACCTCAGTTTGCCCTGAAGAGCCATTCTGGGCCCTGTTTTGTTCCCCAGGTGCCTAACCTGTAAGGTAAATCATAAACCAACAGGCCTACCCCAGCGAGGAGGTCAAGGTATTTCTTCTCGATGTCGCTGCCCTGCACAAGCATCTAGGGCTGGCTATATTCCTCTGCTAGAGGTCGCAGTTCGTGTTTGGTGGCCCCTCCATACAGCCCCTTTCTTCCTAGGTTTCTGATAATGGCACTGCCCCCGCCTCTATGGGGCAGAGGGTAGTAGCAGCACCTGCCTCTTACCAGCTGGGGCACTGTACTCTCCCTCATGGTTTTCCTACCTCCTCTACCCACCTCTGCCGAGCCCCTTTATTACACTTACCCTATTGGAATGTGCTTCAGGAAGCCTGCCCTCGGAATGGTCTCTGGAATCCGGTTGTTCACCTATTCGAGGAACACACTGATCACCGCACCCCCAGCCAGGAGAGAAGGGGACAAGGGGCATCTGGCACGCAGTGGCATCATGATTCTCCAAAGGAGAGCCAGTGGTGGCACGAGAGAAGCACAGGCGGAGGGCAAGGCATTGGAACATCAAGTGGCTGTGACTCTTGGTTGCTATGGCAACCATGGGCCCAGGGAATAGTAATGACCCCGGAGCATCATTTGTCAAAATGTGGCCCAGTCCACAGACCGGCGCCATCCACTGACTGCTCGCTGCCAGTCAGAGATGAAAGAGGTGCAGAAATTCGGAAATTCTTGTAGCATTTTGGTCCAGCTACGACATCCAAGTACCTCCAGGAGCGTGGCCAGTGTTACTGCGCGAGGCAGAAGGACCTGTTTGGGCATCGTCACAGTTACATGGTCAGCCGCACACGCTGCAAGAATGTCCTGGGTGTGTGTAGCATGGCTGTGTCACCTGGTCACCTCGTGTGGGGTTTTAAGATTCCAGTGTTTTTTTGGGGAGGGAAGAGATAGAGAGAGAGAGAGAGAGAGAGAGAGAGAGAGAGAGAAAGAATCGAACCCAAGCAGGCTCCTTGATTTCAGCTCAGAACCTGAATTGCAGCTCTATCTCACAAACCGTGAGATCATGACCTGAGCCAAAATCAAGAGTTGAACCCTCGACTGACTGAGCCACCCGGTGCCCCTTAAGACTGTAGTCCTGGGGCACCCGGGTGGCTCAGCCGGTTAAGTGCCTGGCTTTGGCTCAGATCACTATCTCACAGTTCATGAGTTCAAGCCCCACGTCGGGCTCTGGGCTGACAGGAGCCTGGAGCCTGCTACCGTTTCTGTGTCTCCCTTTCTCTCTCTACCCCTCCCCTGTTTGTGCTCTGTCTGTCTGTCTGTCTCTCTCTCTCTCTCTCTCAAAAATAAAATAAACATAAAAAAAGATTGTAGTCCTTACTGTAATCTGAAAGTATTTAAAATATGGAATCCATTTCTTTCTTTGAAAGATAATTTACATTCTATAACCTACAGAGTTAATCATTGGGAGTGTTAAAAAAATAAACAAACACTATATTTTGTTATTTATTTTTGAGAAAGAGAGAATGAGTGGGGGAGAGGCAGAGAGAGAGAGAGGGAGATACAGAATCCCAAGCAGGCTCCAGGCCCCCAGCTGTCAGCACAGAGCCCAATGCGGGGCTCAAACTCATGAACCATGAGATCATGACCTGAGCCGAAGTCCGACGATTAACTGACTCAGCCACCCAGGTGCCCCTGTTTGTTCTAATTACACTTATTGAAAAATAATGTTATGTGTATTGAATCAAATACTTTGTATGTCTTGTTTTTTGTTTTGTTTTGTTTTGTTTTTTTTAAATTTATTTTCAAGTTAGTTAGCATATAGTGTAGTCTTAGCTTCAGGAGTAGAACCCAGTGATTCATGTCTTACGTATGACACCCGGTGCTCATTCCGAAAAGTGCCCTCCTTACTGCCCATCTCCCATTTAACCCACCCCCACCCCCCTCCCCCCCAGCAACCCTCAGTCTGTTCTCTGCGTTTAAGAGTCTCTTATGATTTGTCTCCCTCTCTGTTTATACCTTATTTTTCCTTCCTTTCCACTATGTTCATCTGTTGAGTTTCTCAAATTCCAAATATGAGTAAAATCATATGATGTCTTTCTCTGACTGACTTCTTCTGCTTAGTATTATACCCTCCAGTTCTGTCCATGTTGTTGCAAATGGCAAGATTTCATTCTTTTGCATCACTGAGGAATAGACCTCTGTATATATAAACCACATCTTCTTTAGCCATTCATCTGTTGATAGACATTTGGGCTCTTTCCATAATCTGCCTATTATCAATAGTGCTGCTATAAACACTGGGGTTCATGTGCCCCTTCGAATCAGCATTTTTGTATCCTTTGGGTAAATACCTATTTACCCAGTAGCTGAGTCATAGGGTAGTTCTATTTTTAATGTTTTGAGGAACCTCCGTACCATTTTCCAGAGTGGTTGCACCAATTTGCATTCCCACCAACAGTGCAAAAGTGTTTCCCTTTCTCCACATCCTTGCCAACATCTGTTGTTTCCTGAGTTATTAATTTCAGCCTGTATATCTTTTTTTTCATTTCTTTTTAAAAGTCAATCATCTTTATTGTGTTTTACGCAAGTATCAGTCAGCAACGGATTGGAAATGTTTTCTAATGACCTCTGCCCACAGACAGTTTGAAAAGCACCATCTCAGAAAGCATACTTAGGGACAAGGAGAAGCTTTGGGCTAAGAATGGCCATCCGCAAAGGCAGGTGGGGGGGGGAGCAGGAGGCCTTTAAGGTGTTTT
Organism: Paguma larvata; assembly: GCA_030068075.1. Lineage (NCBI taxonomy): Eukaryota > Metazoa > Chordata > Mammalia > Carnivora > Viverridae > Paguma > Paguma larvata. The sequence continues at coordinate 142,771,783 of CM057826.1, read as the reverse complement.
CATCTCATGAGAAGCAGGGCACGTGTGGAGGTAGATCACGCCCAGGGCATGACTGTATGGACCCCAGAATTGCAAAGACAAAGTCTCAGTCCTGCTGGCTTCGGTTACACATGGTAAGGGTATGGGGGAGGGGGAGGTCCCTGAGACATAAAACAGGGACATGAGACAGACACAAATGAGACCAAACTGTGAATCCTCAAATGACCCGAATTTCCCTTGATACCAGAGGTGGCCCAGCCTGGGAGGTAGACTCCCCTACATAAAATCCTCTCTTTGGGCCTAGACACAACTATGTCCCTCAGGACCATGATGCCCATGGTGAGTCATAGCCTCCCATAACCATTCAGAGAGGGGCAGGGTCTGAGGTCAGAGAGGAGAGCCCTAGTGAGACACATTCCTATGAGAAGGGAGGAGGGAAATCATAGAAAACTCCAGAATCCCTACACCAGTGAACTTTCTAAAGAACTGGTCATGGGGCGCCTGGGTGGCTCAGTCGGTTGAGCGTCCGACTTCAGCTCTGGTTATGATCTCACGGTCTGTGAGTTCGAGCCCCGCGTCAGGCTCTGTGCTGACAGCTCAGAGCCTGGAGCCTGCTTCGGATTCTGTGTCTCCCTCTCTCTCTCTGCCCCTCCCCCACTCATGCTCTGTCTCTCTCTGTCTCAAAAAAAATAAACATTAAAAAAATTAAAGAAAGAAAGAAAGAACTGGCGATGTTGGCTGATCCCTCTAAAGTAAGAGATAAGTTGCTACACCTTAGGCCACCTACCAGGAAAAAGAGAAGCAACACTATTGGATTTTGAAGCCAATGTGTGCCTGTCCCAACCCATTTCCTGGGTAGCTGGTGGTTGTGAGAGAGGTCTGGAACAGGAAAGAGCCCTCCCCGGAACAGGAAAGAGCCCTCCCCAGCACAGGTGCCAGAGCCCTGGAGGAAAGTCATGCCCTCTTCTGCCAGCACAGTTCTCCACGGCTCCTAACTTACAGCTGGGCCCTGGGAGAGAGCGTGCACACTTGCCTTAGGGGAGCAGGTTGTAGGGCATGACCCAAAACATCCCTCAGGAACTGGGCAGACTTGTACATGCATAATAGCCTTCCATCTTTTTTTCTAAGTTGCTTTATGTATTTTTGAGAGAGGGCTAGTGAGCACAAGCAGGGGAGGGGTAGAGGGAGAGAGAATCCCAAGCAGGCTCCATGCTGCCGGCACAGAGCCCAACGTGGGGCTCGATCCCATGAACCTGAGCTGGAATCAAGAGTTGGATGCTCAAATGATTGACTGAGCTGCCCAGGTGCCGCCAGAATAGCTTTCCATCTTAAAATGGAAATCGGAAGCAAACAGTTCTGGAAGGGTACAGAGTGCCAGACAAAGTGGTCTATGACCAGTTAACAGAGTTAAAGTCCGCATTTCAGGCATGGTTTCCATAGTAAGCCAGCACCACAAGGGACCGGCAGTCCCCTAGGGACCCTCCCTCAGCTGACAGAGAAAGACCATGGTGAAGGGAAATCTTCCCCATGGGAAGAACTTCAGGCGACTCACCTGGTTACCCACTCTCTGTGAAAGGAAGCATGGCGGAGACACAAACACTGGGATTCGTGAATGGTGGCTAACAGATTGGCTGGCTGGTCAGGGCCCAGAAAGGACAAGATTGGAAATTTGGGGGCCAGGCAGTCTGGGTCATTTGAGATGCACACAGTGTGTAATGACCTCTGTGTCCTGTGTGAACACCTCCCCAAGGGCACCCACAGTGAAGGACGCACTTGGTAATCAAATGGGCAAGTTAACCCACCTGTGGCCGTCCGCCAGCTTCTTTTTTTTTTTAATTTTTTTTAACATTTATTTATTTTTGAGAGACAGAGCATGAGCAGGGGAAGGGGAGAGAGAGAGAGAGAGAGAGAGAGAGAGAGAGGCAGACGCAGAATCCAAAGCAGGCTCCAGGCTCTGAGCTATCAGCACAGAGCCCGACGCGGGGCTCGAACTCACAGACCGTGAGATCATGACCTGAGCTGAAGTCAGCCGCTTAACCAACTGAGCCACCCAGGCGCCCCTCATGTGCTTCCTTAAAGGACTGTGTGGAAGGTGGCCGTGGTGGTAGGGATGGTGGTTGGGTGTGAAGGGGCCATGGTGACAGGGATGGAGGCTGTGTACGATGTGGCTTTGGTGACAGGGATAAAAGCCGTGTGAACATGACCATGATGATGGGGGTAAAGGCTCAACAGCACAGACTTTGCTGCATCGCGACCGACCTGGCTACCGTCACTCCTGAGTGACCAACCTGCCAACAGCAGAGGCCAGCGCCAAGTCCCCAGCACGGCACCATTTCCTGGGGGGATCAGCTGGGCATTTCTTGGCAAGTTCATTACCTTGGGCCCCTGCCATTATGGAAGAACTGCGTTGTCCTCACTGGAATGATGCATGTTCCAAATGCATCTTTGCCTTCCCTGCCTGCGGAACTTCTGCAGCACCACCATCTATAGACTCAGAGACCACTTTATCTACTGCATGGTCTCCCCACAACATTGCCTCCAACCAACACATGGATTTTGCAACAAAGAGTGTGCCAGTGGGCTCTCACATGCCCCATCACCAAGAAGCAGTTGGCTTGTGGGAGTTGTGGAGGAGCCTGCCGGAAGGCTCCATTAGGACACCATCTGGGGGACAGTACCTTTTGAGGTTGGAGTAGTGGCCTGCAAAGTGTATTACAGGAATCAAACTGATGACTGAATATGGTGCCATCTCTCTGCCGTGGAGAATTCACAGGCCCAAGAACCAGCAGCAGACACCTGAGGTGTCAGCCACCCCACTGACACCTTCCTAAAGAAGTCTTGCATTCCCTCCCACTCACCTTAGACCTTGTGCGAGCTTACAGGTCCTGGCATCTAGGAAGGAATACGATTGCAGTTTCTACCTCTGGACGCTGACGGTGCCCCCTGCCACGTGGGCTCTCCACTCACTGAACCGACAGGCAGATAGAAGGGGTCACCATACGGGGCAGGGAATCGACCCCAATTACAAGAAAGAAATTGGATTGTTGTACGCAGTGGGAGCAAGAAGGGCTCCGCGTGAAGCTAGGGGATTCTTTGGGGGTGCTTCCTAGTACCCCAGGCCTGATGATAGTGGTCAATGTTACAACCCAACAAAGATAGGCCCGCTAAGAAAGGACTCAGATGCGGTAGGAGTAAAGACTTGGAAAGGATTCATCAGAGTAAGAACTCTACCAGGTCAAAGTACTGGTGGAGGGCAAGGGGAATGCAGAATGGGCAGTGGAAGAAGGAGCCCAGATTGTCAACTCAGGTCTCCTGACCAGCACAAAGCAAGGACTTGAGCAGGTATGTCATCAGTTTTTTCTCCACTGCCCATCACACACGTTTTTCCTGTTATCACACGTGAAAAACATGGTTGGTAGTAAGCATTTTTGACTCCCAATGGGACCAACTAAGGAACCATATCCATCCCATGATAATGCTATAGCTGAAATCCATGGACCAAAACCCTAATGACACCTGATTTTATAAATAAAGTTTTATTGGGGCACAGTCACATTTATCGTTTGTGTATCACCCCTGGCTATTGCAGCGAAGTCAAATTACAACAAGAACAGTATGGCTCACAGATTTATTATTTGATCCTTTATAAGAAAAGTTGGGCCGGGAATGATGTGGAGAAAAAAGAACTCTCACGCACTGTTGGTGGGAATATAAATTGGAGCAGCCACAATTGAAAACAGCACAGAGGTTCCTCGATACATTAAAAACAGAACTACCACGTGATCCAGCAAACTCAGCTTCTGGGTAATTATGCAAAGGAAATGAAAACGCTAACTCAAAAAGGTATATGCACCCCCATGTTCACTGCAGCATTGTTTACAATTGACCAGATAGGGAAACAAACCACGTGTCTATCGATGGATGAATGGATATAAACTTGGTGTAGATATATACGATGGAATATTCCTCAGCCATCAAAAGAAGGAAATCTTGCCATTTGCAACAACATGGTAGTTGTTATGCTAAGTGAAATAAGTCAGAGAAATAAAATACAGTATGAACTCACTTACATGTGGAATCTAAAAACAAAAACAAAAAAAAAACAAACTCATAGATGCAGAGCACAGGTAGCTGGTTGCCAGAGGTGGGAGGCGGGGTGAGAGAAATGGGTGAGGGTATCAAAAGGTAGAGACTTCCAGTTATAAAATAAATAAGTTCTGGGACTACAATGCACAGCACGGTGACTATAGTTAACGATACTGTATCGTATATTTGAAATTGGCGAAGAGAGTAGACCTTACAGGTTTTCACCATGAGAAAAAAGTTTGTAACAGATGGTGACAGATGCTAACTAAATTGACTGTGATGATTATTTCACAGTATTGACATATATCGAATATCATTATATTGTACACCTGAGACTGGTTTAATGTTTTATGTCCATTATATCTCAATTAAGAAAAGAAAGAGAAGGTTGGCCAATCCCTACTATTACTGTTGGTACTCATCGGGCCCCCCGTGGGGACACAAAGTTTTCCCTGAATGAATGGATGCAGAGGGCAGAAAGGGGCGGGATGTTTGGGATATCTCCATTTGCCCCTCCAGATCCACTCTGCGCCCATCTTCATCCCTGTTCTCTAGGGCACCTAAAGGGCTCTCCTTTCCTCTGACTTCCAGCAATAGGAGGCATTTAGCAGGAGACTGGAGGCAGAGAGGAGAATGAGATCTTTCCTGCAGGGTCAGCCTCCCAGAGCCAAAGGTCACAGCTCCTGCTGGACAACCCTCTCCACATGGCCCTTCCAGGAATCTCAGAGTTCCAGAAGCTTCTCTCTTGCCCCTTCAAGCTCAGGTACGGCAATGGTTCCCTGCTGCTGTTAGCACCAGAGTGTCCCACTTTTGTTTCCCTCCACCCTGTCCAGAGCTTCACGAAGGGTCCTTTTATGAAAATCTTCCCAAACTACCCAATCTGAAGGTGTCATCTTATTCTGCAAGAACTCTGAAATGTACAAAACATAACTTGGCTTATTTTTTTCTATAACTGTATCCATCAGGATTGGGTTCAATTTTAGTAGATTTCTGGTAAACTCTGTCAATTCAAGGTTTCACACTCGCCTGCATCACAGATGCCTGCCCTTCCTCCTCTGGGGTTCTAAGTAGAGTGACCCTACAACTGACTTGTGGAGGAGACTCCCAGGTGACACCTGCAGTCTCGCCATCGTTATTAATAATGCCCTCTGCACTCTCAGAGTCCCGAGTTAGATGGTAAGTGATGTGGTGACTCTGTATAGAAGATGCTGGTTCTGCCTAGGGGATGATCTTACTTGTCTAGACTCTCCAGCTGGCATCAGCCACACTCTGCCTTATCTAGAGTGGTCCTGAGATGTTAATCCTTGAAGACTCCAGTGGCATCCTCCTCCTCTCTCCTGAGCACAGAGCCTTCCCTGTTCTCTTTCTCTCAACTTCTTCTGCTTCCTGTTCTGGGCACTTGGGACTTATCAGTGAACAAAACAGGAAGAGGGAAAAAGGCCCTGATTGCAAGGATTTTTTCTTTCTTTCTGATATTCTATATGATGTGTTCATGGCTATGAAGTTTCCTCTGAATACCGCTTTGTATGCACTTCCCAGATTTTCATGTGGATGTTCTTACCCAGCTTAGTTCTTTTTTCTCTCTTTTCTTTTTAATTTCTTAAAAAAATTTTTTAATATTTAAATTTTAATTAGTTAACATACTGTGTAATATTGGTTTGAGGAGTAGAATTCAGTGATTTATCACTTATGTACAACAGCCAGTGCTCATCACAACAAGTGCCCTCCTTAATACCCATCACCCATCTAGCCCATCCCCCACCCACCTCCCTCCATCACCCCTCAGTTTGTTCTCTATCCTTAAGTGTCTCTTGTGGTTCTTTCCCCTCTCTTCTCTTTTCTCCAACCCCTTCCCATACGTTCATGTTTTGTTTCTTAAATTCCACATATGAGTGAAATCATATGGCATTTGTCTTTCTGTGATTGACTTATTTCACTTAGCATGATATATTCTAGCTCCATGCACGTTGTTGCAAATGGTAAGATTTCATTCTTTCTGATGGCTGGGTAATATTCCATTGTATATTTATACCACCTCTTCTTTATCCATTCATCAGTCAAGGGACATTTGGGCTGTCTCCATAGTTTAGCTATTGTTGATAAGGCTGCTATAAACATTGGGGTGCTTGTGCCCCTTTGGATATGTATTTTTGTATCCTTTGGGAGAATATCTAAGAGTGCAATTGCTGGATCATATGGTAATTTAATTTTTAGTTTCTTGAAGAACCTCCACACTGTTCTCCAGAGTGGCTGCACCAGTTTCCACTCCTACCAACAGAGCAACCCAGCTTCAGTTCGAATCCTTCTTCTGCTCTAAGATTATTTAGAAGGATTTTGCTTCTTCTGTTCAAGACATTTTTTCCCTCATTTTTAAGTTTATTTACTTATTTTTTTAAAATTTATAATAGTTTATTTTCAAATTGGTTTACATATAACACCCAGTGTTCATCCCAACATGTGCCCTCTTTAATGCCCATCACCCCCTCTCCCCCCTCCCTCATCTCCCTCACCCTCATTTGTTCTTAGTCTTTGAGAGTCTCTTATGTTTTATCTCCCTCCCTCTCTGTGTCTTTTTTTTCTTTTCCCTCTTCCCCTCCCCCTGGTTTTTGCTTAGTCTCACAAAGTCCACCTATTCGTGGAAACATATGGTATCTGTCTTTTTCTGACTGACTTATTTCACTTAACATAATACCCTCCAGTTCCATCCATGTTGCTACACATGGCCAGATTTCATTTTTTCTCATTGCCACGTAGTAGTCCATTGTATATAAGTACCATAACTTCTTTATCCATTCGTCAGTTGATGGGCACTTGGTCTCTTTCCATGATTTGGCTATTGTCGAAATTGCTGCTATGAACATTGGGGTACACGTGCTCCTATGCATCAGCATTCCTGTGTCTCTTGGGTAGATTCCTAGCAATGCTATTGCTGGGTCATAGGGTAGCTCTACTTTCATTTTTTTGAGGAATCTCCACACCGTTTTCCAGAGTGGCTGCACCAGTTTGCATTCCCACCAACAGTGTAGGAGGGTGCCTACTTCTCCACATCCTCACCAGCATCTATAGTTTCCTGATTTGTTCATTTTAGCCACTCTGACTGGTGTGAGGTGAAGATTTATTTTTTACTATGCTTTTATTGTATGTATGTATGTTCCTGACACCTTCTCTTATTTAGTCCTTATAACGGCTCTTGCAGTTAGAGTACCATTCCCACTTCACGTATGAGAAAACAGAAGTCCAGAAAGGGCCAGCAGTTAAGGGTCCTAAGGACAGAGTGAGGGTTCCAACCTAACCCAGAAGGCTGGCAGAAGCACCCACTTCCCTGCCCTGAGAGAACAGGCTCTCCGCAAAAGAGCTTTCTGGGCAGTTGTTCTCAGCCCTGTCCTGAGCTTTGCATCTTCTCAGTGGGTGACAGCAGAGGGACCAGGCTGTCTGGTTAGGGATGCTCAGTCTCTCTCTCTCAGGCTGAGAAGCCAGTCCTCAGATCCCAGGAGCATCCTGGGCCCTGCTCACCCCTCCTTCCGGTGCAGGGAAAAGTTTGCTGGCAGGGAGGCACTCTACGGCCTGTTGTCCCAAAGGCATGGAGGTGACCAAAGCCAAGGAGTACTGAGTGAGTGGTGGGTATCAAGCAAGAAACCAGGACCGCTAGGTAGCCACTTTTAATAGGGCCAGTGTGTAGGGGGGAGGAATTTTCTTTCCTTTTTTATTTAATGTTTATTTATTTTTGGGAAAGTGCAAGCAGGGGATGGTGGGAAAGTGCAAGCAGGGGAGGGGCAGAGAGAGGGAGACAGAGGATCCTAAGCGGGCTCTGCACTGACAGACTGACAGTAGCAAGCCCGATGCAGAGTTCGAACTAATGAACCACGAGATCATGATCTGGGCCAAAGTCGGACACCCAACTGACTGGGCCACCCTGGTGCCCCAGGGGGAGCTTTTCTGATGAGTGACATGAGCCAGCTCCGTGTGGCATTTTGGGACTAGAAGGAGGTTTCCCGGCTGAGGGAACAGCAAGGGCCTGGAACAGGGGACTAGTGACTTCTTGTGCTCACTAGAGAACAGAGCTCATACCTCTGAGCACGGCCCTGAGGGATTTCACACTATCTCCTGGCCTTTGCTCTTTGTTCACACACACGCATACACATGTACACACACACCTGCCCAGAACATGCTGGGCCCTTCTGATAACATCCCGAACCAACATGGGCCATGGGTGGGTTTTGGGGATACGGAGCATGTGCCGACCCTGGGAGTTCGCCCCACCTGCAGGTCCAGTGTCAGCACCAGCTAGCAGCTGCGTGAGCGTCCTGTCCGTGCACCCAGCCTCTCTGGTCCCTCTCCCGATCTGTCCAATGGACAGATGGGGCCAGAAGGCCCCAGAGTCCCCGTAGCCCGGCACAGTCTGACTCACTGTGCAAACGAGTAACACACAGTTCATTTTCTTCGTCTGCTGATGACAAAATGATCTTGAAAAATCCTGTTACGCTGGGAGGGGTGACAGAAAGGCCATCTGGGCAACACCCGTCCCTAAGGCCAGTGATCATTCACTTCCCAGCTGTGTTTTTAGGAGCAAATAATTAAGGCTCCAAATGCTGTCAAGAGGGTGGCTTTGTGGCTGTCCTTGGCACTGACCCTGTGGCCAAGCTCCCTTGCCTTGGCTGGAGCCCTACCTGCTGGTCCCGGCCATAGCCACTTTACCTCAGCCAACAGGGCACCAGCAATCCCTGGGCTGCGGTTCTCAGACTCACCGCGGCCTCCCCTTGCCTCACCCACTTCTCCACTCCGTGAGCGCCTGTCCTGCATCCTCCTCCATTCTCATACCTGCCGGGGTGCTGGGCTTTCTCAGCCCCATTTCACTGATAAGAAAACTGAGGCTCAGGGAGGCAAAGGGGCTTGCAGGGTCACGGGCCAGCCGGGGGGCCACCAGGACTTGGATTCCTCAGGACTCCTGTTGCCCCGATGCACCCTCCACGTCTTCAAACCCAGGTCCTCAGCTCTAAACCCTGCATCTAGCACGGTCCCTTTCAGAGCTCCAGACTCCCATCCACGGGGAGGGACAGGTGTCCAACAGGGCCCAAACGGTCATCCCCAACTCCCTCAGCCTGCTACCATCTTGGGTCCTAAGGACCAGCGAATGGCTCTCCTGCTGCCCCCACAGCTGGATACTGAGGGCCATGCCATGGCTCTCTTCCTCCCCACTGCCCCTAACCGATAGCTTTGCCCGTGCAGCCTCCCAGAGCTCCCTCCTGTTGCCGGGTCTGCACCCGAGCCCACCCATCCAGCCTCCTCCTGCCTCAGACATTTTCTAAAGTGGAAAGCCCACCAAGTCACTTCCACTTCGGGGCAATCCCTGCACCTCCAACCGCAGAGCTCTGGTTCTGGCTGGGTGGGCTCCCCACATGCTTCTCTTCTGCCTAGTCCCTGTCCTACCCACTTGTGACAGACAGCAGGTTTTACAACCCATTCGCCAGGCCCTTAGTCTGGTAACAGCACCTCCATCCCCACCCCCAGTCCTACGGTGGGCATGTAACCCAGACCTATGACGGCATATACAGAGATTAGCTTGGCGATGCAAGACTCCCTGGACAATCTCCCTCCCTGAGCCTCAGTTTTCTTATCGGTGAAATGGGGCTGAGAAAGCCCAGCACCCCGGCAGGTATGAGAATGGAGGAGGATGGCCTCTGTGAACCACCAAGCACAGGACAGGTGCTCACAGGACAGCGGAGAAGTGGGTGAGGGATTGTCCCCAGGACTTCTGCTGGGATCTCCCGGGAAGGGTGCGGCTGCCCACTGGAGTTGCTGTCAGGAAGATAGAGGCCCGGACTGCCAGGCGCCTGCAAGTAAGGGAAGCTTACTTACTGAAGCCAAAGCAGAGCTGAGGGGCCGAACACAGGATCCGAGCACCTGGATCCGGTTGTCCCTGAACCAAACCCCTGCAATTTCGAGTTAGGTGAACCAGCAAAGTCCCTTTATGACTTGTGCCGGTTTGCATTTTTTTTTTCCTCCCAGTTACACGCCATCCAGATCAGTTCTAGGAAGAGTGGGTGGCCTCCTCCACTTGTTCCCTTTTATCTGTTGTTCTTTGCGGCTCGGCGAGGATTCACGTCTGCCTCCAGCTTCGCCGTGAGCTGTCAAGGGCAAGGATGGAGCCTGACTCATCGTGATCAGCCTTCAGTGCCAGCGCGAGGTGCGTGGTCAGCCCAGGAGGGACCCGAGGGCCAAGGAGTTCTGTCCCCCGGTGGAAGAGGAAGGCACAAGGGACACTTTCTGAGCGGATCCCCAGCCTTGCTCCTGGTGTTACTGTATTCCCTCCCGATCCTCTCAGGAAAGAGACAAGGTTCCTCCTTTTGGGAAAGAGAAGAAAGGAGAAAGGAAGTTCTCACTGCTTCTGCAGCCTCTCGGTCTGAGCCCACCTGTGACCCTCAGACGTGCAGTGAGTGCGACGGATGGATGCGGTGTCGGACCACCCAGCATCTTCTCTTTTTCCCCTCTGAGGACCCTCCCTTCACCTCTCATTCCAGGTGGCTCCAGGGTGAACCTCTGTCCTCAGCTCCCAGGACTGGTTCCTGACTGGGAAAGTGAGCTCACATGTCTACCCTTCACCAGGGTGGTGCACTGTCTAGACCCGGCCACTAGGCGAGGGCACCTGCCTGAGCCCCAAGACCACCCTGTCACCCAAGTGGGAGACAGCACTGTGAAGATGCTATTTGAGCCTCTCGATCAACTTTTGTGAATAGACCATTTCCTTTCTTTTTTTGTTTAAGTTGATGTCTTAGTCAGTCAGGCTGCCATAATAAAATAACCAGGTGATTCAAACAACACACATTTATTCTTCCCAGCTCTGGAGGCTGGGAAGTCAAGATCGAGGTGCCAGCAGATTGGGTTCTTTTAGTTCTTGGTGAGGGTCCTATTCCTGGAAGGTAGACCGAGCCTTCTTGTTGCACCTTCACGTGGCCTTTCCTCGGTGGCCTGTGTGGGGAGAGAGAGAAATCTCTCGTAAGGACACAAATCTCATTGAGTGGGTCCCACCCTCATGACCTCATCAAAACCTAATCACCTCCCAAAGTCCCCACCTCCAAGTACCATTACCCTGGGAGTTAGGGTTTCAACACATGAATTTTGAGGGCATGAAGACATTCAGTCAAATGGCCACGTTGAGATGCATTCCTGCTCCATGAACTGAGCAGAGGCCCGAGGCCAGAACTGTGTGGGACCGCCTCGTGGCTAAGGTAGGGTTTTGGAGGACAGAAGGCAGAAGACAGCCCAGCCAGAGTCCTGCGCTCAGTGGAGATCTTGGAAGTCCCATCAGAATGGAGTCATTGAGGGGCCCCAGTCACAGGATTAAAGGGATTTCTTTGATGGCAAATGAGAGAACATAGAGTCATATGTCCAATTACCTTCATTGTGCCAGGTGTGAAAGACTGGCAGGGGCACCTGGGTGGCTCAGTCGGTTAAGTGCCCAACTTCAGCTCAGGTCGTGATCTCACAGTTCGTGATTTCGAGCCCCGAGTCGAGCTTGGTGCTGACAGCTTGGAGCCTGCAGCCTGCGTCAGATTCCGTGTCTCACTCTCTCTCTGCCCCTCCCCCGCTCGCACTCAAGCTCTCTCTCAAAAATAAGTAAACATCGCAAAAAGAAATTAAAGAAAGGCACCCGGCATAATGTCCCAAGGTTCGCCAGCATCCCTGAAACGGGCAGTCGCCGTGACCTGCCTGTGTGCATAGGGTTGGTGGGAGCCAAGGCAGGGCTTTCCTTCCGGGAAAGGCTTTTCTGTGGTGGCTCGTTAGCAGTATCTCTGCCATGATTCCATCTGCGCACATGGGCATGCCAGGCTGGAGGCCTAAGAGTCTGGATGTTGGCCTATTTTCAGTTATTTTTGCTCACCAACATCTGCAGACCCACGAGAAGATCCAAAGTATTTCACTCCATAGACTGAAATTGGTCAGCTTCGTGACGTGCGTCCCTGGAGGACACAGAGAGCCTTATTCTCCCTGCCCCGGCTTCTCCGCCGAGGAGCAGGCCAGCCAGGCGGGCCGTGCCGAGAGGCCGGCCCCCCATGTGCCTCCGCAGCCTTTCGCCTCACGGGGCCGGCCGGGGCCTGAGTCACACATGGGCCTGCCACCGGTCACTTTGCAGGCATGACAGGAGGCCCGCGCTCTTCTTCCTGGGCTGGGGTGGGGCTGTCTGCTTCCCAGGCGCAGGAGGCCCTTTGGACGAGAAGCCTTTCCTGCCGGGCTTGAAAGCTTTTGATTTCTTTTTTAAGGGAGGATGAGGAAAATAGTCTCGAACTGATTGTGGTGATGGTTGCACAGCTCTGAGAATATACAAAACCATATCGCTGCACGTGGTTGAGTTATGTGCCAAAAAACCTGTTATATATAAAACCGTGACAATGTATTAATATTATCTAACACTCACCTCATCTTTAATATGGATATGTATCAGAGTGTATTCAATATTCCTTGATTGTCTGAAAGCGTCTTTTTATGGCTCGTTGGTTTAAATCGGAATACCAACGGCATTTACCCGCTGCCTTTGGGACTATACACACCAGGAGTAACACTACATAGCATCTTTGTAGCCCTTTTCTCCTACCGAATAGCACAGCCTGTGCACACCCTGTCCTCCCCCGATTTTCAGAGCTGCACAGCATTTCATGGTGGAATGCAATGTTCCAGGCTCTTCGTGAAACCCGGCCTCTGTTGATACATATTGCCACATTTCTCTCTGGAAGGTTGCACTCACTGGCACTTTCTCCGACCGTGTAAAGGACCTGCTATCCTCCATTTTATGGAAGGGAACGATTTTTTCTCAAGGCCGTACCTAACAAGGCTGCAGAGAGTCGGAGTGCAAACGCGCTCAGTTCAGCTCCTGGCCAGAGGGCTGCTCCCCTGCCCCCCCCCCCCCACCATGTCCAGATCGGCCTGCTCTGGGCCCTGGGGTTGCTGCTTTACCAGAAGCATGTGGTCCGTCCGTCTGTCTGCTGCCTGGAGGGGCACCTGGTGGCTCAGTCGGTGAAGCACACAACTTCAGCTCAATTCGCAATGTCGCGGCTTATGGGTTCGAGCCCCATGTTGGGCTCTCTGCTGTCAGCACAGAGTCCGCTTCCGGTCTTCTATTTCCCCCCTTTCTGCCCCCCTTCCACTTGCTCTCTCTCAAAAATAAGTAAATATTTTTAAAAAACAAAACAAACACACAAAAAAACACTTGTTAATATCAGACCATCACATGTGGGGGAGGGATGTTGTGTATGTTGTTACGGATTATAAATTTAAAAGTGGGGGCACCTGGGTGGCTCAGTCAGTTAAGCATCCGACTTCAGCGCAGGTCATGATCTCGCCATTCAGAGTTCAAGCCCTGCATCGGGCTCCGTGCTGACAGCTCAGAGCCTGGAGCCTGTTTTGGATTCTGTGTCTCCTTCTCTCTGCCCCTCCCCTGCTCACTCTCTGTCTCTCCCTCTCAAAAATAAATAAACATAAAAAAAAATTTGTTAAAAAAAAAAGTCTTCAAGACATACCAGCCAAAGGGAATGGGTAAATGCTGTTGGTATCCTGATTTAAACCAACAAGCTATAAAAAGACGCTTTTGAGACAATCAAAGAATATTGAATATACTCTGATACATATCCATATTAAAGATGAGGTGAATATTAGATAATATTAATACATTGCTATTAATTTCGTGTGGTGCGATCCTGCTATTACAGTCTTAAGAGCTTTACACATAATGAATTATTAACGAATCTAATCATAGCAGGACGTGTTCCAACAAAACAAAAGCTGGAGAGAGAGTTGAGACGAAATCGGTTACACATCAGTAACTGTTGACTCTGGGGAATGAGTATGAGGGGGTTCATTCGACTATTTTTGAAATTTTTCAGAACAAAAAAAAGCATGTGTGTACATGTATGTGGTGGGCGGGTATACATATTCGCCAAGACCCAAAAGATTTTCTGAAGATAATATCGCCGAGTAGGTTAAAAACTGCACCCTCTGGTTTCCATTTATAAGAAAAGAAAGACGGTTTTTGTAGACAGGTCGAGTCATTCCAGAAAGCGGGCAAGACCTTGACGTGCCGGCAGAGGGGAGAAGCCCTGTGAGCTGGGAGATCCCCCCACCACCCCACGCTCCACTGAAGGTCAAAGTGAGGGTGACTGTCGACTCTCAGGTTCCAGAAACAGGGGGCGGTACCACCCACATCCCAGGAGGAAGCTCAGGCGGTTCACTAAGATGGGTGCTTGGAGGACCACGTCCCAGGAAGGACCCGCCTCCACAGTGCATGGCATGTGAAAGTCATGAATGCAGACTCAGTGACTGCGCGGGCCGCCCAGACACAGCCGAGAGCAGAGTGACAGGGGCCAGGGAGACGGCAAACGGCACACGGGTCAACCTCCCCAGGTAAGCCAGGGACCTGCCCACTCAAGGACAAAATGCCTGAGTGGTTCGCCGTCAGGCAAGGCCGGAGCCAACGCGGATCTCCTTTCCTGTTTTGTCTACACTCTAGGATTCTCTCCACTGGGGTGAAGCCGGCACAGGCAATACCTCTGTCCTATATCCTGATACCTGAGGGACTTCACTGGAGGAAATCTTTTTTTATGATGGTTCCTGCCAAACTCCCCCAGGATGGCGCTCACTGGTTCTCATCGGCCTGATTTAGGTCCCTCGCCCAGCCCAGGCTCAATCCCTGTGTTCCCAATGGTGCCCTCATCATCCAGGCCTGGGCCTTGCGCCCACCACAGCAGCCAGGAGGGAAGGCAGCCCCATGGGACCCGCGAGGCTGAGAGGAGAGAAGGGATGCTTCCACAGAGGGAAGGAGAACAGGCCCAAACTTGCCCACTGCCCATCGGTCACTCCAGAAGTCACGGCTGCCTGCGTGCCTAGTGAATGCCCAGGCAGACCTTCCCTGAAGCCAGCGGGGGCCAGAAGGTTCTCGTGTCCCCAGTGCCTCAACAAACACGGAAACCGGGACACACATGACATAAGAATGGCTTCGGGGTTGTTCTGGGGCCCAGACCCTGCCTCCTGGAGCTGGACGGCCCCTTGCATAGGATGCTTTTCACTGCCTTATCTGCACGGCCCGCCCAGAAACACCCTCTCTCCACTCTCTGATGATGGAGAGGGACGGCAGCAGAGTCCTGGACCCCAAACCTGCACCCTCTGTCCCTGCCCCAGACTCTAAAAGTCATAGCCAAATGCCACTGCTAGACTGGACAACGTGGAGGGGACGCTGGCTACCACACTTGGAAAGCCCCTCCTCCACCCCCCGCCCCCAAATCTGCAGGACGTCGGCAGTGTATGGAGTAGTCAGTTCGGCTGCCCACGGGGCCAGGCAGGAAACCAAGGCTAGAAGGACAGCCAGCGCCCAGCCTGGAGGGGAGGACAGGGAGGACGTGGAAGGCAAGCCCCTCTCAGGACACAGTTGCACTCGGCACTGGACAACTGTCGCTAGAATTGCCAGCTCGTCTGATTGGTCACGAGAAACTAGAAGCCCAGGACACTCCCTGGGCCCTTCCTAGTCTCAGTAGACGAGAAGGTGAGAAAGCAGGAATGCAGCATCAGAGTCGACATCGGTGGCACTAGAGTGGCCAACTGCTCCCCCCACTCCCCGCTCTTGCCCAGGACTGAGGGATTCCCTGGGGTGTGAGAACTTCAGTACTAACCCCAAGACAGTCCCAGTAAAACTCAGACAGCTAGTCACCTTGGGTCACACCCTCAGACAGGATGACAGAGCTTTTCCTGAAGGGAGTGGGCAGGGCTGGGTCAGCCTCAGAGGTGCTCATAGCCACTCCGAGACCTCAAGGGGCAGGATCCAGAGAGGGCAGTTGTGGGAGAGGCCGCCAGACCGGACCTGAGGCCTCATGGAGAAGATTTCCATACTGATGCCATGCCCTCCTTCTTCAGACCTCCTGCTGGCCAGAACCAACCAGAAGCCAGAGGGACTGGGACCCCTGGGAAGCCAGCCTCCCAGGGCAAAGAGCAGGGGAGGGGTAAAGGAGGGGTGCCCTTTTGTCCCAGAAGAGATGCTTGCCTGAAGTGATGGGGCCAGAAAGAATTCGCTGCTCGGAGTGGGTGGAGCTTCCGTTGCGTCGTGCAGGTGTTACTCTCACCAGCTCGAGCGTCTTGGCCAGAGAGCCTCCAGGGCCCGCATCTCATGGGGTCAGCTGCTGCTGTCTGTTCACCGACGGAGCCAAGGCCCGCAATCCCAGACTTCTGCGCCTGCACGGACAGACCCCCACCATCTCCTGGTTGGCAGAGCAGAGGCCCCGCTCCGCCTGGGTGCAATGGCACCCGAAAGGCATTGATGGTGCTGGCATTTCTGGGCACAATTCTTTCTTTTCTTTTCTTTACTTTTTTTAAAGTTTTTATATATTTAGGTGAGCCTAGGTGGCTCAGTCGGTTGGGCATCCGACTTCGGCTCAGGTCATGGTCTCACGAGCCCCTCATTGGGCTCTGTGCTGACGGCTCAGAGCCTGGAGCCTGCTTTGGATTCTGTGTCTCCCTCTGTCTCTAATCCTCCCCTGCTCGTGCTCTGTCTCTCTCTCTCTCTCTCTCTCTCTCTCAAAACTAAACATTAAAAAAAATTTTTTTAAGTTTTTATATATTTATTTTGAGAGAGAGAGAGAGAGAGAGAGAATTCCAAGCAACCTCCATGCTATCAGCACAGAGCCGGAAGCAGGGTTCAAACTCACAAACTGCGTGTGAGATTGTGACCTGAGCTCAAGAGTCAGATGCCTAACTGGCTGAGCCACCCAGGCGCCACCACAATTAATCCTTTCTAATCCAGAGATCAAACTCTGCTACAAAACAGTATTTGTGGTACAATCATATTATTGTTTAAATAATGACTACGTATGCAAAGAATATTGTTTTGGGGCAGTCATAAAAAAAGTTGACAGGAATAACCCTTACAAGATTTTTTTTCTCTTATTTCCTAAAATGAATGTGTAGCTCTTCTGGAAGAACAAAGTTACACAGATTTATAATTAGCTTTATTATTTTTTAGCTAACTTACAGTCATAAAAGAATACAGGAGCTCAGGCTTGTGACAGAACTACTCCTTGGTCCCCGCGGGAGAGAGAAAGAAGGTGGAAAAAATCCGTGGCTCCAAGGAACTCTTCAGGTAGGTCACCTCCGTGCTGCGCTGAGAGGGAAGGGGCGGTCTCCTTGCCTCAACGCTGGCGTCGTGTGTGGGGGGAGTGGGGTGGAGCCATCTGGTGGCCCGAAATGAGCTGGACAACCCTTCCCGTCTCCCATGCCCCGGCCAACCTCCTGAGGCCTTACTCCCTCCATGCCTACACTCAGGGCAGATTCCTGCCTCAGTTTCCTATCCAGCTCTCCATCGCTGGCTGTCCTGGTCCCGGAGCTAGTCCTTCAGACCCTCCCTAGCCCTGGCGCTTTGTGCCCCGCCCCACCCTGGTCCGGCCCACCCTGGTCCACCCCACCCCCTCCAACCCTAACCTCACAGAAGGGAGAAGGGAGGAGACTGGGGGCGTGGCTTCCTGCCCCAAGCCCAGGTGTGGCCTCATACCTTGCTCTGCTTGTGCTCCCCACCACAGATCTCAGCTGAAGACCAGCCACCCTGAGGCAAGGAACTCTACCCAGGTGGTCTCTGGCCTCGGTTCCCTGAACCTGGTCTGCCACGGGCACTATTCCAGGTCCCCTAAGAATCTCGTGCCCCAACTCCTGGATGGAGTGATCCAACGCAGAGCTCCGGCTGCACGCCTCAGCACCCAGCACCACTCCACTCCCTGGCCCCTCTGCTGAAGTTGGGGAGGCCTGCGCTGCACAGCTCTTGGCAGGGCTGGGTCTCTGGGGGCTTCAGGAGCTGACACGGAGGTCTGCCTGGCATTTCTGCTCTCGGAGGGGAACGAGAAGATTGGGAGGAACGGGTGACTACTCCGGGTCACCCAGTGGTCGTAGCCACTGTGAGGGCCCCAGTGACAGCATGGGAGCTGTTGAAAGCCCAGCTAGGATTCCCGCAGGAGTTAGAAGGCAGCCCTCACCATAGCTGGAACCCCATAACCTTCTCCAGGCCCCAGTGGAAATGTTAAAGAAGAAAAAGCATCTGAGCAGACCCTGTGGCCCAAGGCTAGCAGGCACCTTCCGTGTCTACCAGTCCGACGGCCGTGGGACTTGGTGGACGATGCGGAAAGAGGAGAAGGAAGCAGATCTCTGGGTCGTTTGGGAGAAGCCAGCCAGTGAACAAATCCCCCAGTTATATAAAAGTTGACTTGAGATCTGAAAAAGCCGGGCAGGCAAAGAAGCCAGGTCCGTGGCTTCTCTTTCCAATTCCAGCACGTGGTCTTACTCTGCTGGCCAGAAGCGTCAAGGTCACTCCTGGAAAGTGGGGCCAGAGCCATCCATGGTGATCAGCCAGGCCCTGTGGGTTTCTGGCTCCAGCTCAATACTCAGGCTCACTCTCCTGGGAGCACAGGTGTGCAGCCAGGCTAGGTGTCTACCCCTGGTCTTGCGTCCTCCTTCTGAGAGACGCCACACTTGGGCTTCCTGGTCCAGACCAGCCCCCCTACTTCCTGGCTGTGTGACTTTGGGCAGATTGTTTAATCTTCCTAAATCCCAGGGGCCTCCTGGGTTGTACCAGGACAGGTCCCTGACAAGGTTGAGGGCAGGAAGGGGTTCTAATCAGCAGCATCTTATGGGCTGGGGCCACCAGCTCCCTAACTGCTTCCCTGAACCTCGGATCACGGTTCTAGAAGGTTGAAGGAGGCAGGACTCAATTTGGTTGCAAATGACAGAAGTCACTTTAAAGTGCCTCCAGCAAAGATGGGCACTTATTGAGCCTCAATACCAAGAATTCCAGGAATAAATCTGGCTTCGGCCCCAGCTAAACCCAGGGGCTCCAAAAAATGTGCATCTTTAGGGCTCCCGGGTGGCCCGGTCAGTTGAGGGTCCTGATTCTGGATTTCAGCTCAGGACACGATCTCAGGGTCATGGGATCAAGCCCTGTGTCAGGCTCTACGCCCAGCGTGGACCCTGCTTAAGATTCTCTCTGACCCCCTCTGTCTGTCTCTCTCTCCCCTGCTCCTTTCCCCCGCTCGTGCTCTCTGTCTCTTAAAAACAAATGTACACTTTTCTCCATCCTAGAGATCGGTTTTGCTCTGGATTGCCTCACTCTCAGACAGCCCCTCCCCACTCCACTCCAAAGTCGACAAGAGGGTCCCCAGCGTCACCAATCTACCCTCTGGCCAGCTGTGCCACCAGGCAGGGAAGAGGCTCATCTTTTCTGATTTCCCCCGTGTCCCTGAGCAGGTTGTCAAGAGCCCAGCATGAGCCACGTGCTGACCCCTGAACCAATGCCAGGGCCAGGGGGATCTAGTGGCTATGTGGCCCAGATCACATAACTAGTCCCTAAAGCAGGGGGGATTGATGGGCTAGCAGCTGCAGATACTTCCACGGGGGTCCTAACATCTCTGCCACTCGGAGATAGGTCTGGAAGCTGCTAGGATCCCAGGGCTCCTGGCGTCTTGGTGCTAGCAGAGGGGCCTGGTGACCTCATGCTGTTCCCACCTCAGTTACATAGGTGGGACCCGAGTTCCGGTGTCTGGGCTGGGGCAGAACCATCTCATCTCCAGACTCCAGCTCTCGTCCTCAGCGATGCCTGCTGCACTTCCCTTCTCTAGTCCGTTAACTTCCTCTGGCGACCTGCCCTGGGTCTACACTGACCTGTACCAACTCTGGCCCCAGCCCAGTACCAGGCAGAGCCTGGCACCCTCCCCGCCAACCTGCCCCACCCCGACTCTGTCTCCCAATCCCACCTGGAATTTTCTTGTGCTCCGGGTGTCACCGGGTTAACGTCTGCCTCCCACCACTCCGTAAGTGCCACGTGAGTGCCCGGAATGGATTATTCCCACTCATCTTTCAGTCCCATTAAGTATCAGGATAGGCCTGAAGCAGCTGCCTGGGAATGAGGGAATGAATGAACGAAATGAAAGTGACCCTGCGGAGTGAAGGGTGAAAGGCAAACACAGCTGCTCCAGAACCGGTTCCACTATTTCCCAGCAGGATGACTCAACCAAACCCCTTCCATACTGTCGGCGAGCCTCAGTTTTCTCAACGGGCAAATGGGTAAACCAAACACCTTCTCCCCGTAGGACCTGCAGAGCCCTGGTGAAGCTAGAGAGAGATTAATCACATCAGGAAAAATGCCAGACACAAGACGCAAAAAGCTTCGTTTTGTGCTCTAACACGACCGAGGAGGATCTGTTTAGAATTTGAAGACTTTTTTTTTTTTTTTTTTAAGTAAAATAAAAAACACCAGATGGCTTCAAAGTACGCCAATGTTGGGCCAGTTCTCGTGACCTTCCTCGGGAGACCGGAGCAGTGGGGAGGGGAGGAGACGGCCGGGAACCAGGGCGGAGGAACGCAGGTCTGGGTGACTCACAGCTGGGCCAGATTCGGGCTCCAGGCCGGTGGGCGGAGAAGCCCCTGGCTCTCCAGAGCGCGGAGCACAGGTCCCCCGCCGCCGCACAGGGAGGGGGTGGTTCCCTGGGTCGCCCCTGCTTGGCTCACGACTCGGGGGAATCCTCTTCTTGCAGCTCGGGCTCTCCAGGAAATCCCGGGTTCGAATTCTGCCACTGCCAGAATCTGTCAACTCCGGCTGCCCTGTTTTGGCAAAGTCCCTTGCCACCTCGGAGGGGCCTCGGTTTTCTCATGTGTCCATGAGGCTCTAGAGGTCTCTCCTCACAGAGAGGGGACCGGACTTGAAGGCCTACCGTGTGCCGCGACTGTGGTGCCCTCGGAGAAGCCTGGCACACAGAAGGGCGCACAGGGGAACACGTGCGTCATGCCAGCCGTTGTGCTCTGCGTCTTCATCTCCACCAGGGTCAGGCAGGTAGATTTCACTGTCATCCCATTTTACAGACTGGGAAACTGAAGCACAAAGCGATTCAGCCTCCTGCCCAAGGTCCCACGCCTGGACCGAGGCCGAGTCTGGGTCTGAACTCAGACGGTCTGCCGCCCGGGGTCCAGCTCTAGGACCCGACGCCCAGGCGTTACAGACCAGACTCGCGCCTGGGAGCCGCCCCTCACCCAGTTCCCAGATTCCGGGGGGCCCAGGCCCCACCGTTGTCACGACAACCGGGGACCAATGGGGTGCAGGCAGGCGGGAGGAGGCCCCGCCCCGGCCCCGCCTCTGGCGGAGGGCTCCGAGCTATAAGGTCCTGAGGCCGAGCGGCGGGAGCTCAGGCCCGCGGAGCGCCAGGCGCGCACGGAATTCCGAGTGTCCGGAGCGCGCAGAGTCCCCGAGCCACGAAGGGCGCAAGCAGCAGCCACGATGTGCGGTGAGTGTGGTGGCCGCGGGTTCCGGTCCCCCCCGTCTCTCCGCGCCTGGGCCCGAGAGCCGGACTCCGGGGACCCGGAGGTGGCGCGGGATGGGGGCATCGATCTGTCCAGGTCGAGAACTAGGGGCTTTCACCGGCCTGGCCTGCCTCCTCCGGCCCCCCGTCTCCGAGTGGGTGTCCCAGGGAGGGGTGGAGGAGGAGGGTGCCCAGCCCGGGTGTCGGACTTGGTGAGGGCGACCCGGCCCGGCCGTCCACGGAGGGGACAAAATTGGTCCTGGCCCGGGCCCGGACCCTCACGCCACAGAGGTATCCGCCCTCCCTCCCCCATGTCCAGTGAGAAAAGCGCCCCCAAGTCGCCCACAAAGGCGGCCACGCGCAGGCTCACACACCCGGGACGCGGGGTGCCCAGCCCTGCTTTCAGCCCACCGCGCCCACCGAGGAGAGGCGACCCCACCTGCACCCTCCCGGCAGCCGGCCGGGCTTGCCCCGGTGGCGTCGGGAGCTGCCCTCGTGCGCTCGGGAAGGGCCCGCGCGTTCTCCTCGCGTCCCAAAATGAACCTCTTGTCCCTAGAAGGGTCGATGCCGTGTTGCCGCCTCTTTGCTGAAAGAGCTCTCGGGGAGGCTTGGGGGGGAAGGCGGCATCGACCGCCGAGTCCCGAGGCAAAGCTGGGAGAAGGAGTCCCGGACGAGGAGTGGGGCTGGGCTCCGGCGTAGTGAACACCTTGGCGACTCGGCGCTGTCCGCGGAGGCCGCCGGGCCGTGGGGAGGGCGGCCGCGGCCCTGCGCGCACATCTGCAATTCCTTACTCTCCTGGCCGGGCCGCCTCCGCTGGCTGGGGAGAGGGCCGGGAACTTGTGCTGGGACAAAAGGTCACTGTGCCTTTTTTATTTTTTTTTTTCCCTTGAGTAGGATTCAGTTACCCGTTCCAGCCTCCTGTGGCTGGAGGACCTGGTGGAACTTTTGAAGCCATGAAAGGCCTCTGTCTGACTTCGCCGAGGGCTGCGGGGCAGGAGGTGCCAGCGGTGAGCCCTGGGCCGAGATCTGTACAGGCCTTGTTTCTGAGGCCAACGGCTCCCGAAAGTGTCAAAGAACCACTGACTAAGGAGCCCACAGCCCGCTTTGGGATGCGGACTCCCCCAGGCCAAGCAGCCATCAATTTAAATTCCTGAACTTTCAGCAAAAATCTCGGGGCTCCAGGGCGTCATTAACAATGTGTAGGGCTGCCTGTGGGTATTTCCGAGAGAGAGAGAGAGAGAGAGAGAGAGAGAGAGAGAGAGAGAGAGAGAGAGAGGCAAAGGTGGCAGTTTTGCCAGAAGCCCTTTGGGTTCTAACCCCTCAGTGTGGCGTTCAAGGCCCTTGGCCAACTGGTGGCCTTAGAGCTGACCAAGACTCTTGCTCTGGGAGGGTCTGCCCCTCCAGCACCGGCGGCTTGCCTCCTTCCTCCTCTCCTCAGGGGCCCTTCCGGGCCCCCCTCTCCCCAGCCTGCCTTCCTGCCTCCTACCTGCATCCAGGTTTCTCTTTTGTCTCTGAGCCTAGTGGGGAGAGATGGGCTCAGACTCTCCAAATCTGGGGTCTCGTTCTGCCCTCTTAAACGGCCACACATGTCTTGTCTCCTACGGAAAGGATGAGCTTTGGCCCTGTGTTCTCCCATCAAGCCTCCCCAACAGTCTGTCCCTCCCTGCAGCCCTTGGTTAAGTCAGGGGGCGATATGGAATTCCACACGGGAACTTATTTCCTTTTCACCTGAGTGCTAATGTGTCATTTACGGCGCCCCCCCCCACCCCCACCCCGACATCGACCGGGCACCCCTTGCGCAGAGAAGGCCATCCCAAGTCAAACCTCACAGCAGCAGCTGGCTAGAATTAAACACGTTGTTCTAGGGTTTTTTGTGTGTTTTTTGTGTTTTTGTTTTTTTTCTGGATGATGGTCTGTGTATGTACGACAAGCGATAGTGGTTTTCCTTTTATGGTTGTGTTCTTTTGTGGAGCATTTATGTCAGTTTTCAAACACTTGGTCCATTTTATAGGCAAATGTTAAGGCAGTGATTGTGTACTTGGTACAAGGACAGGGCAGAAATTGTGAAGATGCTTCTGGAATAAGTCGCTTACCCTCGTCACTTTCCGTTTGGGGAACTGGAAGCCGAAAGGGGTCTGCGCACACCTGGGTCTGAGCAGGAGCTGTTTTAGGTCTTCTCTCTGGGCTGGCCGTGGCCCTGCTGCGATCGGCCACCTCGGACGGCACCTCCGATGTGGTCACGTCCAGGGCTGTTCCCACCGGGGTCAGCAGGGGTTGAGCTGAGGGCCTTCCCTTTGGCTGCTAATGACCAGGCTCAGATTGGGTCTCGGTCCCCGCTGTCTTCGCCGCTCCTCGCACAGAAACCAGGACCCAGCGCTAGGTGACCCGGCACACACTGAGACGACGCCCCTCAGGGCGTCAGTGTGCTGAGAGTTTAGCTGAGGGACAGGCAGGTCCTCACAGGTGGGTTTGTTGACATCTGAGAGACGCTGGCATTTTGCTGACCATCCGCCGACAGAAACGTTACTATATTCCCTATACTATACTCTCCTTCCTTCTTCGCTCAGCCACCAGGGAGCTCCTGGAGAGGTCCTGTGTTTTCCAGGCCCTGGGGCCACATGGGCACAAGCCTCCCCTCAGGGAGAGGCAAGCAGTTGGAGAGGCAGGTGGTCACCAAGCCGAGATGGAGTAACTTATTAGGTCAAAGCTGCCACAGAGGGAGGACGTCCAACCAGCTGGCAGACATCTTTCTGTGTGGTACTCGGGGCTTAAACTTTAGTTTTTAAAGTCTCCCAATTACAAAATGGGGAGATTTCATGTAAGTGGGGGAGATCTTCGCGTTCTCTTGAAAAAATCCAAGACGAGCAGCCCTGAGTTACGTATACATCTGAATAGTGCACGGTGGCCCCTAAATGGATGTGTGCAAGCTTCCCGGGCCTCCTGCCCAGCTGCCTCACTCACCGACGTCACCTGATGGCCCACACACAGTCTGCGCTCGAGACCCCAGCACGGCAGAGGCAGGGAGCACGAACTTCCCCGGGAACACGGTGCTTCAAGAGCCTGGCCTCAAGCATGCGGTCCACAGAGAGAAGGGGGTGACAGGTGTGCCAGGCCGAGGGCACGGCGTGGACCACGCTTTCATAGGAGTTTGGCAAAAAGGATTGCGCTTCCCATCCACGAATTCTTTTTTTTTTTAATGTTTTATTTATTTTTGAGAGAGAGTGTGTGTGTGCAAGCAGGGGAGGGGCAGAGGGAGAGAGGGACAGAGGATCCGAAGCAGGCTCTGCACTGACAACAGGGAGCCCGATACAGGGCTTGAACTCACAAACTATGTGATCGCGAGCTGAGCTGAAGTCAGACTCTCAACCAAGTGAGCCACCCAAGCGCACCCCACCCCCCATCCATGAATTCTTAAATCTGCCCTATCCTTTACTACTGCATTTAGTAATTTACAAGAGGCGGGGGGAAAAACTTGGCTATGGAGGATTAGCAAATTCTTAGATTTTGCTAGAAGGTAAGACTTTGAAGTCGTAATCTTTTGTCTTAGTTGGTATATTAGTGTCTGCTGGCTGCTGCAACAAATAACCACAAACTTGCTGGTTTGAAACACCCTCATTGGGTTTTCTCACAGTTTTGGAGACTGGAAGTCCAAAACTCAGTTTTGTGGGACCAGAGGTGTCAGCAGAGCCCCGCTCTCTCCAGACACTAGAGAAGAATCTGTCCCTTGCCTCTTCCAGCATCTGGTGGCTGCCCGCATCCCTTGGCTTGTGTCCCCTCTTCCCAGTCTGTGCCTCTGTGGTCACCTCGCCTTCTCCTCTTCCATGTCAATCTCCCTCCGCCTCCCTTTTATGACAATACTTGTGATTGCACTTAGGGCCCACCTGGATAACCCAGGGCAGCCTCCTGTCTCCGGATCTTTAACTTAATCATATCTCCAAAGACCTTTTTCCATAGAGAGATTTTTATAGCTTCCAGGAATAAAGACCTGATATCTTTGAGGGCCATTGTTTATTTTATCCATTATCCAATGATTAAAAAAATTTTTATGTTTATTTCAGAGAGAGAGAGAGAGAGGGCAGGGGAGGGACAGAGAGAGAGGGAGACACAGAATCCAAAGCAGGCTCTAGGTTCTGAGCTGTCAGCACAGAGGCCAACACCGGGCTCGAACTCACGAACCGTAAGATCATGCCCTGAGCTAAAGTCAGATGCTTAACCGACTGAGCCACCCAGGTGCCCCTATCCATTCTCCAATAATTCATCCATTATTATTTGGGTTCTGGCTTTTAGGTGCCCTCCCCAAGAATAGCCCAGTATTGCTAATCTCAGATGGTCAAGTCATGGCCACAGGGATGCTGACCAGAAGGCTACCAGTCTCCCCTCTTTGCCCGACACACATATGCAAGTGCCCTGGTCTCAGAACTTGCAGACTGGACCCACCATAGTCAGAAGGTGAATGTAGGCATCAGTTAAAGGCCCCAGCCTTCACCGAGATGGTGCTACATACCCCGTTTGACCAAATGGTTTCCAGTTTTTCTAGAAGTCAGAGCTGTGTCCTATAAACATGGCGCTCACTCCGTCTTGGCCTCCCTGCATGTAGCTACTCTTCCTGCTCATTGCTTCTCTGCGAGAAGCAGGCGTGGTTTGATTCCCCAGAATCAAGAGGGGCCAGGACACACACACACACACACACGCACGCACGCACGCGCACACACACACGCAGTCTATCTGCTTGCACAGCAGTCTTCAAGAGAGCTCGTCATGTGCTTAGGGGGGTTGTCTCTCATTTCAGCTGAGGAGACAGAGTTCCAGGGAGATTACAGGACACAGGGGAGAGCTCAGACTTCTTCCAGCTCTGGGAACCCCGTCGTATCTGGCACTCCTTTCCTCCCTGTAACGGTTCCGTTCATGAAAGGGGGCTTCAGAAGGGGCTGGGCTGGAGTTCTTGGGGCACAGACCCTGGGGTCAGGTCGCTTGCCTTGCTGCCTCCCCAAGCCACAAGAGCCTCGTCAAACAGAGTCAGGGATGTGCCATTAAATGTTTGACCACTGGCTCACCGTGACTAATTTCAGGTCATCAGTGCGAAGTCCTTGGTGGTGAAGTCGAGAAGAGGTGTGAATGGCTGGTGGCTCTCGGGAACTAGTCCTGGAAGTTCCCGCGCCCTGCTGGCATCGTGGCCGCAAGACCCCCGTGGGCACTCTCAGACCGAGGGCTTCACAGAAGCCAGCTGGGGAGGGGCTTGGGGCTCGGGGCTGGAAGTGATCTCCCCTCCTCCTCCTCCCCCTCCTCCTCCTCCTCCTCCTCCTCCTCCTCCTCCTCCTCCTCCTCCCCCTCAGCACGCCATTCCTCTATCAGTCAGTCTTATTCATCGGGGGGTTCCCAAGTTCACAGGAACCTTCTGGAAATTTGGTGATGTAACATTTTTACATCGAAGGATTATTTTTGTATTTAGCGACATTTGCTCACAAAGGGAGATGGGGTGGAGGTTACAAACACCCTTGGGAGAAAGTTCTGGAGATTAATTTGGTGCAAAAACAAGCAATTTGATCCGATCGGCCGACTCTTTTCAGTTTCCTGAGGGAATATTTCACCGAAATAAAGTTTGGCCTTTTTTTTTTTTTTTACGGCCAAATTTTGGCAGTTTAAACGAGACTTCACACTTTTTTGAAAGTATGTTTTAGTACAATTTAGAGTATATGTTGCTTCTCCCCTTGCGCTCGTGAAATCCTGAAATGACAAGGACACCAAGAACTTTTTTATTAAAAATAGAAACGTCTTGCCCACGTTTACTGCCGGAAGCGGAGTCTCTTGTGATCGCAGGGATTCAGGGGTGCGGTAACTTTAACCCATGGGGTCCCAGAGAGGCCAGAGGCAGATCGAGGCTGTCCGCAGAGGGGCCAGTTCCCTCCTGACCCTGAACCAGGCTTCGGGGTCCCTGTGTCATTGCGTGAGAACCCTGCCGTGGGACCTCTCGTCACCTGGCACCTCTGCCTTTGCTCTTGCTTCTGCGAGGAGGCAGCAGGAATTGTAGTCCCCGCTCATCAATACGGTGCTGGCCAGAGAGACCGCGGCCTCCACCTCGGGGGCCCCACCCAGGAGAGTAGACCTGCCCCGTAATTAGCACACCTCATACAAACACCCAACACTCGAACCCACGCTCACACCCATACGTACTCACGCACACACCCAGCACTCAAACCCACACATGCTCACACTCCTAGACACCCAGGACTCAAACCTGCACTCACACCCATACAGGCTCACACACACCGAACACTCAAACCCATACATACCGTACATGCTCACACTCACACACTCAGACACCCAACCCTCAAACCCACACTCACACCTATACATGCTCATACTCATGCACACTCATACACACCCCACACTCAAATACAAATTCACACCCAGTCATATATACTCACACACCCCGACATGCTCACTCACACACGTACACAGCCCTGACACTCTGATGCTCACACATGTATACACACTCTCACAAACACACACACTCAGGAATTTTGTGAGGCAGAAATCCAACCGGCATGTCTTCCGTCTGGGTGGAGAGTGAGCTGACTTGAGAACTGGACTGGTATCTAATGTGTACTAGGCTCGTGGACTAAGAAGGTCAGCCCCTTCCATGCCGAGAAGCGGGGGCTGGTGGTGGAGAGAGCACCCTTCAGTCTGGGGGGTGGAGGCCCGGCCTGGCTGGGTGGTGACGTGCCCCCACGGCGTGAGCCCCTACCCTTGGGGGATGCAGACTGGATCTCTACCTGGGACTGTCTGCCCTCACTTACAGCGAGGGCAGGCCTTTCGTTGGGAAGCTGATGCTTGGAGAGAAGGGGAGATTTTCCAAAACCATAGCCACAGATTCAGAATACAGACCCCAGCCTGCCCACGGTGAATTTGACCTCTTCCCTTGTCCTCCAGGCCCCAAATAGCCCCTGCTCCTCTCCCCCGCCCCAGGCATTCCAAGGTTATAAAGAAGATTCCAGGAGTTTGGTGCTCGCAGTTTTGGCCACGTGTCCAATCTGGTCATTGTCATCATCTGTCACTCGGAGGTTGAGAGTCCCCTGCCCGCGGGGAAGGACCTTGTCATGGTGCCTTTTGTCTTGAGTTTCAGTATGACCTCTCAAGCCGCTTGTGGAGGGAGTGTTAGATCCCCCAGGACCCCAGGGTGAGCCAGGCAGAGGGGCCACAGTCCCCTTTGAAAGGGCTGGTCTCCATCCTGCATCCCATCTGGAGCTTTTCTGGGTTTTATCTCGGCTTTTCTCCCTCTAGAACATGTTCTCACTCACTTTCTCCGTCTGATTTAAGAGTAGGGTCCTGGAAGCTGTCTGGAAGCCCTGGATGCCAGGGCGGGGTGTGGGCACGGGGCAGGTGCTGAGCTAGGGTGGTTGGGTCCAGGCATTTCTTTAAGCCGCCTCGGGAGGGATCTCACCATCTTGCCTGGGCAAGGGAGGGAGGGATTCGGGGAGAGCCAGACTTGCTGTAGTTGCCACAGCCTGGACGGGCAGAGAAAGTGGAGTCAGAAGCAGGAATATCTGGTGGGGGCCAAGAGGAGTCTCCCAGGAATCAAGAGAGGGCATGGCATCGTGGCCTGGACCCCACCAGGGGAGCTCAGAGGTCTTTCCTTCCGGGCGGGCATCTCTCCCCAAAACCAGGTCAGCTCTAGGTGAGCTATTTCTCACGCCTTGGGGTAGGACCATAAGACAGGGCTTATGCTGACTTGGGGGGAGCAATAGGGAGGCGCCCTGCAATCACTGAGATAGACCCGGCCGTGACTTACTCCAGTCTTTGGCCCTGGAGCCAGAGGTACCCTGTCTGTCCATGGGAACCACAACCTTGGCACAGGACATCGTGAGGATCAGACAAGATAACATTCTGAAAGTGTTGGCTTCCTGTGTGTCCCCCCCGCCCCACCATCTGCTGGATTGGCACCTCCCACTGCCCAGGCGTGGGAACACCCCCGGGTGACCTTGAGCCCGTCCTTTTATACGCGGAAAGGTGTGCTCAGGCAGAGGTTTCTCCCTCTTGTGGCTGTCATTCTTCTGGGTGAGGGGGACTGGGGAGTCACAGGGAAGTCCTCGAAGTTAGATCGGGCTGGATGACAATCCCATACCCACCAATACCTCGTTCGGAGAGCGGCACGTGGTAAAATAGAATATATGGGCACAGGGCGGAACACTGTAACCTTACAAAGAGCACGCGTGGAGTGGAAAGGAGGTTTCCACCCTGCATCCGGGCCCCTCCTCGGAGGCAACCCCTGGCCCCCCCAGGTCTCAGGTGCCCTTCCAGAAATACGTGCCTCCCCACGCCCCCTTGCCTCATTTACTCCTGTTCAACAGCGGCTTTCTCCCTCGGCACATCTTGGAGACGTGGCTTGTTTTCCAAGAAAACACCGAGTTTGCAGGGGCCCCG
Organism: Paguma larvata; assembly: GCA_030068075.1. NCBI lineage: Eukaryota > Metazoa > Chordata > Mammalia > Carnivora > Viverridae > Paguma > Paguma larvata. The sequence continues at coordinate 142,741,991 of CM057826.1, read as the reverse complement.
CCATGTGGCTGCGCTGCCACTCACCTGGTCCCCGCCGTGCGGCAGGCTGTCCTCGGTCTCGGGTGCTGAGCGACCATCGTCCCGCACGCACACGTGCCCCGCTGCAGAGGTGTCTGTTGGATGCGTTCCTAGCAGCAGCTCTGGCCAGCAGATGTATGCGTTTCTCATTTTGAAAGATTGCCAAATTGCCTTCCCAAAAGGGTGCACAAATTTAAACTCTCGCCTCTTGTCAAACTCTTGGATCTTTGCTGATCTCATAGGTGAAAAAATGGATCCTCGCTGCAGCTCTTACTACGGATGCGAGGGATTCCAGACAGGAATCCTGACGCGCCTGGGGAAAGACATGCCTGAGAAAAGAAGCTTTATTACAGTTCTTAAATTTTATTTTATTTTTTGATGTTTATTTTTGAGAGAGAGAGACAGAGCCCAAGGAGGGGGGGGACAGAGAGAGAGCGAGGGAGACACAGAATCTGAGGGAAGCTCCAGGCTCTGAGCTGTCAGCACAGAGCCCAACGAGGGGCTTGAACCTGTGAACTGTGAGATCATGACCTGAGCCGAAGTCAGATGCTCAACCGACCGAGCCACCCAAATGCCCCAGCTTTATTCCATTCCTTAAATTAAAAAACAATTTTTTAATGTTTATTTATTTTTGAGAGAGAGAGATAGAGCACAAGTGGGGCAGGGCAGAGAGAGAGGGAGACACAGAACCTGAAGCAGGCCCCAGGCTCTGAGCCATCAGCACAGAGCCCAATGTGGGGCTCGAGCCCATGAACCCTGAGATCGTGACCTGAGCTGAAGTGGCACGCTTAACCAATTGAGCCACCCAGGCGCCCCAGATTTTTTTTTAAATAGTAAGAGCATGGTGTCAATGCCGTTTTCTTCACTTCATTTCAGTAGAGTGCAGGGAAAAGCCTGCCAAGAGGGAGAGAGCTGCAAGGGGAGACGGACGGTGCTTAGTTTAATGAAAGAGCTTATTGAATAGATGTCGGCATGCAAGAGATTTTATGTTGAAACTAGATTTATGCCTGCTTGCGCAAAGACCTCGAAAACCACTCCTTGGCAGCCTCCCCCGCCCCTCAGAATATTCTCTCAAACTGTGCCCGAGGGGCTGGGTGTGGACACAGCTGGTGGTCCTCAGGACAAGGGTGCTTTAACCAGCCCAGTTGCCACTGGGGCTCTGGTGACAGCACCCCCACGTCCCCACCAAGAAGGTTGCTCTGAACCTGAGAGCCAGAGACACCCTCAAAGAACATACATGCCTGACAGGAGTTCAGACTGCAGGCTGGCCCAGAGGAAGGGGAGTTGCAGGGGGAGAACTGGAGAGCAGAGGTCCTGGAGCACTCTCGGGAAAGCATTTCAGATTTAAAACCTTTCCAGGGTTGGAGTCTGCAGTGCCTGTCAGCTCCCCTTCGCGAGGCTCAGCTGTAATTCTAGAAGGATTCCCCAGATGCCAGGGAAGACTCCAAAAATGATCAGCCAGAATTGTCTCCCGTAGCTCTGTGGTCTTTACGGTGATTGGAATTTGACCACGTTCCTCCCTGCCCGCCCCCCCCGCTTCCCGGGGAAACTTTGATATTTTGCAGAATAATTAATGTTACGAAAAGTTTCACCCAGAAACTTAACAGAGGTTATAAAATGAATGTCATGAAAAGTTTCACCTGGGGGCGCCTGGGGGGCTCAGTTGGTTGAGCCATCTGACTTCGGCTCAGGACGTGATGTCACGGTTCATGAGTCCGAGCCCCCAGTCCAGCTCACTGCTCTTAGCACAGAGCCCCGCTCTGGATCCTCTCTGTCTACGTCTCTCTCTGCCCCTCTCCCCTCTCAAAAATAAATGAACATTAAAAAAAAAAAAAGAAATAAAAGTTTCACCTGAACATAGATTGTAGTGATGGTTGGACAACTCTATCAATATAGAGTTGACCCTCGAACAGTTGGGGAGTTAGGGGCGCCAACACCCCACACAGTCAAAAAGCCCTAGATAACTTTGACTCCCCCCAAACCCAGCAACGAATAGCCTACTGTTGATCGGAAGCCTCACCAATAAGCAGTAACACATATTTTGTATGTTCTATGGAGTCTATACTGTGTTCTTAGAATAAAGTGAGCTAGAGAGAAGAAAACGTTATGAAGAAAATCATAAGGAGAAGATATTTATAGCACAGTACTGTAATGTACTATAGACATCAAAAATATATGTAGGTATCAAAAATATCAAAAAAAGTTGACCCAGGCACTTGAAACCCATGTTGTTCAGGGACCAACTGCACTGAGAACCATTGAATTGTACACTTTAATTTTTTTTTAATTTTTTAAAATCTTTAAAAATATTTATTTATTTTTGAGACCGAGAGAGACAGAGCATGAGCGGGGGAGGGGCAGAGAGAGAAGGACACACAGAATCCGAAGCAGGCTCCAGGCTCTGAGCTGTCAGCACAGAGCCTGATGCAGGGCTTGAACTCACGGACCGTGAGATCATGACCCTGGGCCGAAGTCGGACACTCTACCGACTGAGCCACCCAGGTGTCCCGAATTGTACACTTTAAATGGGAGAATCTTATGGCATGTGACTTATATCCCAATAGAAGTGCTCAAAACTTTATAATGTTTCCATTAGAAGGTAACTATTGGTTGTTGTTTTTTTTAATGAGCAAGGTGACAAAAATGCATCCTCTGCCCAGATGCGTTGAGGTCTGAAGTGTAAAGTGTGAGCTCCTGCGACCCAAATGGTCATCGGCCTCGTGGGGACAGGCGCCTTCACCGGGGAGGTGCCCAGACTATACACAAGGCCTTCCACTCAGCGCCTGTCACCTGACCTAGTGTCAGCCACACAGACAAAAATAGCTGACCGCCAAAATTACCCTTAGCCATTTAAAAAAGAAAGCATCTGTAACTGCTCAGAAAGCACAGTGTGCATGTTTTTTATTTAGAAATTCTGGGGGCACGTGGGTGGCTCAGTCGGTTAAGTGTCTAACTTAGGCTCAGCTCATGATCTCGCGGTTCACAGGTTCGAGCCTCGTGTCAGGCTCTGTGCTGACAGCTCGGAGCCTGGAGCCTGCTTTGGCTTCTGTGTCTCTGTCTCTCTCTACCCCTCCCCTACTCGTGCTTTGTCTCTCTCTCTCTCTCTCTCAAAAATAAACATTAAAAAAATTTATATAGAAATTCCGCACTTAATACTTGTGTGCAAATATATCCCGTGTATAGTAACACACAGGACATAAGAATGCAAAATACCGGGGTGCCTAGGTGGCTCAGTCGGTTGAGTGTTGTTCTTCACCTCAGGTCATGATCTCGCATTGTGTGAGTTCGAGCCCCGCATCGGGTTCTGTGCTGATGGCTCAGAGCCTGGAGCCTGCTTTGGGTTCTGTGTCTTCCTCCCTCTCTCCTCCTCCCTGCTCATGATCTGTCTTTCAATAATGAATAAACTTAAAAAAAAAAGAATACAAAAGAATGCATTTTTAGTACCGCTGAATTTCATCGCCTCTTTTTCATCTCTGTCTAGAATAAATTTTAGCAAAGTAAGTGTTCATATGATGTGACCCTACTCACTGCTTAGGGATACAGCGTTCCTTTAATGGATATTTCATCCTTCATTCAGATACACTATACTGACTTGAATCTAATCTTCTTAATGACTGGAGATATTACGGGTGGTTTTGTGTATAATTGTGGTCAGCCCTCAGTTAACCTCAGGCGGGTTGTCCTCTCTGCGGTTCGTCTTTGGCACTTCCCCCCTCCCTCTGGTTTTATTGAGGTATAATTGACATGTAACACTGTGTAAGTTTTAGGTGTACTCAATGCTTTGGTCTGTGTATGAACTGTGAAATTATTGCCACGATAGGATTAAACAACCATCACTTCACAGAGTTAACATTTTCTCCTCCTGATAAGAACTGTTTTTTTAAGTTTATTTATTTATGTTTGTGAGAGAGAGAGCACAGAAGGGGCAGTGAGAGAGGGAGAGAGAGGAAATCCCAAGCAGACTCCATACCCTCAGCATAGACCCCAATGCGGGGCTCAGACTCGCGAACCGTGAGATCATGACCTGAGCCAGAGTCAGACACTTAACCGACTGAGCCGTCCAGGTGTCCCTCTTCTGATGAGAACTTTAAGGAGCTACTCTCTTAGCATTTTTCAAATGTACAATACAGTATTGGTAATTATAGTCAGCATGCTATATGTTACACCCTCAGGACTGAGTTTGTCCCTTTCGGCCATCTTTCCCTAATTCTCCCATCTACTCCTCCGCCTCTGGCAGCCACCAATCTGATCTCCGTATCGATGAGTTTGGTTGTTTTCAGAGTCTACGTATGAGATCCTACAGTGTTTGTCTTTCTTCTGTCTGACTTATTTCACTCAGCATGTGCCCTCCATGTTGTTACAAATAATGCCAGGATTTCCTTCTTTTTGATGGCCGAATAATATTCCATTGTAAATAGACACTGTAATTTTTTATCCATCCATCTGATGGACACTTAGTTTGTTTCCACGTGTTGGCTGTTGTAAATAATGCTGCAGTGAACGTGAGGGTGCAGATATCTGGGGAATTTTTAATTCTGGTCAGACCTTTCCGGCATCCTAGAAAAACAGTAGGAAAATTAAAAAATTAAATCACTGGGGCGCCTGGGTGGCTCAGTCGGTTAAGTGCCCGACTTCAGCTCAGGTCATGGTCTCACGGTTTGTGATTTCGAGCCCTGCGTCAGGCTCTGTGGTGACAGCTCAGAGCCTGGAGCCTGTTTCGGTTTCTGTGTCTCCTTCTCTCTCTCTGTCCCTCCCCTGCCTGGGCTCTCTCTGTCTCTCAAAAGTAAACATTAAAAAGTTCTTAAAAATCAAATCATTACAATTTGGAAAATAAACTTTTTAACCCCATTTATCCCTGAGGAAGCCTTGCCCGGTGGCTAGGACCATTTAAGTCCTGAGGTCAGGTCTCCTTGGTTCCTAGTCACAGCCTCCCAGGCTTCTGTTCTAGAAAGTAGGCCGAGGTAATGGTATGTCCAGCCTCTGAGCTTTGATTGACATCTGTCTGGGAATGGTTGGCCCAGTGCCTGGCACATAGTGAGTTCTCAATAAGATGAGTTACTGTGGGGTGCCCGGATGGCTCAGTTGGTTAAGTGTCTGCCTCTTGGTTTCAGCTCAGGTCACAATCTTGCAGCTCGTGGGTTCAAGTCCCGTGTCGGGCTCTGCACTGACAGTGCAAAGCCTACGTGGACCTCTCCCTCGCTCTCTCTGTCTCTCTCAAAATAAATAAACTTTTTTAAAACAGTTAAGTGATGAATATTCCTGAAGGCCTGTATCGTTCATGATCCGTACTCTTGCTTCCCCGATTAATGCAGATTTACGGTCGCTCTATCCGCACACGCATTTATTGAATACGGACAGTATGCCCAGACACAGTGAGAAATGGAAAGAAAGAAGTGCCAGCCTGGGTCCTTGTCGGGGGGGTTTAGGTGGCCCAGAGCTGGGGAGGCTGGGGCCTGGACAAGCCTGCCCTGGGGGGGGGTGGTCGGAACTGAGCTTTGAGGAGGGCAGATTTTCTCAAGTGGGGCAGAGAGGACCGAAGGACAGAGGGACATCAGGGTACAGAACTCGTAGGGCAGAACAGAGACAGACCAAGTGTCCACAGTCTCAGTCAGAGAGGGAGTGGAGGAGTTTAGGCAGAGCCAGCACGACGGCTGTTACTATTTGGGAAAATATTTCGAAATACAAATACAGAGAATAAAGCCAAATAAAATCTTCTTGGAGCACAGGCATCCCTTGAAGATAGGGATCCTCCAGGGACCAAGAGACGACTTTAGTTTTGCTGTTCGGAAAGTAGTGTTTCCTGATGCTAAAGCTGCAGGCAGCAGGGCCCAGCCGGAAGGAGGAAAGTCCTCAGCCCCTGTCTTCACCTGCCACTGCCTCCTTCACCTGCTGTGACCTCTTAGGACCCTTCCCAGGCGGGTCTGTGCACGTCGAGGAGTCACAAGGGTGGGGACTTCCAGATGTCCCTAGGTGGTGGGGCGGTTTGGCTGGTCTTTGTGCCCTGAAATCGTAAGGCCAAGGCGTATGTGTTGTTCTTCACATGCGTCGTGAGACTTCTCTTCCTGGGCTGTGCTGCTGCTGCTGTCCTCCCGGAAGGCCACGCACACAGCTGGCGAGCCCCCCCCCCCCCCGAGAGGCCAGCTGGCGGGTGTCCCCAGAAGCACTTTCTTCCCTCAACACCAATCGAGAGGTTTATAAACATGCGGTTTCCCCCTCCGTCCGCAGGAATCTTCGCCTACATGAACTACAGAGTCCCCCGGACGCGGAAGGAGATTTTCGAAACCCTCATCAAGGGCCTGCAGAGGCTCGAGTACAGAGGCTATGACTCGGCAGGTAGGCCCCGCAGGCTGCCCTCATGGATACAACGCCTGTTTGTGTCACTTGAGAACTAGAGAAGAGAGGGGCGCCTGGGTGGCTCAGTCAGTTAAGCATCTGACTTCGATTCAGGTCATGATCTCATGGTTTGTGGGTTCGGGCCCTGCGTCGGGTTCTGTGCTGACAGCTCGGAGCCTGGAGCCTGCTTCAGATTCTGTGTCTCCCTCTCTCTCTGCCCCTTCCCTGCTCATGCTCTGTTTCTGTCAAAACTACGTAAAAAAACATTTAAAAATTTAAAAAAATAAGGAAACTAGAGAAAAGGAGAAAGAAGAAAGGAAGAAATAACAGTTAAAAAAAAATCTTGGCCAAAGCTCTCTCATCAGTACCTTCGCGTCCCTCTGCTGGTCACTGCTGTGCATATATTGGGGTGGTCTGGGGGCGTGGGGCATGTCACACATAGCTACTTTTTGTTTTCACCTGATTGTGATTATAGAATTGTAATTTTATGCCCTGTTTTCATTTATCTCCCGCATCTCCCGTTCTCCTAATCTCTTCCTAACGACCTTTCTCAGTGGCTGCACAGTCCTCCCCTGGGTGACTGTCTCAGAGTTTACTCCTCCGTCCGTCCAACTGGTGGATTTTTCATCCGCTTCCCAGTTTTAATTAAGCAGCCTTAGGAGAAAGGGGAGCCAGATACTTTCATATCCCTGTTAATTCTTTTTTTTTTTATATAGTTTATTTATCCCGAGAGAGACAGAGACAGCATAAGTTGGGGAGGGGCAGAGAGAGAGGGAGACAGAATCCCAAGCAGGCTCCGCCCTGTCAGCACAGAGCCTGACGTGGGCTGGAACTCACTAACTGAGAAATCATGACCTGAGTCCGATACCTAACTGACTGAGCCACCCAGGCGCCCTCCCCTGTTCATTCTTAATGCAAAGCATGTCGGATGAAGGATCTCAGAAACTCTAATGAAGTGGGGGTATCAGCACAGTGCCCGGCACCATCAGTGCCCCCTCAAGCCAGCTGGCCACCTTCAGTGGTGGGCTTGGAGGAACCCCCCTCGCAGGCAAGCTCCCTGGGGCCGGGGAAGGTGGGGAACCCTGGTTTGAAGCCAGGTGAGGCGGCCACAGCCCAGGTCCCAGGGACGCCTCCCCTGCTTGCTGCCACATCCATCATCTTGCCGAGTCGACATCCTGAACGCCGTCTAGTTCTCTTCCGGGCTGCAAGCCTGGCCAACGGGAACGGACAACTCCACAGAGCTGTGCAGCCCTCACCCTGGGTCGTACTCTGTAATAAAGTGTGGGAGACCAAACAAATCCCAATATAAAAAAAACAAAAACAAAAACAAAGAAAAGAAGAAACAAAAACTCATGTGTGTACCACAGGTGTGGCAATCGATGGAAATAACAATGAAGTCAAAGAAAGACATATCCAGCTGGTCAAGAAAAGAGGAAACGTCAAGGCTCTCGATGAAGAACTTTACAGTAAGTGGGACACGTGCCTAGTCGGAGCAGTGCGGGTCAGTTTAAAGTCTTTTATTCCAACGGCATTCGAGACTAAAAATATTCACTTATCCAAGCATGGATAAATAGAAGGAGAGTTAAACCCACGTCGTAAAACTGTGTTTCTCAGAGTGTGGGATGGTCGTTTTTTGTTTGTTTTTTTTAAGGAGGTGGTGCATGAGAATTGTTTTAAATATTTAGTACGTATGTATTAATGTTTCTGGCAGACAATACTGTTTTTCCATTTATAGTAGTGATCTATAATTTTCTTTTTAAAGCAAGCTCATTTCGGCTGGTGAGTTAGGTTACTGATAAGCACTAAGTTAACTGCAACAGGGGCCTGGCCAGAAATCCCCGGGGTGGGGCCTTTGCGGTCCCAGGCGGGACGTGCTTTTGACGTAGCTGAGGTGTGTCCGTGTAACGAAGCCACCTCGCCATAACGGTACTGTGGCAATGCTTATTTTTCTTTCTTCTAGAACAAGACAGCATGGACTTGAAGGTGGAGTTCGAGACCCACTTTGGCATTGCCCACACACGCTGGGCCACCCATGGGGTCCCCAATGCTGTCAACAGCCATCCCCAGCGCTCGGACAAAGGCAACGGTATGTAGCGTGGCCCTGCCTCCCCTTCCTGAAGGCTCCGCCTGGCCCCGACCTGGGCCACTGTGCATCCACACCCACCGCCAACTGGCATGCCTCTCTCCCAGCCCCGTCTTCCCCGAGGATCCAAACGGGTAGCACTGGGCCTTAGACAGAATGTAAACTCAGCCTGGCTCCTGGGTGGGGCTGAACCCCCGCCCCCGACCCCAGGCCTCCACAGGAAAACAGTGGCGACTTCCCATGACAGCTCCCGGTTGGTGAGACCCAGACTAAGTGGGACTTGGCAGCATGAAGGGTGTAAGAGTCTGGGCACTGTTCAACAAGGACCAGTTGTTCTGGAGGGCCGGGTGCCTGAGGGAGGGATGGGTTTCCTTCGCCGGAGGAGAGTGGTCTTGAGCCAGGGCAGCGCTGATCTCGGTTAACGTCTGAGGTGCCCGCGCCAATCCTGGGCCCTGCCGTGAGGCGTCAGCTGCCAGAGACTTGAGATTTGGAGAACCAGAGGCTGGAGCCGGCAGCCCAGGACCCTCCCCTTGGCTCATGTCATGTTTTTTTAAATCTGAGGATGACAAAACCTAAAAGTCCAGACTTCTGTTTTCCCTTGAAAAACTACAAGATATGGTAACTGGGCTCAGAGTACTTTGGAGTTCCACTGAAGAAAGGGGTGGTCCGAGGCCACAGAGTGGGGACATGGTGACTGCTCGGGGCAGTCACGGGGATACCAGGCCCTCTTTGGTGAGCCGCAGGCTCCCCGGTTCTCCCAACTGGCCCAGCTCATGGGTCCACGGTCTGGAGATCCCAGCGGGTCTCTGTTCTAGGTTAGGCCTGGTCAGGTCAGAAGCCCTCCGTGACCCACCCCTGGGCCTGATGGGGGAGGGTGACCGGCAGAGAGAATGACCTCTGAAGCCCCCTGGGACCCCCACCCCAAGACATCCTGGGGTATAACGTCAGTTCTCACCCAGCCCCGTAGTAGAGTCGAAATCGGATCCACCAGAGTAGCTGAGGAGTGCTTATTGGCAGGCACTTTGGCTAAACACTTGGCAAGCCTCGCCGCGGTTCATTGTCATGGAAGTTGGGCCACTGGAGAGACCGGCGCCTTCCTGCCTAATGTCCTTTGCCCCTGGGAACACTGGCTCGTGCTGCCCAATTTGGAAGGGAGGGCCTCCTCTGAAGAATGGAAGGAGAGCCCCATGCCTCCTCCTCGGCAGAGGAGCTGGAGGTAGCCCCGGGGACTGGGCTACATGTGCGTCCATGTGGTCGGGGTCTTGGGTAGTGAGGACCGATCGTTGCATCTGGTCCATGCCCTGAACCATAGGGCATCCCGCTTCCGGGGTGTGTGCCTGACATCCAGGAGAAGGGCAGCAGACCCCGTGGTGCTGAGGACCTAGAATGTTCACCCAGCCCGACCTGACCCCTGGAGCGGCGGGGCTGGCTGGGGAAACACTGTACCGGGACCATGTTCCCTGAGAGGTCCCCACCCTGGGTGATAAAGCCCCGAGCAGACCCCCCTGCCCCACACCCACACTTGAAAATGCCTGCCCTGACTCAGGATGAGTAATTGAAAAGAAAACAACACGAGAAGCAAGCAGAGATTCGGAGAATTTCTTTAGCAACTCATCAGGAATCACCGAAGAGCACATTTTTGAGGAAGACTTGCACCCAGCAGCGGCATTGCACAAGAGAATTACACGAAGAAGTGTCCGTAAAGAAAACACAGATTCTAGGAAGCCAACTACCAATGGGAAGACAATTAACCGAAAAGAAAAAATGGACGGGGTTAAGAAAATAAAGCAACTGTGTCACAGTCAGTAGGAAAACTATTGGAAAGGGGGGTGAATATGGAGACAGTGAGTAGAGCTCCAATAGGTGAGTTACTGGCGTCCCTCAAGAAGAGAACAAAACAAGTAAGATAGTAAAAAAAAAAAAAGTAATAATAATAGGTAAAGCTTTACAAGAGTTCAGCTGTGGCCAGCACACTTGTCGAAATGGCTTTTCTATTTTTTTTAAATTTTTTGTAATGTTTTATTTATTTCTGAGAGACATAGAGGCACAGCGTGAACAGGGGAAGGGCAGAGAGAGAGGGAGACACAGAATCGGAAGCAGGCTCCAGGCTCTGAGCTGTCAGCACAGAGCCCGACGCGGGGGCTCGAACTCACAGACCGCGAGATCATGACCTGAGCCGAAGTCGGCCGCCCAACCGACTGAGCCCCCCCAGGCGCCCCTGGCTTTTCTATTTAAGCCCTTCCAGTTTGTGTGTGACTTCCCAAGTGTAAACAATAGGCTGTATTAAAAAAAAAAAGGAGAGAGAGAGAGAGGAACTTATGATAAAAACCAAGGAAAAGAGTAAAGGCCTAGCCTGTAGTGACAAAAAACTTGAATTGGAGATCCAGAGTTTCGCTGAACAGCAATCTTTATGAAGAGCACCCGCCGTCTAGACACATCCTGGTGGAAGTATGAACACCAAGGATGATACAGGGTCTTTCTATCATCTGGGCTCAGGAGGAAAGGGCGTTCCTACCCAGAGAAACTCTCAGGCTGCTTTGAGACCTTCGGGTTATCCATCAGGTCTTTATTGAGGAAATGCAGTGGTGACTGAGGCAGATATATCCCTCTCCCGGGTTTGGCCAGGGGGTCCCATCCCCCTCTCCCACCCTCCCCAGCTCTTGGCAGGGAGCCTTGCTGGTGCTCAGGGGAGCGGGGAGGGGCCACAGTGGGCAGACTCTGTGGAGAGAAGTGCTCGTGGCTTTGCAGGAATGTGGGTGAGCCCAAGGATGCCAGAATTTCTGGGGTCACCCCAAGAAAATCGGGATTTTTTTTTAAGTTTGTTTATTTCGAGAGAGAGAGAGTCACGGAGGGGAGAGAGAGAGAGAGAGAGGATCCCAAGCAGGCTCTGCGCTGACAGAAGAGAGTCCGACCTGGGTCTCCAACTCGTGAACTGTGAGATCATGACCTAAGCCGAAGTTAGACGCTTAACTGACGGAGCTGCCCAGGCCCCAGACCATCAGGATTTTTAAGCGAAAATTCAAAATTTCAAACTTCGGTCTTTTCACAATGCGGTGTGGGTCAAACGAAGCCCATGTGTGGACTGCCAGCTTGTGGCCTCATCGAGCCTAAAGCCATTTCAGAACGCCTGGACTAGTTTCTGGATAATGAAGCGTTTGTCATCCCCTGTTCGACATCAATACCAAAGCATGTTTGACGACACTGTAGGCCACAGGTCAGAGCTGTGTGCGTAGTCAGGTTGGTAGGTGCTTTTAACCCAAAGAGAGCGGTGTATTTCCTCAGGTTCACATTATAGTCGTAGGGGCGCCTGGGTGGCCCAGTCAGTTAAGCGTCCGACTTCAGCTCAGGTCATGATCTCGTGGTTCGTGAGTTCAAGTCCTGCATTGGACTCTGTGCTGACAGCTCAGAGCCTGGAGCCTGCTTTGGATTCTGTCTGTGTGTGTGTCTCTCTCTCTGCTCCTCCCCCACTTGCACACATTCTCTCTCTTTCTCTTCTTCTTTCTCTCAAAAATAAATAAGTGTTAAAAAAAATAGTTTAGAAATTAAAAAAAAAAAATAAGTTGCTGTCATAGTCGATGGTAAGACGTTAGCTCTCGTCACTGTTAAGTGACGTTTGCTCACTTGGAGTCTCTGTGGGAGGAGAGGTTGCAGAGAGTTTCAGCCTGTCAAATCATTGTCCTTTGCTTCCGACTTGAACTTCGCCTTTTCACAGCATTTCTCTGTTCACCAAACTTCTCTTCTAGAATTCGTCGTCATCCATAATGGGATCATCACAAATTACAAAGACCTGAGGAAATTTCTGGTAAGCTATTTCCCCCGGGTTCACATGTGAGTCAGTTGGTGTCGGTCTTCCCCAGAAACCCTCCAACCAGCTCGTTTCCCTCCGGAAGCAAAAGCAGGAGCTGAGTGAGACCCGCTTCACCGCATTGGGCATAAACCTCATCCCGGCCCCGCCACCTCCCCAGATCTTGCAGGAGAAGAAAGCAGGGCATTTGCACGTCCCTCAGGGACCACCGCAGATTCACATAATCAAAAGAACATGAACTTCCTTTTATTAAAGCATCTGCACTACCCGACATATGGACTCACACACCACACGGAATGTGGGGTGGGGAAGGCAGACGGTGTGTGTCTCACGTATGAAAAGGTTGCGGTGTTGGTTGGGATGTGGGTGGATTTGACTCAACTTAGTTGGTCATTTTGACTGCTGTGATTTTGCAACGTGCAGATTAATGGCGAGGACGGGCTCCTGAGGCCGGATGATCCCAGGGAATGCTGGAATGACTCAGCTGGCTATGTCGTTCTGGCAGACATTTCTTACCCCCCGTTTTCCTTGTTCTTATCTCAAATTACTGTGAGGACGGATCTCCTCCACAGTGGAGGAGAGGGAGCTGGCCGGACGACATTATGCAATGACCGTTATCTAACGCTCTGTCCCACGAAATATTCCAGGAAAGCAAAGGCTACGAGTTTGAGTCAGAAACAGACACAGAGACCATCGCCAAGCTGATTAAATATGTGTTTGACAACAGAGAAACTGAGGACATTACGTTTTCAACACTGGTTGAAAGAGTCATTCAGCAGCTGGTGAGTTACCAGGCCCACCGGAGTAAATAAATCACCCTTTCTTTCCTTCACTTTTCGATCGCGCTTACGAGGCAAATTTGTGCGAAGCACCTAAGGATTAAAGATGGCGTGACTCCGGGGGCGCCTGGATGGCTTAGTCGACTAAATATCAGACTCTTGATTTTCGCTCAGGTCTTAGTCTCAGGGTCGTGAGTTCAAGCCTTGCGTTGGACTCTGCGCTGGGTGTGAAGTTTACGAAAAAAATTAAAAAGTTCACAAAGTCTACAATGTCTGGCCTTAAGATGTCACATGATGGAGAATTGAGAGAAATCCTGAGGTTTCGGTAGTCAACATCAAGTAACGAGTGCCTTGCTCCATTTTAACCTCTCTGACTCTGTGATTGGAACTTCCCGTCTGTGGTTCCTCACGAAGGCGCACCACACGCGGGACCTTGGTTGTGGCGGGTCCTTTGTCATCTTCTCAGCTGTGTGTGCCGTTAGTTACATACCCAGGGCGCACTGGATTGATGCTGGAGCCCCAGAATTGTGGTTCTTCCGCCTGTTTCAGGGAAGTGATTGTTCATCATGGGGAGGAAATGCCCACATGTCCTTACTGAGCAGAGTCAGATGGAAGAGGAAGTACAAACAGCAGGTGTGGACTTTGGAGAAGTTTAGTTCTAGAAAAACAGTCTGGAAATGGCCCAGTGGCAGCAGGAGAGGCTTGCAGTTCTGAGGGAAAACTGTTTTTGTGGTACGAGACACTGATCAGGTCTGTGTGCTGATCCGGGAGGAGAGAGAGAGAGAGATCGGTGACGTCCCAGAGGGCTGGATGCATAAAACAGCCCTGAGAAGGGGCGCATGCTGGGGAGGATTGTCTGCGAGGAGGACGCAGAACAGACTCAGGCCGATGTAGGGGGAGGAGGAGTGGTTTCCAGTTTTCCCAGAGCATCTGTGCCACCCAGAAGCTCCTCCGAGACGGGCAACCTGAAGACAGCATTTGGGGCCGAGAATCTGGAATATCCAGGGTCAGAGGGTACAACACTGTGGTTTAAAATCCATCACCCTCTGGTATTTTCAGAGCCTTTTTCAAAAATAAGTCTACTGTCAAACACTTTGCCCCGTGACTCCCATTTCTGGGAGTCACAATTTAGAAGACATTTATAGATACGAGCCTGTCTTATATGTAATATGTAGTATAACGTAAATTACTGTGTAACTTAACAGTAAACCAGTTTGGTTTTGCAGCGCGGTATCTCCTCACTGCCATTCGTACTTGTAAATTTTGGAAACGCCTCCCCAGCGATAACAGGTGTGAATTGCAATGATTTCTCTTAGCTGAAGCCACGAGGGGCTCTTTGGGGCAGAGAATGGGAAGCATTTTTCTGTTCCGTACTATGTTATTATTGACAGAACTTGGCAGGGTAACCGTCAGGCTCCTGGGGTCTGCCCGAAGCCTCCCCACTTGGGGCAGTTCAAAAGGCCCTTGTGGCCTGGGGACCCTGACTCTGGGTCCCTCTGGCTGTGTGACTGAGTTGGCAAACCCGCCAAGGCACGCCGGCCACGTGGGCCTTGGGTCTGCCCAGGATTCCAGAACATGGGGCATTTCACATGGAAATCCAGACTTCTAGCTGATTGTACATAACCCGAGTCTACTAGGGTCGTGGTTAAAATTAGTACAGCGCGGTCAGAATGTAGGAGAGAATTTTCCACCAAGGATTTAAATAGAGCATTTGGAGGCTTGAGGTAGGAGACCTAGGTTTGTTCTGGTTTGCACAACCCAACGACTGAAGCACAGAGGGCAAATGACAGTCATTGCTAAAGAAATAATAGCAACGCTAAGAACTACGCGTGCCGCTGTTGGGTTTTCCATGTGGCCACCGCCGCTGAGAGCACTTGAAGTGCATGAGCTCACGTGGGGCCCTGGCCGGCTCAGTCAGTTGAGTGTCCGACTTCGGCTCAGGTCACGATCTCACGTTGGTGAGTTTGAGCCCCGGATCAGGCTCGCCGCTGTCAGCACACAGCCCACTTCAGATCTTCTGTCCCCTTCTTCTCTGCCCCTCCCCAGTGCGTGCTCTCTCTCTCTCTCTCTGTCTCTCGAAAATAAACAACAACAACAACAACAAAAGCGCATGAGCTCACAGAAGCCACACAGGGCAGGACTATTCTCATTTCCGTACATCACGAGGCACAAACTAGGCAGTTGCTCAATTAAGGGGCGGAGACAGGGTTTGAACCCAGGCTCTACCGTGTGTCATGGATTGGTCCCTTTCGTTCTCACAGTCCCGGGGCAGGATCCCTGGCCACGGTCCTCGTTTCCTGAGGCTCTAACTGCACCCATCCACCCAGATCCAGATCATCACTGAGCTGGGATCGCTCCCTGGGGGCTGAGCAGGGGTGGGCTCTGCTGAGCACCATGAAATCCACAAGTTCTGATCTTTGGTTCTTCAGCATGGTACCAACCGTGTCACTCTCTTCTCCTGACATGACGCTGCAAGAGCTGTCCTGCGTTCAGCACCCTGAGGGAGCAACCCCAGAACCACCCACCGTGAAGAGTAACCCCCCTGCGGGCCAGTGGGCCAGGCTGCAGTGGCCTTGGAGTCTCTGGTGGGGCTGGAGCACATTGTTGCTTACTCTTGTTTGCTGTGTTTACAGGAAGGTGCATTCGCGTTGGTTTTCAAGAGCATCCACTACCCGGGAGAAGCTGTTGCCACCAGGTGAGGCAAAACACATTGACATTTCAAGAATGAATAAATAAACTAAGATCGCTTTAGCTTGAGGCACAGGGAAGAAGTGAGACCGTGGCTTATGCACCCCACCATCACTGTGGCTGGGCTTCTGATTTTTAAAAGGGAAAGCAGGAAGTTTGGTTTTTTTTTATTTGAGAGCTCCAGATTTTCCAAAGTCGACAACAAATTCAAAGTTAAAACAAAACTGTTAGCGAGGGGCAGATCCAGGTTGCAGGGCAATTTTGGAGATGCCTTCTAGAAAAAGCGTGCAAAATTATAAACGTGAAACGAGGAACAAGTGAACATTAATTTGAATCCAGTAAAGAAGGGGCCTTGAAGGCCCTGAGCTCAGGCTTCATCACTGGCACGCCAGGGGTGTTCTAGGAATCGGCCCAGAGGGCCTGGGTCAGCCCGCATGTCCCTCTGTCAGATAGAGCACACGGCCCCCAGTGATGTGCCGATGCACACAAGTGGGGGTGTGAGTGCCATCCTGTTATTGTATATTCAGATGAGGTGATTATCTATCTGTTCATCCACCCATCTGTCCATCATCCACCATCAGTCTGACCGTCTATCCACACATCTACCCGTCCATCTGTCCTTCCCTCGCTCCATCCATCCAACTGATAACTGTTGAGCACTTAGTCTGTACTGGGCCCTAGGGATCTAGTGACACCTGCCTTTGGACCCGACCTGTGTGCAGGAGGACAAAGCGGGGCAGAGGGTGCTGATGTTCTGTGTCGGGGGCTGGAGGCAGTGCACTGGGGGCAGGCGGGGGCGCAGGTGTCGGCCTAGGGGAGGCGGGCGGGAAGACCAGTGTGAGCAAAAGGAAGGGGGCTGGAGTGAGCTCAGCATTTCAGGGATCTGACCCAGAGCAGCCTGAGTCCCCTTCAGAAAAAAAATAGAAAAGACCCTGGTCGAGGGCACAGATGGGGTCAGCAGAGACACGCCATCCCCCGCTCTTCAAAGGAGCCCCTGGAATGTGGCCCAGATGCTGTAACGAAAGCAATGGCCATTTTCCAGACACTTTGTAAGCTCGTTCCCCGCAGTAGCGGTCACGGGGGGACTTTCTGCTCTTCCGGAAAGACAGACTGACACCTGCTGTGTACCAGGTGTGGATGATAGCAGTGAGCAAAGTCGTGAACACTCTGCTCCTTGAACTCTAAGGGCTGGTGGAGAGCGAGGATGTGGGCAGAGCTTCCCCAACCCCCGACTTTGCCAGGTCTGAGGTGCACTGTGGGCTGAAAGTTTTGTTCTGAAGCTTCCGAGGAGCCATGGAGAATGCACTTGTGGCCTGGGAGACACAGAGAGAACAAGGCAGTCGCTCATGGACAGTCATATTCTCTAGGCAGGAAATGATGGGAATGTATCATGAATTAATTTTTTCTCAGATATGAAGGAATTTGCCACTTGGCATTTAATTCTTTCAATCACAGAATTACAAAAGGCCACTTGGTCCCTATTAAGTTTAGAACCTCGGGGACACCTGACTGGCTTAGTTCAGCGTCCAACTTTGGCTCAGGTCATGATCTCATGGTTCATGAGTTCAAGCCCTGTGTCGGGCTCTGTGCTGAAGGCTCAGAGCCTGGAGCCTACTTCGGATTCTGTGTCTCCCTCTCTCTCTCTCTGCCCCTCCTCCACTCATACTCTCTCTCTCTCTCTCTCTCTCTCTCAAAAATAAATAAACATTAAAAAAATTTAGAACCCCCTTTTAAAACTTGATATTATCATGGTATTACTATTTTAAGTGAATGCAGAAGGAGGCAGTGTGAAGAAGCAATAAGGCTCTGTTTTTCTGAATTGCCCATCACTGGTGGCTCTGTAACCTCCTGGCAATTTTTGGAATGCAAAGGGAGCATTATCCAAGACGAAGTTTAGAGAAATCGCAGAGCTCGATCTACAACAATAAAATCTGGGGGAGACGTTTGCTGAGAAAATTAGGTAGCCACAATATTTTCTCATCGTCGATGTTATAAAGAAAGGCTGTTCAAGCTGGCTCTCCATGGGACTCAGAGACATGTCTCCTCTTTGCCTCAGATATGATCAAAGATGGTCCAGAATATTCAAGGTGCTCACAGCACTTTCTTCCAAGCCACAGACTTTGTCCCCCAACTTGGAGAGGTCAGATGCGGGGCTGGGAGAAAAAACCCGAGTTCAAGACTGGGAATTCCCGCAGGGGGACGATCACCGTCCCCTCTGATGGAGTCCAGCTTGTGCGGGTCGAGGATTTGAAACTTCGTCCGTGAGGTGACACTCAGGCAGAGGCAAAACCACCCTTGAAAGGGTGCTGAGTGGCCCACGAGGTTGAGCAGATCCCAAGCCAGTCATCGGAATGCCCCCAAAGCTGGAGAACAGCCGAGCTAGGCAAAAGGGGCGGGGCAGGAGGGGAAGGAAGAGAGTCTTTAGGCAGGTTGTGGGTGTCGAGGGCTCCCGCCTTAGAGATGGCAGTAAATGGAAGCCAGCTGGGGACACGGAGTGTTCCTGCACGCCGACAGGACCTACTAATGCCTCGGGGCTCAGTGATCTAACCATGCGGGGATTCACTGGGCAGGTGGGTGGCACCATGAAAGCACGCCGGGATTCTCCTGCCAGTCAGTTGGTTCCTGCTCCAAGTCCTGGGTACATCTTCCCGTGGCCCAGGAGTCTGTCATGTGGGATCTCCACGCTGTCTCCTGGAGGAAGGACTAGATATGGGGACCCCTGCTGAGTCCTCACAGGCCATCCAGCCCTGCCTAGGGTGTTGACACAATGAATAACTCGACTCCCTCTTGTCTCCACAGGAGAGGCAGCCCCCTGCTCATCGGGGTGCGGAGCAAGTACAAGCTCTCCACAGAACAGATCCCTGTCTTGTACAGGACACGTAAGTTCTTCGAGAAGGGCTTGAACGGGGTAGGGGGCTCCGGGGCAGGCGGGATGTCTTTCCTCTGCCGGGTCCGGTCCGCACACGGCTCCAGGTCAGAAAGGCTTTTGTACAACCGAGACGTGGCTCCCTCTTTGCCAAAGCTTTTTATTATGGGTCTTTTCAAACACATACACAAGCCCGGGGGGACAGGTATTCGGCTCATTACATAAAGGCATCCGCGCTCTGGTATGAGTGTTGATTTGCCTTGTTTTGTTTGCAGCCATTCAAAAAGTTCTTGCAGAGGCTCCATGCTATTTGGGGATCGTTTGCACGATTTGGCTGGCGCAGCCAAAGCTAAAAACGGCAGATTTCTCCCACACATATTCAAAGGGGAAGCTGGCGCCTTGCTTCGCGTTATTCAAACAAAATAGTTTGGTGTCACTCACGATCCTTCCCTTCCTTCGCCAGGCAATTTCGAGAACGTGAAGAATATCTGCAAAACAAGAATGAAGAGGCTGGACAGCTCGACCTGCCTTCACGCCGTGGGCGACAAAGCCGTGGAATTCTTCTTCGCGTCTGATGCGAGGTAGCTGACCTTGTTTCCTTTCTTCGCTGGGCTTATGTCATCAAAACTGACTGGCCAGACACCGCCAGTTTTCACGGACCCCCTCATTTCAGCTGTGTTCTGACGGCAAGGGGCAGGGATGATGGCAGATTTCAGTTCTCTGTGACCCTTCTCGGAGAACCTCGGAGAACCACTGAGAGCACCTCGTGACCGAAGGTGGGGTCCGCTGACCTCCACAATGTTTTGGGGCCGGCACAGAATAATTGAATTAAGGGAGAGATTTCACATAAAAATCTGGATTTCTAGCTTCTCAGAAAATCAGCAGATCTGAGCACGCTGGGCTGCGCTCCCTCTGGCCCAGGCTGTCTGGGGCCGCTCAAAGGCTCTCTTCGGCTAGCCGGGCAGGTGTCTTCAGGCCTTCGGTCCTCCTCTCACCCCACCTGCCTCCGCCTGAGTCTGAGCGCTCATGATGACCGGGCCAAGACGTAGGAGTTTGGTCCAGTTCATTTCAAAGTCCACGTTCTCATTAACAGACAAAACAATACTTCTGAAATTTGAGAAAGTGTGCTTCGTATCCATTTTAGTACAAAAAATATACTCAGAAAAGACCAAAACACTTTCCTGGTAGTTGAAATAGAAAAAACTACCATAGGGGCACATGGGTGGCTCCGTCAGTTAAGTGTCTGACTCTTGATTTCGGCTCAGGTCATGACCTCATGGTTTGTGAGTTTGAGCCCTGCGTCGGGTTCTGCACTGGCTGCTCGGAGCCTGCTTGGAATTCTCTCTCTCTCTCTCTCTCTCTCTCTCTCTCTCTCTCTCTGCCATTCCTCCACTTGCTCTTACTCTCTCTCAAAAATAAATAAGCATTAAAAAAAAAAAGAAAACTACCGTAAACACCGCCACTACCTCCTCCATCCAAACCCTTTCCGTGCCTCCTTCCCATCAGCCTCTGGAAGGATCTTGCCACACTAGGGAGGAAGTGCAGAGGACACCAGACAAGATCTCCCGGAACACATGGAGGGATAGGAACCTAGAGCCCTGGCTGCAAAGGCCGGTTCAGCCCACAGGCAGCAATGTCCCTGACGCCAATAGGAAACGGCAGCGTTCCCCAAACTGTATTCCTTAGGGCACCATTTCAATGACAAGCTGGTACGATTTCGGTGTTCTAAGGCACACCATTATTTTATAGACTTTAGCACCTGTCAGTGGCATCTTGCAGTTATAATTTGCTACAGTTTTTATTTCTTAGAGGTGTATAAAATAATCGTGATGCTTTAAGATCGGCATTACCTAACATTCAATGAAATCTGCTGTTTCTTAAAAAAAAAGGAAAAGGCATGAATGCCTGCGAGGAGATGGAATAATTACATGCAAGCAATAGGATCATGTGCTTTAAAACCCAATCGAGGGGATGCGTGGGTGGCTCTGTCAGTTAGGAGTCTGACTTCGGCTCAGGTCATGATCTCGTGGTCCATGAGTTCAAGCCCCATGTCAGGCTCTGTGCTGACAGCTCAGAGCCTGGAGCCTGTTTCAGATTCTGTGTCTCCCTCTCTCTCTGCCTCTCCCTGCTTGGGCTCCGTCTATGTCTTTGTCTCTCTCTCAAAAATAAATAAACATTTTAAAAAATGTTTAAAAATCCAACTGAAAGCCCGTTAGGACTAAGCCTCGAGGCTGGTCAGAGAATGAAGATGTGGAAATCAGACATCCCAGCAGTGAGCTGTCGGCTGCACAAGCCCGCAGGACTATATCCACGCCGTTTGCTCTTGTGCCTCCTCACATGACTGGCACAGTAAACCCTCAGCAAGCCTTTCTTGAACAGAAACCAAAAAAAAAAAAAAAAAAAAGTAATCTATTTACCCGAGCTAAAAAACTATTTTAATCCCTTAAAATAAATCTTAATAAAAATAGTCCAGAATCTCTTCAGAGGAGACTACGAAATTTCGCCATGAGAAACAAGACCGGATTTGAATAAATGTCCACATTCTTTGGTAAAAAGGCTTAATATTCTTTTCAAAAACTAATTGATTTAAAGTTATTTTAGTAATTAAAAATTGTTTTTGAAAGATAACTGACTCTCCTTAAATTAATCTGCAAATTCAATGCCATAATTAAAAATCCTCACGATTCCTTTGCTTGTTTAGGATTTGGGACTTGGATAGGTGATTCTACAGTGGGTGGTGTGTAGCCCAGATGTGGGGGACCCTCCCAGGTATGGAGGCACACCGTAGAGCCTTCAGGACAACGGTAGCCAGTTCTGAGGGCTTCACCAGGACGATCTCATTTAATAAACACAACAGGGGCACCTGGGTGGCTCGATCAGTTAAGCATGTGACTCTTGATGTTGGCTCAGGTCATGAGCTCACGGTTCGTGAGATCGAGCCCCGCATCGGGCTCTGTGCTTACAGCTCGGAGCCTGGGGCCTGCTTCGGATTCTGGATCTGCCTCTCTCTCTGCCCCTTCCCCCACTCAGTCTCTTGTTTATCTCTCTCAAAAATAAATAAAACATTAAAAAAAATAAAAAAATTAACATGCAGACGTAAATGCAAACACACGTGTATTTAGCACTGCCTAGGGAGCAATACAATATAAGTGGTGTTTTTCTTTTGGAGGTGGGATCAGGCTACTCTCTGCCTCTTATTCTGTGTTTTCTACTGTTTAAACAATGCATGTATATTGTTCGAAGTATTTTTTTCCAATGCTGTGGCTTTCCATCCTTCTTTGTCTCTCTTCCCGAGCATCGGTCTGGAGACACCTCTTAGGGTCATGGAATGTGACCACTTCTTTCTTTAACTTTGTGCCATTTTCGGTACAGGGCAGGTGTGGGTGTGGCACTTGGTGGAATGAGGGTTGTTTTTTTTTTCTCCCATGGTCTTGTAAGTGCCACATTCATGGGGTTTTTTTCTTTCTTTCTTTTTTTTAAATCACATCTACTTACCACTTGAACTGTTGATTGGTTTGTTTTTCACTTACCAACTTTTCTAACTACATTATTTTTTAAAGAAACTGTGTTATGCCATTTTGCAAGACAAAAATCATCATTACTTTCGATGCAGAGAAAGTTATTACAAAAATAAGCACAATGGGGCACCTGGGTCGGTTAGTCGGTTAAGCATCCAACTCTTTATTTCAGCTCAGGTCATGATTTCACAGTTCGTGAGTTTCAGCCTTGCTTTGGGCTCTTGGCTGACAACATGGAGCCTGCTTGGGATTCTCTCTCCCTCCCTCTCTCTTTGCCGCTGCCCTGCTCCTGTGCTTGCTCTCTCTCTCTCTAAAAAATAAATAAGCATAATGACCCCATATTTCATTGGTGGACATATTTTGTACTTTGCTTTTAAACTACCCCTTTTTCCATGCAGGGTTTGTGTGTGTGTGTGTGTGTGTGTGTGTGTGTGAGAGAGAGAGAGAGAGAGAGAGAGAGAGAGAGAGAGACGAAACTGAGTCATTTGTCCTGATGACTTTCCCACTGTCTGGATTTTGCTGAGAGAATCCCCCATGGTGTCATTTAACATGTTCCCCTGTCCACTGTATTTCCTGCACTGGTGTTCACAGGTGTCTAGAAACTTGATCTCCTGGTTTGATTTTTTTGGCAAGACTGCTTCATAGGTGGTGGTGTGTCCTTCCATCAGGAAATATATATGTCTCATCATCTGTCTTTTTGTGCTGTTAAGATTGATCAGGGGGTTCATGCATCAGACAGCCTCACCCATGCATCATAAAGCTGCTCTCCGCTTTTCACCTCTAGGTTTCAGCAGAACCCTTGATGGTCCTTGCGTAGAACGATTAATGAGTAGGAGTTCATAAATTGACGATTCTGATGCTGTCATTCCATCCATAAGGAGAAATTTGCCTTCGTGAATGATGTGGTTATTCTGAAAGACAGATCAGTTTAAAAAGCAAGATAAATGTTTCATTCTTTCCCGGTCTGATTCAGAATAACGCGTTGGTTCCCAAGCACTCTCCAAAGGTGATACTGTCTGGATCGTGATTCGAAGAAAGCAGTCATAAAAGGCCATCTATGAGATTATGGGGAAAATCCAAACACACTGGATATTTGATGATATGAAGGAATAACGGTTAATTTTAGATGCGATAATGGTATTGTAGGTTTAAAAGTGATCCTTCTCTTTTAGAGATAGAAGCTAAAATGTTTACAGATGAAATGATACGCTGTCTGGGACTGGCTTCAAAATAATTCTAGGGGGAAGGCGGGAGGCGTGAATTGATGTGTATAGTGCGATGTCCTTGTCCCTCCTAAAATGCCACCTGATGCTACCGATGTGGACCCACCCTGGAAGCGGGGGAGGGGGGGAGGCGGTGAGTGACTGCCTTGTAGCTGTCAAGCAAGCGCGGGCCCCATCTGTGATGCTCGTGTTTCCCTTGCTCCAGCGCTATCATAGAACACACCAACCGGGTCATCTTCCTGGAGGATGACGACATTGCAGCAGTGGCTGATGGGAAACTCTCCATTCACCGGGTCAAGCGTTCAGCTAGTGATGACCCATCTCGAGCCATCCAGACTTTGCAGATGGAACTGCAGCAAATCATGAAAGGCAGGTGTCCTCTGAGGGTCCGTGTGCAGCCACCTTGGGTGCGGGGGGGCAGGTGCTCCATGGGGGGGCGCTCCTGAGACTCTCCGTCCTACCCCGAATAGGTGCTACAGCCCTCCTACCTGCTGTGGCCATGGGGGCGGGGTTGCAGGTGGTCTGTGGCTTGCACAGCCCAGGGCATGCGGGGAGCCTGGCCCCGGCTCCCCCAGGGGGAGCTCCCAACCATATCCAGGCACCAGGTCTCCCTGCTTGATCTGAGCAGTCCATCAACTGCCTCCCTTTACTAACTCTCCAGGACACAGTCTTGTGCCCAGACATCATTTCTTCTCTGGGTCGGAGGCTTGCAATTACAGGGGTCTGTGGGCCACTTCCTCCTTTCGAGGAGAGCCTGTTCCCTACACCCCCTGCTCCACAGGGCAGCTGGGGTAAACGTTTAGGGATGTGAATCAGACCCTCTGATCCTGCGGCTAAAAGTCCTCCAAGGACCCTCCCGCTGTTCTCGGAATAAAATCTATACTTCCTGCCACAGCCCCAGGACCCCACGCCCAGCCCGGCCCCACCTCACTCTACCCTTTTCCCACTATGCCCCGCCCCCCTCTCCAGCCACCACACTGTGACGTAGGCAGGCCAAGTGCTTGCTCGCCTGGGGGTCACTGCGCTCGACTGTCTCCTTTCGATCATTCTACCCTCATCATCGCCCCCTCAGGGAGCTCCTCCTGACCCCTCTCGCTTGTCTCGTTTGCTTTATGGCACCGTCTGTGCAAGTCCCCGGCTGAAGGTGGCAGACGGGAAACACTGCATGTTTGGAACATTCCCACCCTGTCTGCGAATGCTTCCAAAGCTTCGGGCACACCACCTGTCAGGGGCCTTAACCCTCTGCGACCAGGGCATCCCTTTGACGTCATCCAGTTCCGTTCAAACCTGGGAATGCGTGTGTGACTGAAAAGGTTTTTGTTTAATCCAGAAGCTCAGAGGGTATTCATTGAAAATAAATTCAGCTGAAATTTGTTGAAAAGAAATTCCAGTTCCATTCAAATCAGAGCCCTGGATTCAAATCAAATCAAAAACCTGAAAAGGTTCTTCTTTAATACAGAAGTTTGGAGGGTATTTGTTGAAAAGGAAATTTCTGGGCCACCTGGGTGGCTCAGTCGGTTGAGCGTCTGACTTCAGCTCAGGTCATGATCTCGTGGTTCGTGGGTTCGAGCCCCGCATCAGGCTCTGTGCTGACAGCTTGGAGCCTGGAACCTGCTTTAGGTTCTGTGTCTCCCTCTCTCTCTGCCCCTCCCCTGCTCATACTCTGTCTCTCTCTCAAAAATAAACATTAAAAAAAATTTTTTTTAATTGCCTCGTTCTCTGGGCTTACTTCATTCATACTTCCCTAAGTAGGTTGGTTTTTAGAAGCAAGGCATTTTCCTTTCCCCTGGACCTGCTGAGAGGAAGAAGTATTGCCCCTGAAGGACCAGCCACATATTTGTTGCTTAACCTCTCCTGCTCCTTCAAGCTGCAGGGTCCGATATGTACCCTGGGGATAGTAATCTTATCTGACCCGTTTCCCTCTCACTTGTCACCATGAGCATCAGGTGGGACGGCCCCTGGGACGCCCTTGGTCATGTGCGGTGGCCTTCCCATGTGTCATTGTCACTAAACTGCATATCGGCTTTCTGTCTTGATTGGAAGTGAAGCAGTGGTAAAACAACCGAATTAAAATCGACTTGCTTTGTTGATGTTTATTGGACCAGGTAACTTCAGTGCATTTATGCAGAAGGAGATCTTCGAACAGCCAGAATCCGTCTTCAATACTATGAGAGGCCGGGTGAATTTTGAGACCAACACAGGTAATCCCCTGTCCGCGCCCTGGGCCGGTGCGCGTCCCTGTGTGGGGTCAGCGCTAACGCCCTGCATGTGCCCCGCAGTGCTCCTGGGAGGCTTGAAGGATCACTTGAAGGAGATTCGACGGTGCCGACGGCTCATCGTGATTGGCTGTGGAACCAGTTACCACGCCGCTGTGGCCGTAAGTGCAACGCGCTGGGCCCTCAATAGCGCTGGGGAGGCCCCAGGACAAGATGCGTCTTGAATGCCATCATGCGTTTGACTCCCAAATTTGGTGCCCGTGAGCCAGCATGAGAGCCTTTCTCCTGCAGCGTGGCCTGCGCGGGTCTGAAATTCCCTTTACCACCAGGACCTGGAGGGCCACTTTATAAAACTGTCCCCAGAGACCCAGCTGCCTGTGTCTCTGTAGTGTCTGTGACTGACTTTGGTCCCCATTCTTGTTGGCTTCAGACGCGACAAGTTTTGGAGGAACTGACTGAGCTCCCTGTGATGGTCGAACTCGCTAGCGATTTTCTGGACAGGAACACGCCTGTGTTCAGGGATGACGTTTGCTTTTTCATAAGCCAGTCAGGTAAGGAATACAGGTTTGCGTGAGTTCAACTCAGGGCTCTGTCCTCTCGGTAACACACCGTGTGTCTCCCTTCCTTCTTCATCCAGTAAAGTTCTCTGCACGCCAAGCGTGCATCAAACTCTCTTATCAGTCAACTCTCAGAGCTGTCGGTTATTGTCCCATTTTAGGGGAGGGCTGTGGGGCCAGGGCTTCTCCCTCCTCCCGCCATTTCAAGTCCAGGACTTAAGGGACCACTCCCCAAAGTGCTTATACATGGGTGCTGGGTTTATTTCAAGAAGAGAAAGTTCTTCAAAATTCGGCTGGTTGAGAGTCACTTCAAGAACTATGTGGATGCTTTGCAGTGCCCATGCCGCCCAGCAGGGGGATGCATGGAGAGACATGGCTCAGGTGTAGGGCCCAGAGGACCCTCTGTAAACCCTGCCCTGGGTGCCATCCTAACTCTCAACGTGGGCATTTGCTCCAGTCGGGCTGGGCAGAGAGTCAGGGAGGTGATTCATGGCCACATGCTTGGACTCTCTATGACCTCCAGAAGGATTTTTACAACATTTTAATTATGGAAAATTCCAAATCTTTATAAAAGTGGAGAGATTCACGTAAGGAACCGCCTGTTCTCAGCAGCGATCAGCTGAGCAGAGTTTGTGTCCTCCAGATCCATGTTGACCTGTCCCCTCCACTGGGTTATTTTGAAGTCGATCCCAGACATCACGTTACTCCACGAATACTTCTGAGTGGGTCTCTACATGGTAAAAGAAAAAAAAAACCATTATGTCGTTGTCACAATTAAAACATTAACAGCAGTGCTCTGATATCCACGGGGACTTCGAATACTGCTTCCAGTTTGAATTTGGAAGACTCTTTCCATTTCAGTGACAAACCAAGAAAAACGAATCCAGACACACCCACCCTCTGGCTGACTACCTGTGGCCATGTGCTGCCATGTGACATCATTTTTTTAAAGTTTATTTATTTATTTTGAGAGAGAGAGAGAGAGCATGCGCATGCGTGCACACATGAGGGAGGGGCAGAGAGCGAGGGAGAGACAGAGAATCCCAACAGGAGCAGAGCCCGACATGGGGCTCGAGCCCACAAACCCATGAGATCATGACCTGAGCTGAAATGAAGCGTCGGATGCTTAACCGACTGAGCCACCCGGGAGCCCCTCGGTGGGTTTGATTTTATGATTGGACCGTATTTAGTTTAGTCTGAGGTTTCAAGATTTACAAAAACAGGGTGCTCTTGCTGGCTTGTTTGTGAACCTATTTAAGTAGCTTAATTATGAAAATAATTTCGAGTTCATACTGGCAGGCTGCAGGAAGTATTTTGCTTTAAAACAATGTTAGATCTATTGGAGAATAGGTCTAGTGGAGAAATTTTTTTTAAGTTCATTTATTTATTTACTTAAGCAATCTCTACACACCAGTGTAGGGCTGGAACTCATGACCCCGAGACCAAGAGTAGCATGCTCTTCGGACTAAGCCCACCAGGAGCCTTGGATTCCTGCTTTTTATTTGTATTTATTTATTTACTTTAATTTTTTTAACGTTTTTATTTTATTTTTGAGAGACGTAGAGACAGAGCGTGAGCAAGGGAAGGGCAGAGAGAGAGGAGACACGGGATCTGAAGCAGGCTCCAGGCTCTGAGCCATCAGCACAGAGCCCGACGCGGGGCTCAAAGACCATGAGATCATGACCTGATCTCAAATCTCATGAACTCAAAGACTGTGAGATCATGACCTGAGCCGAAGTCGGCCGCCCAACCAACTGAGCCACCCAGGCACCCCTATTTATTTATTTTAAATATTTATTCACTTTTGAGAGAGAAAAATAGAGAGAGAGAGAGCAAGCATGAGCGAAGGAGGGGCAGAGAGAAAGAGAGGCAGAGAGTCTGAAGCGGGCTCTGTGCTGACAGCAGCAAGCCTGATGCAGGGCTCAAACTCACGAACCGCGATATCATGAACCGTGGCGGTTGAATGCTCAACCGCTCAACTGACTCAGCCAGTCAGGCGCCTTGCATTCTTGCTTTTTAAATGTTAAATCTCAGCACATTCTGAAGAAGGCAGCTCGAAGTCCTAGAAAGGACACCGGCACCTGGCTCATCTGGATTGGCACCTGCAGCTGCGTGGCCTGAGGGAGCAAGGCATTGGTTGCCTCCATCTCTGGGGACGTCATCCTCAAGGGGAGAAGGGGGACAGTGGCCCCCATGGGGTTGCCCGGAGAGTCCCATGAAACAGCGGATGAGAAAGTGCTTCCCACAAAAACAGAGCCGCATCTTGAATCCAAGAATCCACCAGAAACATCGTTGAGCGTGCGTTTTCCTTTCCAAGCCCACGCCCGCTGCCCGTGGGCCCTGATTTCTGCATAGGAGTGAGAGTAAATGAGTTGGGGGGCTGGGGGTTCGAGCTGGCAGAGCCACGCTCCTGAGAACTCATGGCTGAAAGGTGGTGTCCGTGTGGCAGGTGAGACCGCAGACACCCTCCTGGCCTTGCGCTACTGTAAAGACCGCGGGGCGCTGACCGTGGGCGTCACCAACACCGTGGGCAGCTCCATCTCCCGAGAGACCGACTGTGGTGTCCACATCAACGCGGGGCCGGAGATCGGCGTGGCCAGCACCAAGGTAGTCCCCTTCCGCCCGCGTCCTGAGGGAGGGCCTCAGCCGGGTGGGTGGACAGGAGGCTGCGAGCTGGAGGGGGGGGTGCCCAATGGTCTGTCTCCTCCTGCGCAGTTCACACGCACGCCTTCGCCAGAGTCACCGTTCTGTCCGCAGGCTTATACCAGTCAGTTCATCTCCCTGGTGATGTTTGGTCTGATGATGTCCGAAGACCGCATTTCGCTGCAAAACAGGAGGCGAGAGATCATCCACGGCTTGCGGTCGTTACCTGGTATGTTTCGGAATGAAACCCTCCTTATGTCGAAATCCAGTAGACTGGCCTTAGCTGCTCCCTCTTTTGACTCTCTCCCTTACTCCTCACCGAGTCCTTGAACCCTGCACGCTGGACCCCTGCTACCTCTGACCTCATCCCACTTCCTCCCTCCCTTCCCTGAGCTCCTTCATTGACTTTCTGATCCTAGCCATGCCAAGCTCTCTACCACAGGATGTTTGCACTTGCCCTTTCCTCTACAGAAGCCCTCTTCCTCCAGCTCTCCATACAACTGATGGCTTCTCGTCATCCGAGTCTCAGTTCAGATGTCACCTCCTGGAAGCCTTCCTTGCTATCCTAACTAACCCCCTGCCCCAGCTACGAAATGTTAGCCCATTTTTTTATTTTATTTTTTTTCTTTATAGCACGTGCCATGATCTGAAATCACCTGTCCTCCAGTGTGCTGGCTTGTCTCCCAACGAGTGTGTCAGCCCAGTGAACATACCACCCTATCTGTCAGAATCCCTGCTGGGTGCCTGACGTCCAGCCAGGGCAGGCATAGAGTAGGAGCTCAGGAAATCTATGAGAAGGAGCTGATGGCCCTGAACCTTTTCCTGTCCCAGACTGCTCCTCGAGTGTCACCAAACGTCCCTCTCTGGCTGAGTCCCATCTGTTGTAGTCGGTGAGATGCAGTGTTTAGCACACTGAATCGCAAGCTTTTTGGGGGGACCGTGGTTTCCAGCACTCGCCCAGTGGTGCACCCTGTCCCGTGTGCCATCCTGGGAGGGCTGAGGAGATAACTTCAGGCACTCGCTCCCCAGAGAAAGAGAGAGATGTCGGGTTTCCTTTGTGCAGTCCCGAGAGTGTGAAATGAAACAGACCTCACCCCTTTGCCGGCATGAAATGCCGGGGGCAGGGTGGTCACGGGCTGTGGGGCAGCCCCTTCCAGAGACGGAGCAGGCCCTGGGTCCTCCCTGCGAGCCAGGGGCAAACCCAGAGCAGGCAGTGAAGGAAAGCCACTGTCCAATCATACGAAGCCTAGGGATCGGAATCGGCCCACACAGCATGCTGAATGAAAACCTATTGACGAGAAGCTTCCCTTAAGCCACATACTAACCATGCGAAAATAGGACTCTCTCTTGATGTCTAAGTCAGCCGTTCTCAAGATGCGGTCTGCAGGGCCTATTTCACTGTAAACACGCTATTTATAAGAAATGAGATGTGTTCGCCTCTTTTGCCCTGTGGACATTTGCAAAGGCCTTAGCACACGCCGCCACGCACCCCGATTCCCTCAAAGATGCAGCGGCAAGATGCGGTAAACGGCATTATTCTTAGTAAATTGCAACACTCTTTAGTATTCTGTTTCCAAGAAAAGCATCCCGGGATTGTTTGAGTAGCAAGCTGGCCAGAGTACTTGGTAGACGTTTTCTCAAAAACGCACAGAGTTAGCCCGGCACGCCAAAGGAGAAACACTGACGGTATTTGTTGCCGGTGATAGAGGTCAAGCTTTCCGGCGAAATTTAGGATTTTGGGAAAACTTGTAGCTGCCAGCGTGAGCTTGACCGCTTCCCACCACTTGAACACAACTCTGACGAAGCCGTGGCGCCTGTGACATACGTGGTTTCTAAAAAATATTTTATGATGAAGTGTCCATTTTTAGAAGATGTGCATAATTGAGTCAACCTGTATCTTCCAGATGGTCAGTGCATGATGTGACAAAATTAAACACATGGAAAACATCCATTTAAATAGATGCAAGTTCAGGGCGCCTGGGTGGCTCAGTCAGTTAAGTGTCCGACTTGGGCTCAGGTCAGGATCTCGCCGTTTGTGAATTCAAACCCCGCGTCGGGCTCTGTGCTGATGGCTCAGAGCCTGGAGCCTTCTTCCGATTCTGTGTCTCCCTCTCTCTGTCTGCCCCTCCCCTGCTTGCATTCATCTGTCTCTCTCTTTCTCTTTCAAAAATAAATAAACTTTAAAAAAATTTAAATAGATGCAAGATAGGGGCACCTGGGCGGCTCAGTCGGTTAAGTGTCTGACTCTTGATTTTGGCTCAGGTCATGGTCTCACAGTTTGTGAGTTCGAGCCCCATTTCGGGCTCTGTGCTGACAGTGAGGAGCCTGCTTAGGATTCTGTCTCTCCCTCTCTTTCTACCCCTCCCCACCCTCTCTCTCTCTCTCAAAATAAATAAATAAACTTAAAAAAAAATAAATAGATGCAAGATAGACCAATAAGTTTTAATGTAGCAAGATAGGAAAAGCTTATTGGTACGATCTCAGATTCTACTTTTACAACTACTGTTTTAAGAAATCACTGTTTCTCCAGACCGGCGTGCTCAGTCAGTAGAGCATGGGACTCTTGATCTCAGGGTCATGTGTTTAAGCCCCATGTTGGGTACAAAGATGACTTAATTAATTAATTAAAAAAAAGAAATTACTCTTTCTTGACTATCATATAATATCAAAGAACAGTCACAATTATGTGAAAAAGTTATTTAAATACTCTTCCCTTCTCCAGTTACACATCTCTGTGAGGCTGGAATAGCTTTCTGTACGTCAACCAAAAAACCATATCGTGAGAGTTTGAATGAGGAAACAGATATGAGAATCTAAATGCCTTTGTTAAAAAGTCAGACATTTAAAAAACTTACAAAAATGTAAAACAATACTATTCTCACTAATTTTTAAACATCTATAATGGGTTTATTGTTACTTTTAAATGAATGAAGAAAAATACCTTTCATTTTCTCAGTCTCTAATCTGGTAAATATTGAGAGACAGAACCAACAAAAATAAAGGCTCTTAGGGACTCACAATTTTTTTAAACATCTTTTTTTAATGTTTATATATTTTTGAGAGACATAGAGACAGAGTGTGAGCAGGGGAAGGGCAGAGAGAGAGGAAAACGCAGAATCCGAAGCAGGCTCCAGGCTCTGAGCCGTCAGCACAGAGCCCGACGCGGGGCTCGAACTCACAGACCGCAAGATCTGACCTGAGCTGAAGTCGGCCGCTTAACCGACTGAGCTGCCCAGGCACCCCTGGACTCACAATTTTTAAGCGTAAAGATGTCCTGAGACCTTAATATTTGGGAAGCGTTGGTCCATCTTACTGGAATTGTCTCCAGACTTAGCATGTGGCCTGGATTGGGGGGGGGCGTTGATTTGGGGTGTCAGCTCTGTGACTGTCCACCTGGTGATTTAGCCTCTCTGAGCCTCAGTTGCCTTACCTGTAAAACAGAGCTAGAAATAACACTTCACGGCTTACTTTACATGCTCAGGAAAGTATGAACGTACTTACAAATCACCATCTCAACAAAATCCAGGCAATCCTACGAGCCCATGATCTACATTTAACTTTATTTTAATGTTTATGTATTCTTGAGACAGAGAGACAGAGTGTGAATGGGGGAGGGGCAGAGAGAGGGGGAGACACAGAATCCGAAGCAGGCTCCAGGCTCTGAGCTGACAGCACAGAGCCCGATGCGGGACTCAAACCCACAAACCGCGAGATTGCAACCTGAGCCGAAGTCAGACGCTCAACCAATTGAGCCACCTAGGCGTCCTGATATTTAAAATCCTTTGAACCAAGGCAAGCAAGCCAAGTGTATTAAGTGGTGTGAATTCCAAAGCTTTGTCTTATACACCACGAGTTGTCTTGAATCTTGCCGTAAAATCTGAATGACTCGCAACCCCTCGCTGTGTTCGCGACTTAGGGCTGATCAAGGAAGTGCTGTCTCTGGACGAGAAGATTCATGACCTGGCCCTGGAGCTCTACACCCAGAGGTCGCTCCTGGTCATGGGACGGGGCTATAACTACGCCACATGCCTGGAAGGAGCCCTGGTGAGCCTCCTTTGCCCAACCCCCACCTCCCCCAGCCTGTACACGAGGGCAGGCCCGGGAGACACCCCGAGACACCAGCGGGAAGGCGGGAAGGGCTCTGGGCTGGGGAGGGGCGGGCTTGGGGACTTGCCGTCACTTGTGTGAGGCCTCATCGAGCACCAGCTCGAGCCCTGCGGACACTGTGGTAGAGGCTCCCAATCTCCTGAGGGGAAAGGGACAGGGCACCCTTGGGTGAGGGCCTGTGCCAGGCTCCACCTGGGATGGTCCATTCATTCCTCATGAGCATCTTCTGAGAGGCTGGCAGTAATTGTCCACACTTCACCTAGGAGGGAATGAGACCCCCAAAGGTTCATCTTGCTCAGGAGGGAGCTATTGGTTTGAGATTCGAACTCGGGTCCATGTGGCCTTGGGTCACTTCCACGACCACAAGCAGCCTGTGCGAGAGGGTTCGGGCCCATGAGCACTGCAGGGCGGGCTCTCTGCGACTTTCTCTGTTACCCCTCAGACTTCCAAGGGGATACGGAGGTCCTGCAGGAATGAGCTCCGAAGGCCCTGCTTTTGTCAAACTGTTTGAACTGGCTGTTTTGCCCCCCCGCGGCAATCAAGAGCCAAACCTGAGCAAGGGGCCAGTGCCAGGACCACAGGGCCATGGAGAGGGTGGGATGGTGCTGTCCGGGGGGTGGAGCCCACGCTAGCCCGCCACTCACTGTCCGCTGGCTGCTTACGGATGGGACACAAAGAAAACAGGAGACAGGGTCACAGGTGAGGCGGCCCTTGGTACCCCGGGCAAGGGCATCCTTCCTGGCTCAGCTTGGCTCCCGTCCCCTTAGTAGGGAGCAAGGCGCTGCAGGGGGCTGAGTGGGGTACACTTTCAGCTGTCTGCATGCCTCTGCCGCCTGGCGCAGGAGGTCGGTGGGGCTCAGCTGCTGTGCCCCAAGCGCGCTGCTGAAAGATGCGTATTCAGCCGCAGCTCCCAGTCGGTCTTGGGGGGAAAGAAAGAAGCTTTGACGCTGCTGCTGGCACACGTCAATGGCCCCTCTGTGGTCTCCCCGGGGCCAGCACTCCAGCTGTCTGCGGCATCCAGGGCGGAGCCACCCACACTCCTGACAGTGTCCACCCCCCACACACACGCACCACCAAAATAAATAGCTCTAGGGGAGCTGAGAAATGTTTTACTCACCAGTTCAGTGACGTAGGTTTACTGGGAACTGAATAGAAACGGATCTCCCTGAACATGGGGAGAAATTCCAGTAACAGCCCGATGCGAGCGATTTTGCCTCATAAGTTAAGTTGGAACAACCCTTTGGAAGTGATTAATGGTCTAGAACTGGGGGCATAATCGATCGGATAATTGAAGACAGGTGTATCTAGATGGAAAACGGTGCCATCATTACGAATCGCAACCGTGAGGAGGCCCTGGGGCCAGCCACACACAGTGGAAGGCGGAGCCAGATGGACACTGGCTTATCTGTCCAAGGGTGGTAGCTGTGCGGGGGGCTGGTCTGGGGGACACGGGCTGCGTGCTGGGCCTTGCGCACACTCCAGACAGCAGCTGGCCCTCTCCCTCATGCATTCACGCGCCTTGCAGCGCTCGGCTCCCTGCCTTCGGGGTTCATCCTTCCCACGGCCGCCCCTTCCTCCCCTCTGGCCGATCCGCTCCAGCCCCTCCGTCTGTCCAGTGTCACACTGACCCCTGCCTTGCGTTTCCCCAGAAAATTAAAGAGATAACCTACATGCACTCAGAAGGCATCCTGGCGGGGGAGCTAAAGCACGGACCCTTGGCGCTGATCGACAAGCAGATGCCTGTCATCATGGTCATCATGAAGGACCCTTGCTTCGCCAAATGCCAGAACGCCCTGCAGCAGGTCACGGCCCGCCAGGTGAGGTCCTGGTCCTGCCGCCGAGCGGGTGCGACCGCGCACTCTCTCCTAGGCCCCCCCACGAGGGGGACACGCGTTCAGAAATGACCGGCCAGCCCGCGGCCTTGTGCGCAATGGCTCTTCGTGGAGGCCTTGGGGCCCGGATTGCCCCGAGCTGCCCCGGATCCCAGGTGTGGAGCTGCCCCGAGGTGGGAGCACAAAGGCCCCACAGATCCATCCTGGGAGGACTCCCGAAGTTACAGGAGGCGAAGTCCAGCAATGCCCTTGAGGCAGCGGCTGCCATGCCGGGCTCGGCACAGCGGCCAGAGAGAAGGGATAAAATACAAACCACTTGACCGCCTTGCTTTGAAACCTTCCGGCGGCTTCCCGGAGCCCCAGAGTGACCATGAGCCTGCGTTATCTGGCCCCTTCCTTCCGTGTCCCAAGCTGAAGGAGCCAAGCTGATTTCTGCCTCTGAGCCTCCGCTCTGACTGTTCCCTCTGCCCCGAATGTACTTCCCACCACTTTCAGAGAATTGGCCTCTGGTCATTCGGGTCTCAGTCCAAAGGTACTCTTTTTAGAGAGGGCTTCCCAGACCTCCCCGGTATCTCCCAATCTCATTACCATGTTTTATTGTCTTTCCGGCACTCACGTGGAATTCAACGTTATTCATTGGTTGGCTTGTTTACATTTTTATTTTTCACGACTCAGCCGTGATCCCCTCAGAGTGAGGAGGGGGCGGGCCCCGCCCTTGGCAAGGCAGGCCGAAGCCGCTCAGCAGATGAGTGCTGCATGAATGCCACCAGATGGCACTCATCCTTGGGGGGAGGGGAGCGGACCACCCCGAACAGCATCCCACACCTTGCCCCTCCCACCCATGCTGCACATCCCCTCCCCCGCAATTCCACGAAAGCAAAAGATTACCGTTATCCCTGCGGCAAGATCGGTCTCAGAAGCTCTGCTGGTATGCGAGGGGTGGCTGCTCTCATCGGCATGTCGTGGCCCTGTCTCTCCGCTCCAGGGTCGCCCGATCATACTGTGCTCCAGGGACGACACGGAGAGTTCCAAGTTTGCATATAAGACGATCGAGCTGCCCCACACGGTGGACTGCCTCCAGGGCATCCTGAGCGTGATCCCGCTGCAGCTCCTGTCCTTCCACCTGGCAGTTCTCCGAGGATACGACGTACGTCTAAAAATTGCTCCAAGCCCCCCCACAAAGGGGAAAAACGTAACCCCAGGGTTTGCCTTTGTTCTTTTTTTATTATTATTGAGTTTATTTATTTATTTTGAGAAAGAGAGAGAGAGAGGATCCCAAGCAGGCTCCATGCTGACAACGCAGAGCCCGACACAGGGCTCGAACTCACGAATCATGAGATCTCGACCTGAGCTGAAATCAAGAGTCAAACCCTTAACCCAAGCCACCCAGGCACCCTTGATTTTGTTCTTAAATGCTTATTTGGTGTAAATATTCATAGGAAAGGTAACTTCATTGAAAACAATTCTCCTTTTAAAGTAACTTCTATCCCTTGAAAATAGTTTGGGACTGCAAGATTATGAAGACCGTATCATTAAACTCATCACCCAGAGAGGCAATGTTAATCAGTGAATTTAATCATTTCCACCAGTCTCTTCCTTGTGCATGTGAATTTTTTGGCATTTTTTTGGACAGCATATCAAGGATGACATTTTACACCTTCCTTTCGAATATATTTACGAGTATTTTCTTACATCTTGAATTTCCTATAGGCAACGTTTAATCATTGCACAATATCCCAACGCAGTCTTCTAACATGGATTGTAACAATGACTTAGCCAGTCTTCTGTTATTTAAACTGTTGCTGATTTGGGGGAGTATCTGCATAAATCACAACTGCAGTGAACATCTTTGCATATACGTCTTCCTCCCACATTTAAGATTTGTCCTCAGTCTAGCAAATGATTGAACAGTTTGAAACTCCTTTTTTTAAAAAAAATTTTTAAGGTTTATTTTTGAAAGACAGAAAGAGAGACAGAGCATGAGCCGGGGAGCGGCAGAGAGAGAGAGGAGACACAGAGTCCGAAGCAGGCTCCAGGCTCCGAGCTGTCAGCACAAAGCCTGACACGGGGCTCGAACTCACAGGCTGTGAGATCATGACCTGAGCCCAAGTGGGATGCTTAACCAACTGAGCCATCCAGGTGCCCTGTGAGACTCCTAAGATATATCATCAATTTACGTTCCAGAAAAGAACCACCAGCAGGTGTGGAAGAATGTACAGAACTTCACTGCATAAAGAAATAGAAATTTTATTACAGCTGTATTTTGAGAAGCTTTTGAATATACATAACCATACAGAAAACAATGTAGCAAGTACCTAGTGGTGTACAAATCCAGGAACTGCCACTGGCTAACACTTTGTCTAGTTGTTTCTCTTTTAAAACATAAGCAAAATAAGAGGCCCCTAGGTAGCTCAGTCCGTTAAGCATCCCACTTTGGCTCAGGTCATGATCTCGCAGTTCGTGGGTTCAAGCCCTGCGTCAGCTCAGAGCCTGGAGCCTGTTTCAGACTCTGTGTCTTCTTCTCTTTCTCTCCCCCTCTCCTGCTCATGCTCATGCTCTGTCTCTGAAAACAAAATAAACATTAAAAAAATTAAAAATAAAATTAAAATAACGTAGGCAACATAAGACACTGCAGATAAAGTCGAAGCCCACCATATCAACCATTCCCCGTCACGTTTTCCTCCCAACCTTCACCCTGAACTAACGAGCCTCGTGGATTTAGTGTGTTACGTTCCAAGAAACGTGAATCGGACAAGCTGGGTTAGCTGGTTTTAATAGCAGGCCGCACATTCTCTTAATAGGGTTCACACAGCATGGCACATGTCGGGTGTGCAATAAATGTATATGCAATGAACTAAACATTCTATAGTTGAGTGAAGTTCCTGGAGTAAGGAACCGCTTCTAAGATGTGAGTCTCCAGGAGCTCATGGTCGAAGGTGACTGGGAACACCCATCAACCACCTCGTCTTCAAGCACCCCGATCATAGGCTTTACGATAGAGCAGGTTCCTGGGGTCTGTGGGGTCCTGAAAAGCTTCTTTCTATCTATTGTTGCAGGTCGACTTCCCCAGAAATCTGGCCAAGTCCGTCACAGTGGAATAGAGAGCAAGAGCCCAAGGAGGCCGTGGCCACCTGCGGCGTGGTTCGAGGCCCGTCCCGGTGACGCCACGCGGGAACAACAGCCGGCGTTCTTGTGTGTTCCGAGTAGATCCCAGTAGAACTTGACAAGCTTTCACGTGCCTTGTACCCAAGTGCTTTGCTCACAGCAGATACTGTGTCTCTGTGTCCTGAAGTCGCCAGAGGAGAAGGGAATCATTGTTTACACACGGGGATCAGAGCGGACTTTTCCACTACTGTGCAATAGAGACACAGCTCTCTTCAGAGTAACTGTGAACCTTTTTTTAACCAACACTAGTTAGTTTTGAAAGACAAAATATTTATAATGATGATTGTATAGCTTTTAAGTTATTTTTCTAGTATGGTGGCTTTCTGTAGCCAAGGTAATGCCCAGACCATGCACCCCAACCTCCGGGCAGAGGGCATTCATCTCAGATTTGAGCACAAGACATTGCTCCCTTCTGGACTCCTCTCTCATTTCTCGTCCTCCCTTGGCTGCCCCTGAATCCGGGTCCCCTGACATCAGGGAAGCCCTCCCAGCGTCTTCCTGTGCCTCCCGTAAATCCGTTCGAAAGTTCGATGTCCTTCGACAGATTCTTCTCCTATAAATCCCTCTGACTCTCCAGCTTCTGTTAAATCTGATCATGGTTCTTTTTCAGCCCAGGCAGCGTTTTTGGTCCCTGCTCCTACCTGTAGTAAAACAGCTTGAAATATCCCATGCAAGAGAGTAGTTTTCAAGTGGGCTACCTTGCCCTCTGTTTAAAAGCGTGCACAATCAAGATACTATGCAATTTTAAGACAATAAAGACAGTACAATTCTTTTTTGGCTTGTGCGTTTGGGTTTTTGTTATTCTCATTCTTTTCGTGTACTTGGGTTGTGAGGGCTCCTTAGAACATGAACTCCGCAGTGTCTGGTGGGAGTGAGCCCCGTTTCTTTCTTTTCTTTTCTTTATTTTTTTTTGAAGTTTATTTATTTATTTTGAGAGAAAGAGGAAGCACGAGTGGTGGAAGGGCAGAGAGAGAGGAGCGAGAGATTCCCAAGCAGGTTCCGCACTGTCAGTGCAGAGCCCCATTTGCAACTCGAACCCACGAACCATGAGACCACAACCTGAGCCAAAGTCAAACAGTAAAACGACTGAGCCACCCAGGCGCCCCAAGCCTTGTTTCTTGGTAGCCAGTGGCACTGTGCCCACACCTGTGACCTGCACGTTACTAGTGTGAAAATGAGGACTGTTTATTTTACACAATGGAACAAAATGTAGGATATTCGGGACTCTCGGTCGAGTCCACTGAAGAGCTGTTGGAGGGGGCTGGACCACGTGATGCTGTTTCAGACGGCTGCCCAGAGCCCGAAGCACCATGCAAGCGTGTGAAACTCTCCAATGTATACTTTCTATTTCCATGAGCCTATCCTAGTCACCGATTTTTTTGATACAATCAGGCAGGAAGATAAGAAGCCAGAGACAGAGTTCTGAAGGCTTGTGGGGTTGGACTTTAGGCTCCCAATGAAAGTGGCTCTCCCAGATGGCCTGAACCATGTCCTCATGACCAGCAGTCGATGTGAGTAGCTCTAACATGTCATCAGACCTTTGTTCGGGATTATCTGTGGGCTATCAGGTAACTTTCCAGCCTCTTGTGTGCTGTCCCTTGTATTGCAGGGCTTGGCTGCCTGGGAATTACATTTCCAGGTTAAATTCCACGAGTGAGAAGCATCATGGGAGATTTGGAAGATAGTTTAGAAGCCATATTGTTTTTTGAGGGATCATGTTGTTTATTTCTCCCCAGGCAGAAGCAGACAGGAGCATGGCTTCAGCAGACAGGAGGTCGTGCCGTCCTTAGCCCCAAAGCACTCACCATGGCAGGACTGCGTAAAACTCACCCACCCCACAGTGCTCCAGACCGTGACGGCCACCAGCAGAGTTTCCTGCTGCTCCAGCAGAATCCTGCTTTTTTTTTTCAATGTTTATTTATTTTTGAGAGATGGAGAGAGACAGAGCAGAGCCACGGAGGGGCAGAGAGAGAGGGAGAATCTGAAGAACAGAATCTGAAGCAGGCTCCAGGCACTGAGCTGTCAGCACAGAGCCTGATGCAGGGCTCAAACCCACGAATCGTGACCTGAGCTGAAGTCAGATGCTTAACCGACTGAGCCACCCAGGCACCCCCAGAATCCTGCTTCCAAAGAGCTGGCAGGATCCCAGGAGCCACAGCGGCATTCTCTGACCCACTTCTGCCAACCCTTCCCACAGATTAACCAGGGCGTAAGTCCTGCAGGAAACTGCGCTGGTTTCTGTCTTTTTAACCAGACTGTGGTCGTTACAACTTCTGAGGTTAGGAGACTTTACCAGCTAGCCAGAACATTTTTATCTGGACAAGAACTAGAGAAACACACTTCATTTTTACTCCCAAGAGGCAATGACCATCCTGACTTTCATGCGAATCAGTCTCTTGCTTTTCATTATCGTTCTACCTGTGTATCTCTCCCCAAGCCATATACCACCTAGTCTCAAAACCGGAAGGCAAGCACACACCAGCCGTGCGAGGAGAGGGCCGCACTGCCCCCGCTGGACAGAGCCTCCCGGAGGGGGTGAGGAGAACAGTCCCCGGGTTGTGGTCTGACTCCCCCTTCGCTGGGAGCTGACGAGGCCCCTTCTGGGGAAGTGGCGAGCAAGGGTCACAGATGAGTCTGGGGAAACAGGGCTCTCCACAGTCGGGCGCCTGGCAAGGCTGAGGTGTGCACGGGGCACCGGACAGAAGTACGGTCAGAGGGAATGGGCTGTCCTGTACTTTCCACGTCCGAGCCCGCCATGGCCTGCCTCCGGCTCTCAGGGGGAAAGCTGAGAACTTCCGGGAGTGACCCGTGTGTCCTCAGCAGAGCACGAGGGGAGAGACCCTCAGCGGCACATGGATGAGAATCTGGGCCAAGCTCTCCTGGGCGATCCGTCCTTGGGTTCAGAGGATGGTCCTTTGGAAGTGGGGCAGGGATGGGGAGGATCTTAGTGATGACCGTCTGTCTGTCTCTCACGTCACACGGAGGCAGGACGGCTCTGCTGCCCTCCACATCCGGAGCAGAGCCGCTGTCCCCGGATCGCTCCGTCATCCTCCGAGGGATTCCCTTGTCCTCCCGCTTCCCGGATTTCACGTCTTCCTTCTTCTGAGTTTCCTTTTTTCCCTTCAGTGGAGCACATCCTTCTTTGAGTAAAGGAGCCTGGGAGGTAAACTTTTGAGACCTTGAGAAATAAATGACATTACTGCTCACACGTGCCTGGGGGTGTAGCTACATACAGAATTCTAGGTCACAAAATAAATGTTTTCTTCAGAACTGTAAACGTAACCCTCCGTTGTCTTGTTCACAGTTTAAGAACTTCAAAGTCACTCTGACACAGGTGACCTTTTATTTCCTTCTTCGTCCCTCCCTGTGTTCTGAAACATCACAGCGAGATGTCTTGGGTGTCTTCTCAGTGTTGATTTCAGGCTGGTACCTCCTGCCCCTCCATTCTGGGAAATTTTTCTTGAATTACTTTTTGGTGGATTTCTTTCTGTTGGTCTGGCCTCTCTTATTTCAGAGGTTGGAGCTACTGGACTGGTCTCTCTTACCTTTTTTATTGGGCATCTTATCTTTTCGCTCTTATTAAATTAGGAGATTTAGTTTATTCTCCCAACCTGTTTACTATTAAGAGTTTTCCTTTCTGCCAATACAGTTTAATTTCCAAAAGGTTTTTTTTCTCCGAACATATATTTTAATACATATTTTTAAAATTAACTACAGCCCATACTTTATTCATATTTCCTTAGTTTTTATCTAATGCTGTTTTTCTGCTGCCGTTTTTCTGACACCACATGACACGTCTCCTTAGGCTCCTCTTGGCTGGGACTGTTTCTTAAATTTTCCTTGTTTTGTATGATCTTGACATTTTTGAGGGCCACCAGTGGGTATTTTCTAGAATGTTCCCCAATTGGGTTTGTCTGATGCTTTTCGCATGGTGAGACTGGGGTGATGTGTTTTGGGGAGGAAGCCCCCAGAGGTAAGGTGCCATTCTCATTACTCATAATGCAGAAGGGACACGTGCTATCAACATGTCTCGTCACTGTTACATCATCCTGGTCACCCACCTCAGGTAGTGCTTGTCAGGTACTCTAATTTTTCTTCCTCTCCATACTGAACTCTTTGGAAGGAAGTCATTATACCCACCCCACACTTAAAGATTTGGGAGATGAGGGGCGCCTGGGGGGCTCAGTCGGTTGGGCGGCCGACTTCGGCTCAGGTCATGATCTCGCGGTCTGTGAGTTCGAGCCCCACGTCGGGCTCTGTGCTGACGGCTCAGAGCCTGGAGCCTGCTTCCGATTCTGTGTCTCCCTCTCTCTTTGCCCTTCTCCTGTTCACGCTCTGTCTCTATGTCTCCAAAATAAATAAACGTTAAAAACATTAAAACAAAAAAAGGTATGGGAGATGGAACGCCTGGGTGGCTCAGTCGGTTTAAGCATCTGACTCTTGATTTCAGCTCGGGTCATGATCTCACTGTCCGTGAGTTTGAGCCTCGTGCCAAGTTCTGCACTGACAGTGCAGAGCCTGCTTGGGATTCTCTCTCTCCCTCTGCCCCTTCATCACTCATGCTGTCTCTCTGAATAAAGAGTAGATAGATGATAGATAGATAGATAGATAGATAGATAGATAGATAGATAGGAGTTATCCTTCATTTCCCTGAGAGAGGGTTATTTACGTAAACTATTTGGGATTCAGTACAGATTCGTCTGTACTCCCTATTTATTTTTTCATTTAACGTTTATTTATTTTTGAGACATAGAGACAGAGCATGAGCAGGAGAAGGGCAGAGAGAGAGGGAGACACAGAATCTGAAGCAGGCTCCGGGCTCTGAGCCGTCAGCACAGAGCCCAACGCGGGGCTCGAACTCACAGACCGTGAGATCATGACCTGAGCTGAAGTCGGCCGCTTTAACCGACTGAGCCACCCAGGCGCCCCTATTTTTTTCATTTATTAAATCATTTATTTCTATTACTATAGGCTCATGGATATGCATTTTATACTGAGCTATAATCCAGTACTGTTGTTTCTTTTATTGTTCAGATTGTCTCAGCTGTGGCCATTGGGAGCTCTTTCAGTTGGCTCTTGAGTTCTTTCGACAAACCCCCTCTGTGTGTGTGTGTGTGTGTGTGTGTACTTTGTAAGCACTCCCTTACTT
This sequence comes from Paguma larvata, assembly GCA_030068075.1. Lineage (NCBI taxonomy): Eukaryota > Metazoa > Chordata > Mammalia > Carnivora > Viverridae > Paguma > Paguma larvata. Next base: position 142,699,009 of record CM057826.1, on the reverse strand, counting down.
TCTTGTACCACAAGATGCTCTAGGCTCATCTTGTGCATCCCCTGCCCCAGCTGAAGAATCAGCTATTGCTGATTTAGGACCCCTGGTTTCTTCTGTTGGAGAATGGCATTAGAAAACAGTCCCCGAGCTGGGTGTGCTTTGGCTGCTGGGGTGTCGCTGCTTCTAGGCCGTCTCAGCTGAGACAGCAAGGACATATAGGAGTGCTAAATACATTTTTGAGGGCTTCAAGGATGCGATACTTTTTCGTTCTCTCTGAAGCCAGCAATATATTATTCCTTTCAGAATTTCCTTTTTCACATAATCTCTGTTTCTTTCAAGATAGTTTTGTTTGGTTGTCTTCATGGGTTTCTGTTTTGATTTTGCTACATGACCTCGGGCTGTGTGGGCAGATTCAAGGAGGTAGGAAAATTCTGAGCACATGGCGGGGTTTGTCGATGCTGAGATCGACTGCTGGGCAATCTGGTGGGGGGGGTTGCAGTGGTGGGCGGTGGGGGGTGTGGGGTCAGGCCTTTGTTTTAGATTTTAGGGCCGGTCAGACTTCTGAGAAGAGTTTTCCAGTCCCTCACTTGACAGCGAGGGTCCCCTTGCTGGTACTCTGGGAGATGCCTGGAAAGGGGGGACAAGGTCTAGTCGGTGAGCATTCAGTTACACAGCACTCATGCCCTCTTTCTTGATAAGCCCCCAGGCTTCTGCCTTTCCCAGCTGTTTCTGCCCTTTCTCCAGCCACGTCTTCACACGTCTGAGTCTGACTGCCCAACCCAGGGGTTGAAAGCCCTGCCCGAGGAGCCCATCGGAGTCCTCTGGGGATTTTCAAACTTGATGTGGTACAGAGGGCTGCCCCTCCTTGGGTGGTGGAAGAGTAGAAGCTGACACGGGGAGGAGGAAGCTGACCCGGAGAAGAATGGAATGTGATGAAGTGTTGCCCATAGCTTCCAAGGCTCTGGCCGGGTTCCTAGGCCGTGGTCCCAGGGCCGGCTCCACCCATGCTCTCCCAGGTGTGACAATGCAGGAACTTCCCAGTAGTTGTCCCCATTGGGTTCACTGCGGCTTGGCTTTCTCCAACACACAACTGGAACAGTCTTGGCTTGTATCCCCTGGCATATTGGGTCCTGGTCAGGGTGGGGGAAGAGGTGGGGAGGGGATGGGGAAGTGGGAGGAAGAGCAGGCAAGGTGGGGGGGGAGCAGAGGAGGCTAGCACGAGGACATTCATTGTCCCTGTGTGCACAGTCTATGCCCCAAGCTTGGTATTTCTCTCCCTGAGACCTCAAAGCAGCCCCATCAGGCAGGGGTCACCAGCCATGCCCACACCCCATAACTGAGGCTCGGGGAAGCAACCTCCTGCTGACAAGAGCACAGCAAAGTGGAAACCTCAGTTGGAACCCAGTCAAGGCAAGTCAAGAGCGGATGCTGAGATTGGAGCCATGGAGACCTGTCAGCACCGTGACCCCTGGACCAGCCTCCAGGGCCCCCTGGTACCCCCAGGCCAGGGAGTGGAGCTTGAGCTCTTCTTCCTTCCCTCCTGTGCTCTCTTCTCCCTTGTGGGGCAAGGAAATGGGCAGTGTCTGCCAGGTGGGTGGTAGCAGCTGAGCCATCAAGGAGCCAAGTGAAAGGCAAGGAAGGAAAGAGCGCGGAGCAGTGAGGTCTCAGGAAAAGAGACAGCCAGTGGCTTTCATCTCAGAGGGCATATAGCCAGGGCCGCAAGGCTGAAGGGGACAGGAAACGGGGAGGTGACAGAAAGCAGGTGGGCAGCTGGGATGCACGTTCAACAATGTGTGTTCACAGGTGGGTGAGCAGGCCAAGGCCAGAGGTCCTCACTCCAAAAATCAAGCCAGGAACCATGGCATCTTCCCTGACTCCTCCTCCTGCCTCACCCCTACATCCTACCTCTAAGGTGGACAATTCTGCCTCTTTTTTTAATGTATATTTTTTGAGAGAGAGTGAGTAAGTAGGGGAGGGGGAGAGAGAGACAGAGGGAGACACAGAATCTGAAGCAGGCTCCAGGCTCTGAGCTGTCAGCACAGAGTCCGACGCAGGGCTCAAACCCACAACCCGTGAGATCATGACCTGAGCCAAAGTCAACGCTTAACTGACTGAGCCACCCAGGCGCCCCAGGACAAATGGACTTCTTTACACTGCGCTTTTTAGTATAATTTACATACACGAAAAGTCACCCTCTTTTATGTGCCCAGTTCTGAATTCCGATAAACATATAGTGATACGACTAATGCCATAATTAAAATATAGACCATACCCATCTTCCCAAAACATTCCCCCTGCCCCCTGGTTATCATCCCCCCCTGCTTTCCCCTATTGACTTTGGCAACCACTGATCTGATTTCGCTTTTTCCAGAATGTCCTGTAAAAAGAAGCACAGAGGATGTAGCCTTGTTTGGCTTCTTTCACTTAGCATGATTTTTTTTTTAATGTTTATTTTTGACAGAGAGCGAAAGCAGGGGAGGGACAGAGAGAGACGGGGGCAGAGGATCCGCAGTGGGCTCTGCGGTGACAGCAGAGAGCCTAATGCAGGGCTCGAACTCATGAACCGTGAGGTCATGACCTGAGTGGAAGCCGGACACCTAATCGACTGAGCCACCCAAGTGCTGAGCATGATGTTTTTGTCTTTATCCATGTTGTGCCTTTGTCAGGTCAGTCCTTTTCGGCGCCCAGTAATATCCCAGTGTATGGATGTACCTCAGTCTATTTACCCATCCACTGGATTGTTTACAGACATGGGCTGTTTCTAGTTTTTGACAGTTTTGAATAAAGCTGCTATAAAAATTTCTGTACGGCTCTTTGGGTGGACATGTCTTTATTTTTCTCAGTTCCATATCCAGGAATAGCATTGCTGGGTGGTACAACAGGTGTGTGTTTAATGTTACCAGAAATTGCCAACCTGTCTTCCAAAGTGGACATGCCATTTGGCTTTCCCACCAGCCGCGGGTGAGGGTTCCGACTGCTCTACATCGTCGCTGCTTGATATTGTCCGTCTTTTTTATCATAGCCAGCCCAGTGGGTGTGTAGCGGTAGCTGGCTGTGACTTTACTTTTCATTGCCCTCAAGTCTCGAAGCAGTTTTATTTTTTAACGTTTTTTATTTATTTTTGAGAGACATAGAGATAGAGCGTGAGCAGGAGAAGGGCAGAGAGAGAGAGGGAGACACAGAATCCAAAGCAGGCTCTAGCCTCCGAGCCATCAGCACAGAGCCCGACGCGGGGCTCAAACTCAGACCGTGAGATCATGACCTGAGCTGAAGTCGGCCACCTAACCAACTGAGTCACCCAGGCGCCCCTCGAAGCAGTTTTAAAATCAGTTCCTTCCTCTTGACACCTGGCCCCAGGCCAGGCCTCACCTTCTCCTACACGGGCCTTTGCAATAGTCCCCTAACTGGTCTTGTGGATATAAGCCCCTCATCCCCGAAACTTCATGTGCTCTAGTGATCTTTCCAAAATAAACACCTAATCACATCATCCACTTCCTTTCTTAACACCCCTCGAGAGCTGCCCTTGACCTCCAGTGACGGAGCCCCTACCCTGCAATGTCCCAAGGGCCAGCAGATAAGGGATGGTGACGTCATGGGGACATAGTGACATAAGGGCCTTCCCTCAAGGGGCACTGGCACTCAGCTCCAGCTGACCACTGCCTTCTGGGAATGCAGGCCCCATGTTGCCAGAGCTTCTAACTATTCAAGAGAAACCCCCAACTGAGATTTTTCAAGTGAAAGCTCCCGATTTGCAAATGTTGGCAACTAGGTCAATAAAAAAAACCACGCTGGGCTAAACAAGGCATATCAGTGAACTGAAGCGAGTCCATGGGCCTGTGGTCAGCAACACCCATCCACCTCAAGGTCCTAATCACCCTCCAGGCCACCTTTCCCCATCATCAGCAAGACCAGGTGACCCTTGGTTTCCTGAACACGGCACGCAGGTCCTTACTTCTGAATCTTTGGGTCCCAATGCCCTTTCCACCTAAACCGCTGGCCTAAGACATTCCTGCTGGCCTTCCAGTCTCGGCCGGGGCTTCCTCTTACCCAGGAGGCCTTCCTCAACTATTTCTCGCAGCTAGCAAGCTAGGTCAGCTGTCAGTCATGCTCATGTGTTCAACCCCCCCCCCCATGCCCCTGCTTCTCATCTCACTTGGTCTCCACCAAAATTCTGTGCACTCTTCCAAGCGTGGACTAGACCCTTCCCCACCTCGCCACCTCAGCTCTGTGTCTGTAAGTGCTCACTGTATTTCATAAACCAGAAAAGGCAGAATCCTTTTACAAAACTCAGCGCGTCTAGGTGTGTACGTGTGTGCACAGTGACTTCTGGTACTCACTTTTCACGGGGTGAGTGTTGTAAACTTGGCTGGAGTGTGTGGGAATGGTGCCCCTTCCTAGTCTAAGGGGAAGCACCCACGAGGGCTCCTTAGTGAAACCACAGCTCTGACAGCCAGGCTTTGCTCGTCTCCCATTTCCTTGATGATGGCAATTTTCGGCTCCCTGTTTCCCTTGTGCACCTGAGGCAGGTGGCAGATGAGGCTGATGTGAGGACCAGTGTGGGGAGGAACCCACCAGGTGGGCCCTCCTCCATGCAGATAGCATTCATGAGATACAATTTCAAGCAAGAATGGGCCATACTCAGCTTTAGAAAACTCCCTCTGGTGGCCAAGGTAGGGGGTGGCCTCAGGAAGGACACCATGCCTGGATCCCTTCGGCCTGGCTCCCGGCCCCCTGACCTCCCCTTCAGCAGGGTCCTGCTCCTTCCTCCCAATTTGGCCCCTGCCCTGGTCACCCGGTGGGCTCTGGCATCCTGCGAAAGCTCCTCCTCCTCCACAGTCCCCCAGTCTACCGGTTCCCAAAGTGTGCACCTGCCCGCACCCTATCCACGGACCTCTGATCTTCTTTCAAGGTGTCCAGCCTCCCTGCCTTACTTGCAGCTTTGCTTATTTCAACGCAAATCCAGCAACAGCAATACCCTGGCCTCTCCCATCGTTTCACATGACCGCGGGCCTGCTGGAACCCGATTGAGGGGCCATCTCACTTTGGTGGAGACCAAGTGAGATGAGAAGCGGGGACATGGGGGGGGGGGGTTGAACACATGAGAGTTGCAGGATTTGGCTCGAAAGAAGGTCGGTGCCAAGGGACTCCAGGTCCTAGGGGGCCCTTTAGCACTACATCCCCTTCTCCCCATTTACGACCTTGCCTTTCTCTGAGTCAGAGGTTTGACCCCTGCCCCGAATACACCAGCCAGTCCCCTCCTCCCTTCTGACACGGACCGGCCGGGGGCACTAGTCTGCACGTGGCCATCTCCTCCCACTCTGAGGGGATCCCCCGCCCCCCGATTTCTGGCCGTGCATAGCAAGCCTCAGAGTCCAAGACCCCTGCCTCTCCTTCCCGCTCCCTCGCCGCGTCGGTCTGCTTGTCCTTCCAGGGGCCACGCTATGCCGGGTTCCCGGCCGCCGATGCCGAGGCCCCGGTGCCCCCCTTGTCCTCGCCCAGGGCTCTCCCCCAAATGGGCCGGTCCGTTCCGCTAGAGGCCGCCTCGCCGCTGCCACCCTGCACCTGCAGCCCAGAGGGCCCGGCTCTCCGGCCACCGGTCAGCCCTCTTCCCCGCCGCCTCTCGGCTCTGCGTCGGGCCTCTGCCTCGCGGGCCCAGTGTGGGGGATGGCGGACTCAGCGCGCGTACTGAGCCGGACCTGCGTCCCCAGCCCCGGGCGCGCCCCGCACAGGCCGGAGCAGCTAGGCGGCCAAGAGGCACGGAGCTCCTCCAAACCCTGCACAGAGATCCTGGCTCCGCCCGCCGCCCCGCCCGCGCCGCCCGTCACGACCCGCCCCCCCAGCGCGATTGGCCGCTCCTGCCCGGCTCTCCGGGCGCTGATTGGTCGGCGTGGGGGTCGGTCAGGCCGGGCGCCGCGGCGGCGGCGGCGGCGGAGGAGGAGAAGAAGGGAGCCGGACCGGAAGGGTCGAAGCGCCCCGGCGCCCCTCACACCCACTGCGGCGGCGGCGGCGGGGCGGAGCGGAGCGGGGCGGGGCGGCCGGCCGAGCCCGGGGCAGCGGAGCCGCGAGCGGCCAGTGCGCAGCGCCGCCAGTCCGCCCGCCCGCCCTCTCCCCCTGGCGCGGCGGCTGGGAGGCGAGGTGAGCAGGGCTGGCAAGGCCTGGCGGGGGCTGCTTGAGCCGGGCGCCGCCGGGGAGGGGCGGCGGGAGGGCCGCGCGGCCGCGGTCTGCAGGGCCGAGGGGCGCGGGGTCGCGGGGCCGGGGGCTACGGAGCGGGCCGGGCTCTGTGGGGCGCAGGCGGCCCCGGCCGCCGCCCCTGCCCTCCGGGCTGCCGCAGTCGCCCCCTCCCGACCGGCTGTCAGCAGCCCGGGGCTTGCGGGCCCGCTCCCTGGCCTGGCCCTGGCAGACGTGTCGTGGGGGGTCTTTGGACTCCACCCCTCCAGGCTGGGGGGGCACGCAGTTGCATACCCGCGTCTGGATGCTAAGGATCCCGGAGTCGGCTTTCCGTGACCTTGGCCAAGGCACTGACCCTCTCCGTTCCTCCGTTTTCCCCCAGGGAAAGTGGGGAAATGTCTACCCTTTTGGACAAGATTGTTGTCAGGCTGCGTGGATGTGTGTGAAAGTGCCAGGGCAGAAGCCCGGGCTGATAGGTGGAAAACCGGGCGGGATACTGACCCATGGTGGTGTGAATAGGGCGCGAACCCACTCACCCAGAGACCCCCCATCCCCGTGTTTCTCTGGTGCCTAGTCATGGCACATTCAGTGCCTAGCAGTGCCAGAGCGGGCCCTGCCCACCTCCCCTACCACTCCCACCCCCAGAGCACTGCTCTTCTGTCCCACCCATCTTCTCTCCTGCGTTGACCGCGCAGCCCCATTTACCCCAGGACCTTTGCACTTTCGTTTCCAACGCTTGAAGCTGTCTCCGGCATCTTTGCACAGCTGGCTCCTTCTGGTCTTTCCTCTGGTCAGATATGTCATTTTCTACAAGGCCTTCCTTGACTACTCTCTTTCTCCCCTTAGTCATTCTATCTCATTATTTTAATTTTCTTCCTAGCATTCACTTTGGTTTGAAACGATTCTATTTATTTGTGTTCATTTTCTTTCCTCTACTAGGAAGTAGCTTTTCGAAAACAGGTAGTTGTCCGATTCATCCACTGCTTTATCCCCAGTACTCAGAAAGCACACAGTAAGTACTCACTGATGTCCGTTCAGTGAATGAATGAATGACCCTTCCTGCAGTTGCTTCTGCTTTGTCCGTCTATTTGGAGACTTCTAACTGACTTGTGAAACATGTAAGCAGATGGAAGCTTGTTCTCGTTTTAAAGTCCTTGACCCCTTTCTTTGGTAACTGTCAGAACAAGCCGTGATACAAATTTTTACATTTTTGTAATATTTTAGCTCTAATTTCCTGCCACACGTTCAGGAGGCATTTACTGAATTCTACATTATCTAGGTCAGGCTTTCTGCTCGGCCTTGGGGACCCAGAGGCAATGGCAACAGGGTCCCTTTTCCTCCAGAGAGCCGGAGAGCCCAGTAGAGGAGGCTGACGCGGGGACAGGTTAGTGCCAGGACGGTGTCATGCTGCTTGCTGTAGCAGAGGGGCTGCGCCGTGGCGCGGAAAAGTGGAGGAGGTGACAGGTGGCGCTGGAGTTGGGCCACGAAGGGTGGCGAGAGATTCGTCAGGCAGGGAGAGGCGCAGGAGGGGGAAAGGGCAGGGGAAAGGAAGGACGTTAGCCCAGTGCGGGGTCAGCAGTCAGCCTGCAGGGCCAGGTGTGAAAGAGCACGGAGCGGTGGGGACCCTGGAAAACCAAACCTCACCCAGCAAATCGGAAAAAGAAGTCAGAACTCTAACTTGCGTTTCTCCTCTCCTGATTTTTAAATGTTGGCAGTAGCTCATTTATTAGTGGTGATGACGAATGCTGAGCCAGGTAAACTTCATTTAGCTCCGTTGCAGGACCGTTCATCTCCAGGGCAGGTTCCGTAGGAGGAAGAGCTGCGGGGAGCCGGAAAGGGAGCTAGCCCCAGGCCAGCGGAGCTAGGCCCTGTTCGTCCAGGTACTTGCATTTTATTGTCGCTGGAGCCCTGTGAGTGGCAGCGGTGACACCCGTTTCTGCAGAGGACTCGGAGGCTCATAGAGTTTCAGCAGTCAGCTTCATAGCAGGCGGCTGGAAAGCGAGATTTGAACCCAGGTCTCCCCAAGTTAAGCGTCCTTTCCTCGGTGCCTCAGCTCTGACTGTTCTCTTTTGGCTTTTAATTTGTTCTGAAGGCACAACATCCAATCTAGAAGTTTTCCTTCACTTAACTCTTTTTTGTTTTTCTTTCAAACAGATCCCTCGGGGTTAAAAAGAATCCTATTGTGGCCTAGTCTTCTCTGGAGAGCTTGATTTTCCTAAGGATTAAATTTTGGAACAGATTAAAATGTGTTTCACATAAGAGTCGGAGGGCATATTCATTTTTGTCGATTTAAAATAAAGAGTTCTTAATTTTCTGGATAAAGACAAGGGCCAGATGAAGCAATTAACAGTGAGTAAAGCAGTCGTTTTTGTGATGCATAAGGTAAAACAGAAACCACATTTTCCTAACACTCCCTTCGGCAGTAGGGCAGATATTTGTTGTATACATATGTAGCTATACTTCATTACTAGTTAAGAAGGTGACGTTTTGGGGCGCCTGGGAGGCTCAGTCGGTTAAGCGGCCGACTTCAGCTCAGGTCATGATCTCACGATTTGTGGATTCGAGCCCCACATCGGGCTCTGTGCTCACAGCTCAGAGCCTGGAGCCTCCTTCAGACTCTGTGTCTCCCTCTCTCTCTGCCCCTCCCCCCCAATATAAATAAACATTAAAAATTTCTTTATGTATAAAAAAGAAGGTGGCTTTTTTACATAATTTTCTTTAAGAATAATTAAATTCATACTTGGCCTTTTGTGACTGTGTGAACTAGTTTCAAGGTCAGTCTTTATTTTCGCTCTTTATTACGAGAACTTTCAAGTATCTACAAAATGAAACAGTAGTATCCAGTTTCCACAGTTATCAGCTCCTGGCCCATCTTGTTTCACCCCAACCTCATCTACTTACACCCTCACACCACCACCCCTTTTTATTTTCAAAAAAATCCTGAATGTCATGTCATTTCAATCCCTGAATATTTCAGCATATGTATCTAAAAGGACTCTTTTAAACTTGGAAATGCAATTATTCCTCAGTATAATCAAGTAACCAGTCGATATTCAAATTTCCAGATGTCCCATAAATCTTCTAGTTCTTTAACAGTTTGTTGATAGGAATCAGGAGCTGGATAAGGCCCATACATCGTGATTGGTTGATACATCTTTTAAGTTTCTTTTAATCTGTAGATTCCCTTCTTTATTTATTTTCTTTTGTTTTCCTTGTAGTTTCTTTGTTGAAGCAATTGGTTGTTCTGTACCATTTCCATAGTTGGGATTTTACTGGCTGCATCTCTGCCATGTAATTTAAGGTGTTTCTCTGTATTTCCGAAAATTCGTAGTGGGATCGAGATGAGGCTTGGTCAGAATCAGGATGCCCTAGGTGGGCTGCTGTCTTCCATCTCATTAAAAAAAAAATTTTTTTTTTAATGTTTACTATTCATTTTTGAGAGACAGAGGGAGAGAGGAAGGGGCAGAGAGAGAGGGAGACACAGAATTTGAAGCAGGCTTCAGGCTCTGAGCTGTCAGCACAGAACCCAACTCTGGGCTCAAACTCATGAACCTTGAGATCATGACCTGAGTGGAAGTTGGATGCTCAACTGACTGAGCCACCCAGGCGCCCCCTCCCCACCCCCACTCCAGGTAAACCTGGTTGGCTCAGGCTGCAATGTTAGCAGCTGTTGGTGCTCAGTGCCTAGACCCATTGGTTCATTAGGAGTTCTGTTATTTGGGAGGCAAGTTTATATATCTTTTGCTCAACAAGAGCTCATTGTTTTTTTATTTTATATAGGCATTTGTGAGTTTGGTTTTTTTTTTAACGTTTATTTATTTTCGAGAAAGAGAAACCGCAAGCGAGCAGGGGAGGGGCACAGAGAGAGGGAGACAGAGGATCCAAAGAAGGCTTCGCCCTGTCAGCACAGAGCCGGATGTGGGACTCGAACCTACCAACTGTGAGATCATGACCTAAGCCGAAGTCCACGCTTAACAGACCGAGCAACCCCCTTGCCACTTATATTGTCCTTTGGATTGCCAGTTAAAATACTTTAATTGACACCTCAAATCGTCTTTGGAAAACATTGGGGTATAAATTAATAGATATAAAAATAATGAGCAAGACTAGTCACTCTTTTAATGTAGGACTTTCCCATAGCTAAGGAAGTTTACTAAATATTTGAAGGTGAAATTCAACAAATTTGATATTATTTAATTTATTTGAGTTTTTTCATGTGGTGTGTTGTTTTTTTTGTTTGTTTGTTTTTTGGTCCCATAAAATAGTCTGCTCTCCCTCCCTGCCCTCAACTAATATTACACTAAAGTAAAAGAAAGCAAAGACTACACACTGCAACTTTCCAGAACTAGTTAAACTAGATCCTAAGGATACATGAATTCCAAATGGGATAGTTGTTATTTCTCTCTTAAAAGTGAGACTTAATATTAATTCCCTTTATGTTGAATAGGTCCTTGCCTATTCTGAAATTATACTTTCTGAAGTAGTTCTATAAGCGAATGTTTTGGCTGTGAGGAGAATGGACAGTGTGACCACCTTTTAGTGGTATGCCAAAAGTTTGTCTTTCCATAGGCCAAGATGGGAGAAATTTGGGGATTTGTGTAAAAAACATTTTTATCTCCCCTCCCCCACAGCGATGCTAAGAGAAAGAATCATTGAGAAAGAATGACTGGCTTTTAAAATAACTCCATTTAAAAATTACCTAAGTGTGCGTATATATGTAGATTTGTACAGAACTGTGATTTAATCTGTTAGACTATTTAAGTATTTGTGTACCTTAACCAATGCTGTTGGTAGTTTGAATTTAGCATACCTAGGCCTGAGCGTGGAGTCCAGGTAATAAGTCCACTAGCTCTGATTCTGTGTCACCAGCTCTTAACTGTGCCCTCAGAAACATAGCACCTCCTAGGAAGCACGTGTCTTCAAAAAATGTCCTGAAACATCATCTCCTGGTCACAGCCTAGAATGAAAAGAAACTTCTGTGCAGTGTCCCCTGTCTGTCATCTTTGACCGAGACGCTCACCTGCCGTCATTGGCCAGGTCATCAGCTTTTGCACTTCCCACATTTTAGTTCACATTTTCAGAATGCAGATGTTTCTTTGGGGGAGCAGTAAACAGAATGGGTGTGGTGATATCTGTCCTAATGTCACCCGACATTGAGACCTTGCCCTGTGCCAGGAGCTGTACTCAGTGTCCCCTGAGGGTGCGTCTCTGCATAGCCCTGTGTTACAGACGAGTGTAATCGCTGGTCCGAGCTCATCCACATAGTCGCAGACTCATTGCCCCCTGACCTCAGAGTCCTAATCTGGACTTTTTTAAAATAGATAACTTTTATTATGCTATTATGTGTCACAATTAAATATCTGAAGAGAAAATACAGAAATCCTAATCTAGACAGCTATTTTGACAATTCTTGTGAAAATAGACACTCTAAATCTTAAGTCTGTATACTGAATAAGTAATGCGTTTTTTCTTTTTCCTTTTCGGCCCCTTCACCCATTTTTTTCTACCCCTAACCCCCACCTCTGGCAACAATCAGTCTGTTCTCTGGGTTTGTAAGGTTGGCGTTTTTCATTTTGTTTTGTTTTTTAAATCCCGCATATAAGAGAGATCATACAATATTTGTCTTTCTCTGTCTGACTTACTTCACTTAGTATAACACGCTTGAGGTCCGTCCCTATTGTCACAAATGGCAAAATTTCCTTCTCTCTTATGGCCGATTAATATTCCATCGTGTTTGTACACCACCTCTTCTTTCTCCGCTCACCCATTGATGGACACTTAGGTTGTTTCCACGTCTTAGCTATTGTAAATAATCCTGCAGTGAGCATGGGGACGCAACTATCTTTTCAAGTTAGCTCTTGTTTTCTCTGGATAAATATCCAGAAGTGGAATTACTGGACCATATGGTAGTTCTATTTTTAACTTTCGGAGGAACCTCCACACTGTCTTCCGTAGTAGCCGCACCAGTTTGCATCCCCACCAACAGTGCCCAAGTGTCCCCCTTTCTCCGCATCCTCACCACCACTTGCGATCTTGCCTTTTTGATTGTAGCCATTGTTACAGGCGTGAGGTGATATCTCCTTGTGGTTTTGATTTGCGTTTCCCTAATGATTAATGGTACTGAGCACCTTCTTATGTACCTGCGGCCCATCTGTATGTCTTCTTTGGAAAACTGTATTCAGATCTTCTGCCCATTTTTTTAAAAATCAGATTGTTTTGCCATTGAGCCGTATGAGTTTCTTACATATTTTGGATATTAGCCCTTTATCAGATACCTGATTTGCAAATATTTTTTCCCATTCCATAGGTTGCCTTTTATTTTGTCAATGGTTTCCTTTGTTGTGCAGAAGCTTTCTAGTTTGATGTAGCCCCTCTCGTTTTTTTTTTTTTGTTTGTTTTTTTGTTTTTGTTGCTTTTACTTTTGGTGCCAGATTACAAAAATCATCGTCAAGACCTATGTCAAGGAGCTTACTGCCTATGTTTCCTTCTAGGAGTTTTATGGTTTCAGGATTTATGTTCAAGTCTTTAATCCATTTTAAGTTAGTTTTTGCGTATAGTGTAAGAGTGGTTGGGTTTTACTCCTGAATGTGACTGGTTGTTTTCCAGCACCATTTATGAAGAGACTGTCCTTTCCCTATTGTATATTATTGGCTCCTTTGTCAAAAATTAATTAACCATATATGTGTGGGTTTATTCTGGACCCTCTGTTCTGTTCCATTGATCTATATGTCTTTTTTAATATTCTTTTTAAACATTTTTTTAATGTTTGTTTATTTTTGAGAGAGAAATAGAGAGCGTGAGTTAGGGCCAGAGAGAGAGGGAGACAAAGAATCTGAAGCAGCTCCAGTCTCTGAGCTGTCAGCACAGAGTCCTACACGGGGCTTGAACTCACAGACTGTGAGATCATGACCTGAGCCGAAGTTGGATGCCCAACTGACAGAGCCACCCAGGTGTCCCTATATGTCTGTTTTTATGCCAATACCGTACTGTCTTAATTACTATAGCTTTGAGATCAGGAAATGTGATGCCTCCAGTTGTGTTCTCTCTTAAAATTGCTTTGGCTATTCAGAGTCTTGTGTAGTTGCATACAAATTTTAGAATTATTTCTTCTATTTCTGTGAAAAATGCCACTAGAATTTTGATAGGGATCACATTGAATCTTTAAACTGCCTTAGATAGTGTGGATATTCTAACAATATTGATTTTTCCAATCCATGAACACAGAATATCTTTCCATTTATTTGTGTCTTTAATTGTTTTCATTAATGTTTTCTAGTTTTCAATGTAGAAGTCTTTTTCTTCCTTGTTCAAATTTATAACTGGGTTTATTCTTTTTGATGCAGTTGTGAAAGCATCATTTAATTTCTCTGACAGCTCATCAGCACATAGGAACACAAAATATTTTTGCGCATTGAATTTGTATCCTGAAGCATTACCGAATTCGTTTACTCTAATGGTTTTTTGGAGTCTGCCTAGGAGCCTGCCCTCTCACTCAAGAGTCTTCATGCTAACCACTGTACCACACTGCCCTGCATTTATTCTCCCACTTAGGTTTGCCTTTAACAGACTTTTACTGGGCACCCACTATGTAATTAGCAGAGGATCGGGAAGTGAATCAGATGCATTTTCTGCCCTCGAGGAGCTCACAGAGTAGAAGTAGAGGTAGACTCGCAATAAAATGAATATAGGTTGTGGAGCCGAAAACGGGGGTATGCCCAGCCCAGCTTGCAGTTTCCTAGAGGAAAACTTGCAAGAGAAGCAGGTGTGTGCTCTAGATTTTGAAGGAGAATGAAGCAGAGCCTGCTTGAGACTCTCTCCCTCCCTCTCTCTGCCCCTCTCCCTCTCAAGCACGCGTGCGTGCAAGATCTCGCATGCTCTCTCAAATAAATAAACTAAAAAAAGATGTTGTGTGAGTGGAATTATGCTGTATGGACTCTCTGAGGTTGGCTTTTTCACTTAAGGGTAATGCCCTTCAGATCCACCCAAGCCATTGCGTGATCTGTAGCTGGTTCATTTCTACTGCTGCCTTGGGTTCCGTGGTATGGACGTACAGCACTTTGCTCAACCGTTCACCCGCCGAAGGACGCCTGGATTGTTTCCAGCTTTGAGCTGTTGCAAATGTAGCTGCCGTGAGCATGCATGTACAGGTTTTCCTGGGGACAGACCTCCTTTTCTAAGTGCCGTGTGAATAGTGGTTTGGAGGTAGCAAGGATGGAGGCCGGGAGAGCACTTGGGCCGTTGCTCCATCGAGGGAACATTTAGAATGCCCCAACCAGAGAGGGAACAGACAGGCCCGGTGCCTGCAAGGCGCCCGTGGGGAGGAGTCCTCGACAGATCCTTCCTTGGGATCCCCCCGTGGGTGATGCGATGGCCGAACACTAGTGGCTGTTCTTTATAGTAGTAAGTAGTGTAGTTGAGGGACTGACTGGCTCTGAAGGAGAAGGACGGCTCTGAGATGTCATAAGATGCTTCATTATCAATGAAGATTAAGTTGTGCTCTGCCATTTTTATTAAGAATTAAAGTAGGGGGCACCTGGGTGGTTTGTTGAGCATCCGACTCTTGATTTCAGCTCAGGTCATGATCTCAGGGTCATAAGGTCGAGCCCTGCATCAGGCTCTGTGCTGAGCATGGAGCCTGCTTGGGATTCTCTCCTCTCTCTCTCTCTTCCCCTCTGCCCCTCCTGTGCTCACAAGCTCACTCACCCTTTCTCTCTCTTAAAAGAAAAAGTAGGGAAAAAAACCAATTTGATTAAACATTTTGGCAGCAAGTATTGAAGCTAAGAGAATGATTGTGATAATCCTTTAACCAGAGCAGTCAGTGAATTTAAACGTGGCGTGTCCTGGGTATTCTGTACTGCTAGCATAGGTAAAGGTTTTCTGGAGTCTGCGGGTGACGCAGTCACCATCATCAGAAGAAAAATTGTCTTGGTGGAGCGAAGCCAACAGGATGGAGCTTCAAGGCCTGTGTTTTCTCCTGGCCTGGGCCTGACCAGCCCTTGGACACATCACTTCACTTTCTAAATACAATTAGGGATGTTAATTAGGATGGTGTGTTGGGAAGAACATGAAGATTGTAGTCAGACACACCTAAATTCAGATCCAGTCCGCGCCACTTCCCAGCTGGGAATTTGGGCAGCTTCCTCACTGTCTTCCAGCTCTCTTGCTTGTCTGCAGAGGTGGGGGACAGTACTGCTCACCTGACAGGCTGTTAGGGGGGCGTTTATAACCGCATAGCTCAGCGCCCAGGCCACTCTCCCGCCTCTAGTCTCGTTTGCCCCAAACCTACCCGACTCTTAGGTCTCAGCTTTCCATTTCAAAGGGTTTGTGTAAATTTTTTCTTTTTAATGTGAAATGTGTGCACGACTTTAAAAAAAACAACAAAGTTGTAATGGGAAGAGTGAAAGTCTCATTTCCCGCTGTGTCTCTGCACTTGCTAGTGTGCTTGTGCGTGCGTGTACACGTGTGTGGGGGCTTTCCCGTAGACTGACATTTACTACATGCACTCTTTCTTTTATTAAAAAAATTTTTTTAATGTTCATTTTTTGAGAGAGCAAGAGAGAGACAGAGCTCAAGCGGGGTAGGGGGTAGGGTGCAGAGAGAGAAGAAGACACAGAATTTGAAGCAGGCTCCAGGCTCTGAGCTGTCAGCGCAGAGCCCGATGCGGGCTCGAACCCGTGAACCGTGAGACCATGACCTGAGCCGAAGTCGGATGCTTAACCGGCTGAGCCACCCAGGCGCCCCTACCACATGCACTCTTTAACTTGCTTCATTTCCTTTGTTTATCTTAAACATCATTCTGCATCAGTACACAAAGTCCCTGCGTTATTTTTAATGGCTTTATTGTACTTTTATGCCATAGTTCATTCACTCATTCTGAAGGTACGTTTTAGGTTATTTCTTGTTTTTTTTGGCCTGTTATGAGAAGCGCGACAATCATTCTTGCACAAATGTCTTTGACTATTTGTACTTATATATTCGTCAGATACGTTTATAGAATTGTAGTTGCCAGGTTAGGAGTCACGTGCATTTAAAATCTTCATTGGATATTACATATTTTCCTCCCCAAAAATGTTTTGACAACTTACAGGACTCACCAGCATGTATGAGAATGCCTGCTCCCTCACACCTGGGTTGATACTCTGAACAAACTTGCACTCAGGTCTTGACTCCTCCTGGAAACCTTCCTTTACATCCATGTCCCACTCACTGGCTGCCCCCCACACCACTCTGCTGGGCTCCTGCCCTTGGGCCCACTTCTACGTCTGCCACTATGACACACTTCCCAGTAGTGTGATAATTATGCTCTTGGCAGTTCGAGGGAGTAGACTGTCTGGGTAGTGCTCTCTTGACAATCCCTACCTTGTGCTTGGTGCATAGAAGGCCCTCATGAGATGTTGGGAGATCTCAGCGAATGGTAGCTGTTGTCCCCACCAGACTCAGACATTAATAGTATCTTTACAGTAGTTGAAGTGCTTATATTTAAAGGATTCTAGAGTTAGAGAATTTTTTTAATATAAAGCTGTTTTGGAATCTTTATTTGTTTATGTTTTTGTTTTATGCAGGCTCCATGCCTAATGTGGGGCTTGAACCACCCTGAGATCAAGAGTCACATACTCTACTGACTGAGCCAGCCAGGCACCTGTAGAGAATTTTTTTTTTAAGGCATTTGCTATTTTAAACTCCAAACAAGTAGGAACGTTCCTCCTACCCAGCGTTTGTCTGTAGAGTGGATAGATTTTACTCTAGAATCCTGGAGGGGATTCGATGAGAGTCTTCAGTCTTAGGCAAATAGGGATTTTAGTAACTTTTTTTTTTTTTTAAGCTTATTCATTTTGAGAGAGCAAGAGCAGGGGAGACGCAGGGGGAGAGGGAGAGAGAAAATCCCAAGCAGGCTCCACGCTGTCAGTGCAAAGCCTGACACGGGGCTCGAACTCGGGAACCATGAGGTCGTGACCTAAAATGAAACCAAAAATTGGACACTCAACCAACTGAGCCACCCAGGTGCCCCCAGATTGGCCCCCAGGTGCCAAATAGGGATTTTAGATTAAAGCCTTTCATTCAGCCAGGGTTTATTGAAGCAGCATGGTAAAGTGGGAAGGATATGGATGTGAGCCAGACGCCTTCAGCAAAGGCAGTGCCGACTCCTTCCCTTGAGGGCTCTGCCCACCACCCTCAGATCTGAAGAACCCAAGGAGCAGAGCGTGTCCCCCCAGAAGCCGCCTCAGTGAATCATTGGTGGGCATTGGACATTTCCTTAAGTGTATCGGACATGTGAGAGGGGAGACGGCCCCTCCCTGCCTTTGAGGTGCTGCGGGCCTGGGGGGAGGGAGACGTGGGCAGACCTGCAGACACTGAGAGACAGCACAGTCTGGTGGGGGCTGCACAGCACAGAAGCAGTGTGGGCGGAGGGGTGCCTGGGTGGCTCAGTTAGTTAAGCAGTGTGGGTGGAGACTGGGTCCCACTGCTCGGAGCCGAGGTGCGGAACCAGCACCTACTGGGGAGGGAAGTGAAGGCGGTGCCGCACCGCAGTGTGTTGATAATGTGGTCGTACGAAGAATTCTTATACAGTACTTCCCAATTTGTAAACTGTTTTCTAAAACCCAGCTGACGTCGTTTTGTTGAACTATAATCGCGACAGAGTTGATTTCATTAATAGCTAAATTACTTGCTTTCTTAAGTGCTTTCTCATGCTCACAAAGCCCGAGTTTGACAGAGAAGGCGGCTTTGACAGCTTCTCGCTTAGGTGACTTTTTCTGCCTAGTAAGGGCAACTTATTTCAATTTAAAAATTAGTTTAGGGGCACCTGGGTGGCTCAGTCAGTTAAGCCACTGACTTCAGCTCAGGTCGTGATCTCACGGTTCATGAGTTTGAACCCACATCGGGCTCCTCACTGACAGTGCAGAGCCTACTTGGGATTCTCTCTTTCTCCCTTTACCTCTCTCTTCTTTCTCTCTCTCTCTCTCAAATAAGTAAACTTTAAGAAAATAAAATAAAAATTATTTTAAATCTTGAGATGAAAATATATTAATTCTCGAACCTAATGATGTGACATTCTCCCCAAATTCATGAAGCTAACCTAATTGTGTGCCATTCAGAGTATAGGTTACAACAGCTGTGGCAGAGAGAGTTCCAGAGTTGCTCAACAAGGTTGAGATTAGTTTGTGCCAGCCTCAGTGTGGGCAGGTGGACTAGAATGGGGGGCAGCTCCGTGCCACAAGGTCATTCAGGACTCTGGCCAGCGGGCGGCTCTACCAGCTTCAGCACGTGACTGATCTCTGGGTCCGTGACAGCTGTTCCCCCAGCCAGCAGCAAGGGAGAAGGATAAGTTGGACAGCAAGCAGCTTTTGAAAGAGAGAGAGAAGGAGGAAGGAAAGAAGGAAGGAGGAAGGAAGATAAGATTGGATGGATGGAGGGATGGAGGGATGGATGGATGGAGGGATGGAGGGATGGATGGATGGAGGGAGGGATGGATGGAGGGATGGAGGGATGGAGGGATGGATGGATGGATGGAAGGAGGGATGGATGGATGGAAGGAGGGATGGAGGCAGGGATGGATGGAGGGATGGAGGGAGGGATGGAAGGAGGGATGGATGGATGGAAGGAGGGATGGAGGGAGGGATGGATGGAGGGATGGATGGAGGGATGGATGGATGGATGGAAGGAGGGATGGATGGATGGATGGAAGGAGGGATGGAGGGAGGGATGGATGGAGGGATGGAGGGAGGGAGGGAGTGATGGATGGAGGGATGGATGGAGGGATGGAGGGAGGGAGGGATGGAGGGATGTTGAAGTGGATACGTCACTCTGCTCATATCTCATCAGCCAAAAGCTGGTCATCTGGCCACACCTGGCTGCCGAAAAGCAACCAGATGTCCTCTGTAGTTGGGCAGCCGTTTGTCCAGGTGGCACAGGGAGGCTTCTGTTACTGAAACAAAGGAGGGGGAAGTGGATCTGGAGGATGCCAGCAGCCCGCGGCCGTCATGCTGCCTGTCTCTCAGGCGCTGCAGACTTACCTGTCCGAGGCCAGACTCGCAGACCGCCGGTGTCTCCTGCTCGCCTCCAGCTGCTTCACCCGCCTTCCTCCGCATCCTCTCCTGGGCCGCAGGTCACACGTTACTTCTTTTTCCCATCCACCATGGCCCTGCCGTGTTTTGCCGCATCTCACTGCCTTCAGTCCTGCCCGCCCAGTCCATCCCTTTCGCAGCTTCCCGAATGACCCCTCCGCAGAGCAAGGTGGAGCACGTGCCTCTCTGCTTCGATGGCTCCACAGCGCTCAGGCCCGGGGCCAGGTGGCTCCCAGCGGCTTCCAGGGCCCGTGCTGATCTGGCCTGCTTTCCTCTCTCCAGCTTCTTTCCCCCACTGCCCAGCAAAACTAACTCTCAGATGACTCATCACGCTCAGAAGGCACCTCTACCTCTCTGCACATGCTCCCTCACTTCCCCGCGGCCCAGAGCCTTCTCCGTCCTTCTGGGTTTAGGGGGCTCCTTGCATCCGGGTGCTTCCTGAGCGTGCCCGCAGTGTGCACTCTCTGTGAACTCATCGAGGGCAGGCACACTGGCTGTCCCTGCACAGGACTTTGTCCACAGTGGTGTCAGGAAGTGCTCTTTGAATGACCGGCAGTGCTGGTGTATTGCAGTAGGGTGGAGAAACAGCAGTTCTTAGTGGCTGGCTACCTGCCTTTTTGCCGAGTCACATCTCTGAACCTTTGCACTTGAACCCCAAGAGCCAGTTTGAGCAATTCACCACATCTGAGCACAGTCAGCTCGAGCTCTGTACCTCTACTGTCTCTGGCAGAATAGTCCAGATGCCACCTCCAGGAAGCTCTCCTTGTCTTCTGCACCCCTGTCAGAGGGTAGGACCTCTTTTTGCCTTGGTTTACGTTTTGCTCATGCCTTTATGTTATTATAACTTCTTTTACAGCTTGTGTTAGAATATTCCCCGAACTAGTGAAGTATATGCTCCTTCAGGCTGAGCTGATCTTGCCGACCTGTGTTACCTAGCACTTCTCATACAAAGGCACCCTTTGTATTCAACGTTGGCTTGAATTGTCTCAGCCCCATAAAAACTGTAAAAAATTAATCTTTAGAAATAGATATTCCTTCAGATGTCAGTAAAATGAAGCAGCCTGGTGAGGGAATCATTAGGTACCGAATTATGGGTCAGAGCAGCGAAAGTTTATTGCCTGCTTCTGCTGTGGTCCTGTCCCAGCAGTGCAAGATGCCACAGTCAGCAAAGCGGACCTGTCCTCACCCTCCTGGAGCTTAGTGCCCCAGTTGGGCGCAGCGTGGCTTGGTCAAGCCGTTTAGCTCACAGCGTAGCAGGGGCCGATCATCCCACTGGGGGTTGTCATGAGCAGTGTGTTGGTTCATCTAATGCAGGGCGGCCTCCTGGAGGCGCTCCCCTGCCGGTGTGCAGCGCTGGTGGTGCTAACAGCTGTGCCTCAGCTACTGTCCTGAGAATGGTTAAAGTCGGGGGGGGTGGTGGGGAGGGGGGCACCTGGGTGGCTCAGTCACTTGGGCGTCTGACTCTCGATTTCGGCTTAGCTCATCATCTCATGGGTTCATGGGTTTGAGCCCCCAGTCGGGCGCCATGCTCAGCATGGAGCCTGCTTGGGATTCTCTCTCTCTGCCCCTCCTCTGCTTGCTCTCTGTGTCTTTCCCAAAATTAATAAAAATAAACAAAAAAAAATGAGGGGGGGAGCCGAGGTGAAGCAGTGGTCAGTTGGAGAAACTGTTCATGTTTATATCCATGGTTAGTGGAAATTTAGGCAGCACTGTGTTGAAATACGAATGACCACTCCAGAGAACTCAGCAGGTGGGCGTTAAATATTAGACGGTGGGACAAACGGGAAATTGCTGAGGCTGTAGGATAATACTTAAATCCCATGTTTTTAAACAGTATAGAATGTTTACCTCTATGATTTTATTGTTGGCTTTTTAATTTTTTAAAAAAGAACAAAAGAAATCATTTGCTGACTTTTAAATAAACGTCTTCAGACAAGAGCCAGGGATCCAGATCAGTGTAACTGCCTGCTGATTTCTGGTTGCTTGTTTTCCGTATAAAATCACACAGGCTCTTGCAGGGCGGGGGTCTCGGCCTACTGCCTAAACCACCAGTTTATACTAGTTTCATGAATAATTGTCAGAGCATCCATGTTAATGACTACAGGTTACAGTGGTTCTCTGTCTACAGCTGTCTGCATTGAGCCCGCAGTGATGTGGGGTTTGGGGAGTGCGGGCCAGCTCCCAGACCACGGTCAGGAGGCCGGAGCACACCCATGGGCATGCATGGGCACACACCCGTGTTGCCAGGCCCAGCACCCACTGTTCCGTCACTTCCCCCTTTTACAATCTAGATATATAGTAGGACGTGGCTTTCTGCTTCATCGTTTCACTTAAGTTTGTGGACTTAGAAGACTGGCCCATTTGTGTGTTCTGCAGGAACTGTAGACCGGATCCCTGGAAACCTCCCCCAGGCGCCTTCCTTCCTGATTGAGGCAGCCCAGCGTACGCTCGTTCCAAAGGAAGTGAGCTGATGAGAATCGCTCAGTGACACCGTCCTGTCATGGCTAGCAAAAATGGACAAATAAAAGAAGGGCTATTATTTTCTAGTCCGCTCTCTTAAAACGTGGCCATGCGGGGCCTTAACTTCCTGATGGTCTTGTGCCTCTGAGATGTCCTTGCATTTGTTTGTTCACATGTTTGCCTGTTTTGCACTTTGCCTAAGTTCCGACCTTGGTCCAGCCGAGTTTTTCAGTGTACGGCCACGTCGTCTTACCTGCCAGTAAGCTCGTAGCCCTGTGAAGTGAGCTGCGCCTGTAACATCTCAGAAAGAGTGCATGTCCGTTCTGTTTCTCTTTTAAGGAACCTGACGACTGTACCAGCTCTTTGGAACATTCTATGATACTACATCATGAGTGACAGTAAATGTGATAGTCAGTTTTACAGTGTGCAAGTGGCAGACTCAACTTTCACTGTCCTGAAACGTTACCAGCAATTGAAACCAATCGGCTCTGGAGCCCAAGGGATCGTTTGGTAAGTACGGTCTGTTTCAGTAGCGTGGACTGAGTTTTTGTCGTAATAAAAACCCAATAACGCTAAGCTGTCAGAACTTAGAAACGCTGATGATGAAAAAAATACTCTTTTCTTTGCGGTAGGTTTTTGAACTAAATCAATTCAAGCTCTTGCTCTAGTTATACGTAGTCCTGTTGTAGGATACAGACCTCAGTTCTTAGAGTGCTGCATACATTTACATAGGTTGTGAGTTTTCTTTTTTTCCCTTTGTTTTTTTTCTTTTCTTTTCTTTTCTTTTTTTTTTTCCATTCCCCCTGTCGTTAGATACTAGAGTAATAGGTATGACAGTGAGTTGTAACAGAAATTTGGAGTTTTATTCATTTCTTCATCCTGGCCACCTTTCCCCCTCCCCCTTTTATCCCCAATCACTCCTATTCATTTCTAGGCGCCGTCACTGCAGTGCCTTGCCCTTCATTGGCAGGACGAGGCCAGTCAGTGTCATTATCACCCCATGGATTAACCAGGAAGGGCTGCCGTGTGAGGGGTTGGGCTGGCCGTCTCTTCCTTGGTGTCTCACTTCAGCCATGCGTCCAGCCCGTCAGAACCGTTGGTCTGACCCTGAACCTTCCTTAGTCTCTTGCATGGTAAGACAGTCAGCTGCCGCGACATCACCGGCCAGCTAAAGGTAAAGTCTTTCACGTGTTTTCTAGACTACAGTTATCAGCACTTCCCAAACTTTTCAACCCGTAGTTTTCTGGGCAAGACTTTTTTTTTTTTTTTCTTTTTTGGGTCAATAAAAACAAGGTTGTCTTTGCATCCAAAAGGAACTGTGATGGAGCTCAATATCCACTGTTTACACTTGTAGGTGGAGGGGATTCAAGATAAAAGAGAACTCTTCTAGATGTTCTGGTAGGGGGGCTTAGGTTCTCATTAGAGATTTTGAGTCTAGAGACTCTTTGCCAGTGCTTTGTAACTAACTGATCCTTGGATACGGAGACCTGAGATCCGGGAAGCCCATTGTTTTCTTCAGCCTAGGTGGTTGGAGCCCTGGGAGCGAAGGGGGGATGATAGTTCAGAGCTTCACAGAAAAATAACGTAGGAGAAAGGGCTGTTTGGGAGGAATGCCCAGCCCAGGTCTAAAATGAGGGATGAGGGTGATCTTAATTTCCAAACGATATTGAAAACGGTATTGGTATTTAAATCCGTTGTGCCAAGAGAAGTTTTAAAGTCAATGGATGGTTCAGATGAGGACACTTTGATATGTATAAGAAGTTCTAGACAATAAACATTCTTTTGATTTATAATCCATCTCTTATTTGGAATTGCATAGTAATTCGATATAGGTAATTTGGCAAGGCTGATTTTAGCGACATTTAATGTAATAACCACATAGAAAGTCAGCTCTCAGTGTGGCTCATAAGTAATTGTAAGTAAAGTTCATAAGTAAAAAAAGTTCATAAGTAATTGCAAAACGGAAGGTTTTGTAAATGGGAGGCAGTTAAAATTAATGACTTCAATACAGCTTCATAAATAGCAGTAAAACCACATGCTACTTTATAAAATACCATTTTGCAGAGATTGGTTTTGACTTTCTGGTTGTATATGCTACTTTTCATTTTTAATTTTTATAGACGTGTTTAATAATGAAATTATTCATCATGGATGTGTATTTTTTATTTAAAAAGTTTTAGTTTTGAAACAAAAGTTCCTAACATGCCATTACCACCTAACCTCCTCTGGGAAAAGCAGTGGCAGAATTATAGGATGGAAAGTTCTACATTAAAAAAAAAAAAGTTAAATTCAGAGTCCAGAAATAAACCCATAAGTTTATGGCCAGTTGCTTTAGGAAAAGCGCGCCATGGTCATCCAATGGGGAGAGAATAGTCTCTTCAACAGATAGTGTGGGGGCAAGTGGACATCCACATGCAAAAGACATGTCCGCGTGTTGGACCCTTGCTTCACATCGTGTGAAAGGTTAACTCAACTTGGATCGTTGACCTAAATGTAAGCGCTACAAGCATAACACTCTTGGAAGAAAACCAGGGGAACCTTCATGACTTTGGATTCTTAGAAGTGACACCAAAAACATGAGCAACAAAAGAACAAATTGGACTCCAACGAAAGTAAAAACTTGTTTCATCGAAGGACACCATCAAGAGAGTGGGAGACCACCCACAAAATAGGGAAATGTGTGCCGATCATGTGTGTGCTAAGTGTCTAGTATTCGGAATGTATAAAGAACTCTTACAAGCTTAAAAAGACAACCCAGTTAAAAACAAAACAAAAACAAAAACAGGCGAAGGACTGGAATAGACATTTCCCCAGAGAGCAGGTATAAGTGGGTCGTGAGCACTGGCAGAGGCGCTCAGCATTCATCACTTGGGAAATGAAAATGGAAACCACAATGAGATACCACTTCATACCCACTAGGATGGCCGTGGTCAACACAACAGAAAATAACAAATGTTGGCAAGGATGTGAAGAAGTTAGAAGCCTCGTGCATTGCTGGCGAGAATGTGAGATGCGGCCACTTGTGGAAAACGATGTGACGGAGCCTCGACACCGAATTACCACGTGACCCAGTAAATACTCCTGGTATATACCCCAAAGAATCAAAAACCAATGTTCCAACAAAGACTCGTACACAGATGCTTGTAGCAGCAATGTTCGCATCAGCCAGAAGGTAGAAACAGCCCAAATGTCCATCGGGGGGTGGTGAATAGATGCGCAAATTGTGTTCCGTGCACACGCGCGCTCTGACTCATAAAAGGAATAAAGCCCTGGCACGCGCTACAACGTGAACGATCCTCAAAAGCACGCTAAATGAAAGAAGCCAGGCGTTTATGCGGGATATCCAGAGTAGGTGGGTGCGAGGAGGCAGATGCGGACTGGCGGTTAGCCGAGGCAGGACGGAAGGGGGGACGGGACACAGCCGCTCACTGGGTACGGGCTTTCCCTGTGATGGCGGACATCTTTTGGAATGATATAGAGGTGGTGTAGTTACAACATGGTGAATGGAGCGAGCACCACCGAGTTGTTCACCTTCAAATGGTTAATTTTGTGTGTACGTGAATCTCACCTCACACATTTTCTTTAAAAAGAGCAAACTGGAGAGCACCTGGATGGCTCAGCCTTGATCTCAGGGTCATGAGTCGAGCCCAACACTGGGCGTGGAGCCTCGGTTAAAAAAAAGAAAAGCAAACCGGAAGGTGCCTTACAGCAAGGCTGGTTTGTCATTTAGATAGTGAACTCCTAATACCAAAGTATCCTATGTAATGATATTTTTACGCTATATTGTGTATAAAGTACATCGTCATTTCCCTGTGGTAGCTTGATTTCTATATTGACAGAATCTTAATAGAAAAGTCACTTAAATCTTAATGTCTTCCTTTACATGATTTCATGACAGTTTTGTTAATACTCGTGGGGGCAGCTTTTATCCCACATGCAGAAAAGTAGGCAGAAAGGACGCAGGGGTTAAAACCCTGATGCCATTCTAAATCTCCTCTCTAATGGGGAAATCCCCATTTCCATTAGCCTGAGTTTTGATTCCAAAGCAAGATCAAAGGCTGGGTTTTTGTTGTTTTCTGCTCAAGAAAGAAGTCATTATTTGGAATTAATTAAGCCTAATTAATTAATTAATTAAAACTTAATGAGCCCACCCACAGCTGACAGTTTATTTCGCGATCTTCGGTGTCACTATTCACTTACCTTTGTAACTTGGCCAGTTACTTGTTACCAAACCAAACCCCATTGGGCTAACTTCACAGGATGCCTGGAAAAGGGGTTCGTTAACTTGATTCCAATGACTGATGTCTTCTGGTAGAGATGTTTGTGCAGCTATGAAAATCCTGCTTGAGTTTCTGGAATGTTCCATCTATTTGCCTTCTGATGAAGTGCCATTCCAGGGGCTGGGCCTACGTGGTTGGAGACCTGCCTTCTGTTACCACGTCATTGCCCCTTTCTCCCAGAGCCTGTGCGGCCTTGCAGTCGGCCGGGCGGGCGGGTGACTGCCCCTCGCCTCCCTGCTGGGCTTGAGGCTTTGGGGTCCCCATGAGCCACAGCAGTGGTAATCCTCAGAATGAGAGAGTACTTCCCCTGCGATACACCCTCCAGCCCCCGACCTGTCTTCTGAGGATTTTTTCCTGGATCTGTTTTGCACAGCATCTTGGGTATTGGCATTCTGCTTTGAGGGCTTCAGAAGAAAAGTGTTCAGTATGTGGTATAAGGAGAGGGTCTTTCACCTCGTTCCGTTGCGTGACTAGAACAAGAAACTACTAACGGTGCCAGTCAGACCCCTTTCTTCTTGCCAGTGACAGAAGGGCCCAAGTATCCCCCACCATCAAGCCCTAACTTCTAGATAACCGGTTCTCCGCGGCGGTTCTTTCCCTGCAAACACGACCGTTACCGTTGTCCCCACTGCATGTCTTGGTTGGATTGTCCTCAGAAACCCGCCAGTCTTTAAGACCCTGTCACTGGTCTTTCAAAACTAATCTCATCCATGAAATGTCCTCAGCTAATCTCAGCTCATATAATAGAATAGAGCCTCCTCTCTGATCGAGCCGAATGCTTGATTGATGTGCACACACCTGCGTGAGTGCGCCGCGCGCGCGCACACACACACACACACACACACACACACACTCCAGAACTGGAAGATAATAGATTTGTGTTTTAAACCAAATTTGTGGTAATTTGTTACAACAGCAATAGGAAACTAACGGGGGGCATGTGTGTTCTTACATTCTTGAAAATAAAATATAGTAGCAATAGTGCATGGTTGACCAAGCTTGTTGATCATCTTTTTAAACTAGAGCTTTATAAAGACCTAGGGACTAGGGTGCAGGGAAACCGAAGTGCAGGTACTGGTACGGGACTAAGCGGAAGAGCGGGAACCAAAGTAAAATATTCTGACTCGTAATTTTGAATTGTTTTTGCAATTGCGTCTTATTCATTTCTGTACTTTTGTTCATTAAAAATGTTAATGAAATAGGGGCGCCTGAGTGGCTCACCTGGTTAAGCATCCATCTCTTGATTTTGGTTCAGGTCAGGATCTCCTAGTCTGTGAGATCGAGCCCCACATTGGGCTCCACACAGTCACGTGTGTAGCCTGCTTGGGATTCTCTCTCTCTCTCTCTCTCTCTCTCTCGCTCTCTCAAAACAAATAAACATTTAAAAAAATGTTAGCGAAATAAATTAGGAAGTTTTAAAATGTTTATCACTTTGAATTATTCATAAATATCAACTGTGTTTTTTAGTAAAATTAAGTAGTTACAAGATTTTGTTCAAGCTGTAGTGAAAGGAGAGTGTGTACATTTCTCTCATATCAGTTCAATTGTTCTTTCTCCTTCTAAAATCTCAAGCTGTTCAGCCAAAATAGTGAGAATTATCTGTTTTATGGAATGGTCATGTGACGTGTTTACCTTAAAAAAAGAAAAAGTTTAATGTTTGATCTGGCAGCCCCTAGAAGTCAGTTACACCCCGAGCTTGAAACGGTTAGTCTAGCTCTTACTCCTTTTTCTCTCTCTAGTTCCGGTCACCCATGAATGTCAGCCTATTCTTACACTGTTCTATTTCCTCTCCATTAGTATAGGTAAATAAACATATAGTGTCTGTAACAAAATTTCCGCAGTAAAGAAAGTTTATAGTAGAAAGCAGAGGAAGGCTGTGATGCAGGACAGCTGAGCTCCAAGTCCGGCTCTGAGCCACACACCGGCAGTTCTTTGTGACCGTGGGCAAATCCTTGGGTCTTTGTAGGTCTTCACAGCCTCACCTCTAAAGTGAGCAGTTTGAGACCTTCTGGATTAGAATGATGGCTCAGATACCCAACAAAGAGAGCAGGAAGGCACTGACAGTAGTCGGTGGGATGAGAGCTGTTAACAAGTTTCTGAAATGTAAGAAGCAGTTAGAAACTCGGTGCAGATAAACGGAGCAGGGGAAGTGAGAATAAGTAGCTGAGACCTTTGCAATAAGGAAGAGAACCTATCTAGAGTAAAACCCCAAAGAGGCTGTGGGTGTAGAAATGACAAAGACAGAAAATGAAGATGAAACGAGAGCAAGGGGTGTTAATTAAAAGTGTGTCTATGAGACAGTTGTGCCGGTTGGCTCCCAACACCCCCACCCCGCTCTGCCATCCCCGTCCTCAGCGTTTGCGCCTAGAGACTAGCAGGTGAGGGAGGAATTAAGAGGCTAGGATCCAGGGACGCACAGGAGCCGAGTAGGGGAAGCCCAAGACTGGGGGCTCTTTCCCCTGAGGACATTTGAATATTCTAGAGTGTAAGAGAGATTGAGTAATACTTCGGGTTGCTGTGGGTGACCAGCAGACAGGGATTGGAGCCCAGGGCCCTGTAAGGGGCCGGGCGAACTTTTCACCTTGAACTGGGACCAAAAAAGGATTGCGCCCAATAAGTTAAGAATGAGCCAGAAAGAAACAAACCCTTGCAGGCACTGCCACTCAGCCTCGAATTGCCTCATTTGCTGAACTTGAACCGAAGTGGACCCACCCAGATTGCTAGTGCCCCCCACCAGGGGCTCGGCAGAAGTGAATTTAAATTCTGGATATCAAACCATTTCTAGATAGCAAGCAGTCTTGCAAGTGCGAGGTCCCACACGCCATCACAAATAACTGGTCACACAGGAGAGTGGACGACATGCACACGACCCAGCATAAACAACAGAAAAGAAACGGGTCCATAGGCGACATTACTGTTATTGGATCCAGACTTTTAAACAGCCGTGTTCAGGATGGTAAAAGGCAAGATGAAAAATTTTAGAAAAATGAAGACTTAAAAAGAGGAGCTAAATCGAAACCCTCGAACTGTAAGATAACAGAAATCGAAATACGAAGTTAATGGATGGGTTTAACGGCATATTAGATAGAACTGAAGAGAGATTTAGTGATCTGAAAGGTGGGTCAGAAAAAAAAATTCAGAATGAAGCACCTGGAGAGACAAAAGGGTGGAAAAATACAGAAGAGAGGATGTATTCAGTTTCTACTACCGCGTAACAAGTTGCCACAAACTTGGTGTTTTAAAGCACCACCCGTTTATAATTTCATACTTCTCATAGGTCAGAAAGCTGCACGGGCTTGCCCGGGTTCTTGCCCAACATCTCACGAGGCTGAAATCAAGACGTTGGCCGGACTGCGCTCTTATCTGGAGGCCCTAGGAGAGAACGTGCTTCCGAGCACGTTCTCAGGACCCAGTTCCTTGCAGCTGTAGGTCTGAGGTCCCCATCCCTCGCTGTCTGTCGGTCAAAGGCCACTGTGCTCCTAGAGGCTCCTGTATTCCTTTTCTCACGCACCCCCCTCCACCCTAAAGGCAGCAGTGGCATGTCTGATCCTTCTCAGGGTAACAATCTCTCCAACTTACCCCTCTTCCCACCCACTAGAACAAACTCTGCTTCCAAAGGCTGTCGTGGCATAGCTGGGTGGCTCAGTCAGCTAAGCGTCTGACTTCAGCTCAGGTCCTGATTTCATGGTTTGTGAGTTCGAGCCTCGCATCAGGCTCTGCGCTGACAGTTCAGTGCCTGGAACCTGCTTTGGACTCTGTGTCTCCCTCTCTCTCTGCCCCTCCTCCATTCACACTCTGTCTTTGTCGCTCTCAAGAATAAATAAACATTTTTTAAAAATTAAAGGGCAATTATGATTAGATTAGCCCTCCATCTCCCATTTGTTAATGAGTATGCTTAGCCCTGTTTATAGAACACAGGGTCAGCCTACATAAAAACCAAATGCCTAGAAATTGGTACAGCGAACCACTCTGACAGTGGTCTGGCGTTCCCACTCTTTCTTAGCTATCTACTTCTCAGAGATGCATGTATGAGGGACCTAGGGCCATGTGTGAGAATGTTTATGACTGTTTCTTAAAATCACTAGCAATCTGAAAACAACTGAAGTATCCATCAATGTTATGTCATGTAGTCATGCAAAGGAATAGTATAACAATGACACAGAGTGAATTCTAGCTGCACACAACAGGCGAGTCTCCCAGATGTAATGTTGAGTGAAAGAAGTCAGACACAAGCGGTTTAAAAAACCAGAAGCCACGGTGGGTGGGGGGCGGGGGCGGAGAGGGATTTTCAAGACGTATGCTTAGCTGATAAAAACAAGGAGGTGATGATCATAAAAGTCAGAAGTAATTATCATCTGTGGGGACAGGAGGGATAGTGATTAGTAAGGGGAGACTTTGGGGATGCTGACAAAACACGACTCTGTGATACATCATTGAACTGAGGAACAGGAGGAGAAACAAAGAGATGAATGTCAGACAGACAGAGCCTTGTCACCAATACTCAATGTTGGAAATCTGTGGACTTCCAAGAGAAAATTGATTTCGAAGTTAGAAGAGAAACCAGCAGTCAAGGCCGAGGGCAGAATAAGATCATTTATCTTCCACAGACTTTCTGAGGCGATTCCTTGAGGATGTACTCCACTAAGAAAGAGGATACAGGAACATGTATGACCAGAAGCATGAAGGCCGGTGAAAAGAAGTCCCAGGGTGATGGCTGTATAGTCGGCCTTGAAAGAAACTCCGAGAAAACATATCTTCAGAAAGAATATCTTCAGAAACAATAGACTCTAAACAATAGCTCATGTGAGTGAGAAGGTGAGAAGCACTGGGGATGGACTTTAGAAAGGGATATTTTTCTTCTCTCAAAAAGAAATCATGCTGGGGCGCCTGACTGGCTCAGTCGGTGAAGCGTCTGACTCGGACTTGAGGCATGATCTCACAGTTCGTGGGTTCAAGCCCCACATCAGGCTCTGTGCTGACAGCTTAGAGCCTGGAGTCTGCTTCGGATTCCATGTCTCCCTCTCTCTCTGCCCCTTCCCCACTCGCACTCTGTCGCTCTCTCTTAAAAATAAATATTTTTTAAAAATGCTTATTAGAAACTTCTGGTGAAACAGTTAGAAAAAGTCATGGTCTAAGAGTCAAACAGCTTTAAAAGGACACGATGCTCGAGCAGTCGATGGGATATAAGAAAAGAAGATCCATCTGACTTTGATGCCAGCAACCATCTCATTCCCTTGTGAGTGACAAGAAGGGTCATGTGGTCCTTCAAAAACCAACCGTAATCCTGGCTCTGCGATTAGTAACATTTGCATATGTGTGCATCCGTACTGTCTGTGTCTTGGCTTTCAACTTTTAGACACATCCGAAAGTAGAAACACAGAAGACATAGTTGTAGAGACCGAACGGATATGTTCTCTAGCTTGACCGTTTGAGACAGAAGTTTGGAGGAAGGGAAAGTAGAGCCCTGAAGGCGAAAGAGATGGAATGTGATGGTCTCACCTTACTGGGAGTCCCGAGGTTCCCTTGAAGGTCGATGGAACGAGAAATTTAGGCATGTTGTTTAAAGTTACAAAGGTAACCAAGGGAAAAGTTCAAAATGACGTGAGAGCAAAAAGCTGGGAGGAGTTGGGGTTTTCAAGTAAGTGGCTAAGTCTTCAGTTTGGGGGAGTAGACAATTTCTGAAGTTGATACATGAGGAATTAGTGATAAAGGTATATTCATCTGGAGCTGAGAAGCGACCACAAGAATTAAAACCAGAAAAAGTTGAAGGCGGTTGCTCCTGCGGTTGGAGCTAAGAGTAGGGAAGTAGGTGTCTGCTCAGAGGCTCAGAATTAGTCCATTTGGCTCATTTGGGACAAAAACTTTTGAGATCAAGAAAGGTGTGTCTGTTTTCAAGTTCTTAAGACTGAAAAAATATATGTAGGTACAAATGCACACATATGTACGTAAATTATCTGTCGCACAATAGATTTATCTTTAACATTTTATATTTCATATGAATGGTGCATTTGCATACGGGCGTGTGGATTGACCTATGTGTATACATGTGCACATAATGTGAACCGAATTAAAGAGCAACAGTTAACAGAGCCATGTGAGGTTTCTAATCATTAACTAAATGCTACCATGGACAGCTTTCAGTTTAAGACAGATTCAAGATTCAATTAAGTTAGGACTATTGACAAAAAAACACTAATAGAAGTGTATAAGTGAAAATGATGTTACAAACTGAACAGAATAAATAAATAGAAACAATATTTTAAATGGTGCTTCGGTTCTGAGGTGGCCTTTGGCAGCTTTTAACCTCTGATGAGTAGCCGAAAGGTAGTAACAACACCGGTAGTGCGTACTCATTTGTACAATTCTACCCAATTCTCCCTGTCTAATTTTCTGGGGGAAAAGGAACTATAAATTTCAGCTGGGAACTTGAGATGCCAGAAACACAGTCTCTGCAGGATTTTATTCATACTATTATAGCGGAAGGAGTTATTTCTAGTAGAATTTTATATATAGTAATTGCTTACGTTAGTGGTTTTGTATCTTGGGGATTTACCATGAGCTGAGATCTTGGCTTGTTTTCTCCTTAGAATCTTTTGTCTGGGAAAAACACAGTCAAAACTTATATTTAGTATATTCTTCTCATGAGCTCAACTGTTTCCTCCACCGTGATACTCCAGAATATACTTCTATTTTATTCTGTCACAGCCAGTGACCTTTTTTCCCCCAACTTATTGGCATATTTAAACTGAATACTTCATTTCTTGACTGGTCTTACCTGCTGTGTATTGAATTAGTTGGTTCTGAATATAATGATCTCAACTATGTGATGAGAAGTCCACGTGCAGAGAATTGTTGAATCCTGTCCTAACTGTAGTTGCCCTGTCTGTACCTCTGCAGAGCAGTCAGTTCGTCCACACTGTCACCCATCTTACCTCGCTCTTGACGTGTAGAAGTACCTTGAGTGGAAACAAACAGAAAGAGATTTCCTTATTTGTTACTTATTTAAAAAGATAATGCCTTGAATGTACGTTCTACATTGCAGTATTTTCCAGAATCAAGCTAATGGGTTCCTTATTATATTTCCTAATTATAGTGCTGCTTTTGATACAGTTCTTGGGATAAATGTTGCAGTCAAGAAACTAAGCCGTCCTTTTCAGAATCAAACCCACGCGAAGAGAGCTTATCGTGAACTCGTCCTCTTAAAATGTGTCAATCATAAAAATGTGAGTTACGTCTGTGTTTTCTCCATATTATGTTGTCCACAATGTGATAATCTTCCGGGTCTCTGGAAATACGCTGAGTTTAGACTTAGGATGAACTAGTAATAATAATAACTATTTAAATGGTTATATTTTTATTGATAAAGTTCTTTTTAAAAATATTTTTTAATAATTTTTTAAGTTTATTTATTTTGAGAGACACAGAGAGCATGAGCAGGAGAGGGGCAGAGGGAGAGGAAGAGAGAGAATCCCAAGCAGGCTTTGCATTGTCAGCACAGAGCCCCATGCAGGATTCGAACCCTTGAGACCATGAGATTATGATCTGAGCCAAAACTGAGAGTTGGACACTTAACTGACTGAGCCATCCAGGTGCCCCTGTTGATAAAATTCTTAATCATGATGGGAGAATTTGAAGTCAGCCAGAAGCATCATGGTCCAGTTTAGGTCACTGAAGACGGCTAGTAATACCAGTCAACCCTGTAACCATTTGAGTTTCAGTTTTTCTGTTTCTATAAAATGGCAACAGTATTGACCTAACAAACTGAGAAACAACTACATATGTTTTCAGAAAAACGTTGTTCCAGAAGTAGCTTTTTACCCTGCACTATGGACATTTCAGGTTTCAATGCATGTTAGTAGATGGTGTGATGTTCAGGATAGCCGATACGGCATCTCCACAGAAATCAAAGCCCTGTAAATTTTAAGGAGAAATTGTATGTTCCGGGAGATGAGGTACTCAGGCACATTGGACGTCCACCACGGGTCTCCGAGCATTATTGGGAGCATGATTTTCATGACCTTGCCTTGTTATAAGAAATCATCACTTGTTATTTCTGGAAGGGGCTTTGGAGATCACCACTTGTGACCCCTTCTTTTGTTGAGGAGTATTTAAGACTGCACTGAATTTCGTGCTGCTCCCTTTGTTTTGGCCTAAATGCTGGACCTTTCTGGTGTAGGGACCTTACCAACAAAACTAAGATAAATTTATTCTTTTAAGTTTGTTTTTAGTTTCTCCAATGCATGCTTTATTTCACTTATACATTAAAAAAATTTTTTTTCTGATTATACAGAAGTATGGTTATTATTTTTTTTATTTCAAACAATATAAACAAAGAGGCAAAAATCCTTGAATCCCACAGATCATTATCATTAACATTTTGGTGAGCATTCTTACACACGTATGTATGTTTGTACATGAACACGACCTTCTATGGTATTGTACCTCCTGCTTTTTCCCTCATGGAATATTTCTGGACCTCACATACATTAATGAACATAGATGGAGACCATTTTTTAAATGGTACAGA
The DNA here is from genome assembly GCA_030068075.1 of Paguma larvata. Classification (NCBI taxonomy): domain Eukaryota; kingdom Metazoa; phylum Chordata; class Mammalia; order Carnivora; family Viverridae; genus Paguma; species Paguma larvata. The sequence goes on along the minus strand of CM057826.1, from coordinate 142,664,531 downwards.
TGCACAGTATTTATTTAACCAGTCACCTGTTCCCGGATACTTCTGTTGCTTCCAGTTTGGGCTATTATAATCGGCGCTGCCACAAGCATCCTTATGCAGGCATTTCGCACACTCGTCCAGGTAAACCTGTCAGCCAAAGCGTATACCTTGCTGGCTTTAATACATGCTGACGCATCGGCCTCAAGAAGGACTGTCAGTTTTACACTTCCGTTAAGAGTATCTGAGAATGGGGGGCTCAGTCGGTTCAGCATCCGACTTCAGCTCAGATCATGGATCTCACGGTTCCTGAATTTGAGCCCCGCATCTGGCTCACAGCTGTCAGCGCAGAGTCCACTTCGGATCCTCTGTCTCCTTCTCTCCCTGCCCCTTCCTCTCAAAAATGAGGGGTCATATATATATATGTATATGACTATCTGAGAATGTGTTTTATTTCAGAATCCCCCAGCACTACCTGTCGTTAATTTTTGAGGTTGTACTTGTACTTTACCAGCCTAAGAGATGACAAGTGATACTTCATTCTTACTTGTGAAGTTGCGTTCCTTTTCATATTTCTATTAGCCATTTATTTTCAAAGAATTTGTTTTCTGTGACCTTTGGCCATTTTTCTCTTGGGCTGTTGATCTTTCTTATGCACTTAGAGACGATCTTTGGATACCAAAGCTCCCAGCCCTCAGTTCTTTTCCATTTGACCTCAATTATGTTGTTTTTGCAATACTATTTTTTTTTAATCTCAGTTTGGGTTTAACATAATCAAATTTGGTAGGTTTCCTGTCATGGTTAGAAAAGGCTTTTCTATGCTAGAATTACATACATGTTTATCCATGTTTTAATGTTTTATGATTTCATGAGTTACATTTAAGTCTTTGTTCCATTTGGAGTTGCTGTGAAGATTGAATATGGATCTGGATCTGGTTTTATTTTTCCCTCGGTCAGCCCGCCACCCCAGTCGTATACGCAGAACCATCCCTCTTCCACTTGGTCGTCTGAAATGACTGAGGGTGTCTGTTTGATGCTCAAACAGTGAGACTCGTTCCGCTGTTGGGGTGCCAGGACCAAGGCCTCGCGGTAGAGGCCTTTCTAGAACCCTCTTTAAGTAAATACATACCACTGTGAGGGGTTCGTCTTCATCATACTAAAAATACAAGCTTCACCTTCCTATTTCAAAACTTTTGAAATTTGCAGATAGTATTTAAGTTTTCAGCATTAACACGCTGCTTTATTTAGTGGTTTTTTACCCACAGTTTCTACTCTTTTATGTTCAGGGCCTGAATTTTATGTTCAAATTCTGTCGTAATCAGTTACTAGAGACACATGAAATGTGATTTGGTTAAAAGTGCATCTTATTTCCCAGATGAGAACCCTAATCATTTAACTTTTCTCAAATGCCGTGTGACAGGATGTGTCGGGAAAGCTAGTAACAATAGTGAATACTGAGCTCTGCTGTGATTGGTTTCCAGTCTTAATACATTTTAAGGTTACACTTAATTGTTATAATTAAGTAGAGTTACGACATGCTGAGGTAAAATAAATTTTCTCTTTTCAGATAATTAGTTTGTTAAATGTATTTACACCACAGAAGACTCTAGAAGAATTTCAAGATGTGTAAGTATCGTTTTTACTTAGTAATGCACTGTGTACCAAAGACTGAAAACTTAGAAAAGGAAGTAACTGCTTGTTTTACCTAGGAATATATGTAAATATACACATATATTTAAATATTTATTTATGACAGTGCATGAGCAGCGGGAAGGCAGAGAGAGAAGAGAGAGAGAATCCTAGGCATGCTCTGTGCTGCCAGTGTGGAGTCCAGCACTGGGCTCAATCTCACAGACTGCGAGATCGTGACCTGAGCTGAAATCCAGAATTAGATGCTTAACTGACTGAGCCACCCGGGCGTCCCAAGTAGCAGTGTATTTTTAATGATATCTTAGCCACTTTTTTCTGTGGAGGAGAAACGTTAAGAGAGATAGATAATAATATTCAGTATGTGTGCCTAGATAGTATCATCTCCGTAACAGATGAAAGATGACTGAAAATAATTCTTCACAGGAGACAGTGACCATTAATGCTGCCAATTCACTTCTCTGAAATATAAAATTTTTTCCTCCATTCCCCTAAAACCAGGATTTGAGTGTTTATAATTATTATTTGAAATGATTATGTCCTTAAATATATGTTTCCACAATCCAAAATAGAATTATCTTACTAACAATAAAATATTGATTTATCATATTGAAATATAATGCCCAACTCATCCCAAATTTACTGGTATGTTCATTCAAAAAATATTTGATTGCCATTTGTGTGCTAGGCACTCTCTTGGACCTGGCATACTTTAGTGACCCAAAACAGGCAAAAATCCCTTTTATTATTAAAAATTGTAGGTAAGGGGCACCTGGGTGGCTCAGTTTCTTAACTATCTGACTCTTTTTTTTTTTTCTTAATGTTTATTTTTGAGAGAGAGAGAGAGCAGAGGGGGGGCAGAGAGAGAGGGAGACACAGAATCCGAAGCATGCTCCAGGCTCTGAGGTGTCAGCCCAGAGCCCGACATGGGGCTCGAACTCACAGACTTTGAGGTCATGACCTGAGCCGAAGTCGGCCGCTTAACCACCTGAGCCACCCAGGCGCCCCCGCATGTGACTCTTGATTGATCTCCCCTCAGGTCTTGATCAGGGTCGTGAGTTCAAGCCCCGTATTAGGCTCTGTCCTGGGCTTGAAGTCTACTTAAAAAAAAAAAATTGCAGGTGGTCATAGTCCTTCTTAGACCTTTTGAGAAGGCCAGAGAAGATAAACCATCAGCACAAGCAAGACAGTGATGCCATCTTAAGGGTGAGGCAAGTGCTCTGGAAGAAGTGGAACTGGGCGTGGGGGATCAGTAGTGCTGGGGGCTAGGAGTAATGGTGGTAGGAGAAAGCCATCACTGGCTTGGTGACATTTGAAGAAAGCCTTAGAGGAGGGGGGAGGGGTTAGTCCTACAGGTATTTGAGGGAAGATGGACTCGAGACAGAAGGAACAGGCAGAAGATGTGGAAGTAGGGTCATCCCTGGTGTGCTCTGAGTTGCAAGTGGCCGGTGTGGCCGGAGTTGGGGGGCAGAGGAGAGAAGTGGGGGGCGCTCCGAGAAGTGATGGGACCAGACACTGCCGGGGCCTTTAGGTCATTGTAAGGACTTCCTTCTACTCTAAGACAAGGCAGTGAGACTCAGCAGAGGCGTGAGCTTCTCTGACTTACATTTACATTTTCAAAGAATAACTTTGGTTTCTGGGTTGCGGCGTGGACTGTGGCGTGGAAGACTGCAGTGTGAGGATTTTGGTGTGAGGACTACAACGTGACTACAGTGTGGAGGACTGTAGTGTAAGGACTATGGTGCAGAAGACTCCACTATAGAGGATTGCGGTGTGAGGACTGCGGTGTGGAAGACTCCTCTGTGGAGGACTGTGGTGGAGGACTCCACCATGAGGACTGCAGTGTGAGGACTGTGGCATGGAGGACTGCAGTGTGAGGACTATGGTGTGGAGGACTATAGTGCAAGGACTGGGGCATGGAGGACTGTGGTGTAGAGGACTGTGGCATGGAGGATTGCAGTGTGAGGACTGCAGTGTGAGGACTGTGGTGTGGAGGACTGCGGTGTGAGGACTGTGGCATGGAGGACTGCGGTGTGAGGACTGCGGTGTGGAGGACTGCAGTGTGAGGACTGTGGCATGGAGGACTGCAGTGTGAGGACTGCAGTGTGAGGACTGTGGCATGGAGGATTGCGGTGTGAGGACTGTGGTGTGGAGGGCTGCAGTGTGAGGACTGTGGTGTGGAGGGCTGCAGTGTGAGGACTGCAGTGTGAGGACTGTGGCATGGAGGACTGCGGTGTGAGGACTGCAGTGTGAGGACTGTGGCATGGAGGACTGCGGTGTGAGGACTGCAGTGTGAGGACTGTGGCATGGAGGACTGCGGTGTGAGGACTGCAGTGTGAGGACTGTGGCATGGAGGACTGTGGCGTGGAGGACTGCAGTGTGAGGACTGTGGTGTGGAGGACTGCAGTGTGAGGTCTGTGGCATGGAGGACTGTGGTGTGGAGGACTGCAGTGTGATGACTGTGGCATGGAGGACTATGGTGTGAGGACTGTGGTGTGGAAGACTCCACTGTGGAGGACTGCAATGTGAGGACTGTGGTGTGGAGGACTCAACTGTGGAGGGCTACAGTGTGAGGGTAGGGGAGTCGAGAGCGGCGCCTGGCGCTGACCCAAGCCGCTTGTAGGCCGAAGGTGTTCCCAGCTGAGATGCGGTGGGCTGCAGGCTTAGCAGACTGGAGGGCGAGGTAGAAGCCAGGTCTCAGTGTTGGACGTGGGCCCCGAGACGTCTCTTGGATGCCCAAGTCAGCTTGGGAAGTGGGCGTTCAGGAGAGGGGCCTGGGCGAGGGTAGGCACATGAGAGTTGATGGTCTGTGATGGTATTTAAAGCACTGAGACCAGAGACCAGAGTAGATGACCATGGCTTGGGATAGAGAAGAGGAGGAGGCCGAGGGCCGAGGGTTGGCACCCCCAACAGTAAGAAGTTGGGGAGAAGAGCAGGGCGCGATCAGCCAGTGACATTTCGTGACACGGCAGTAAGTCACTGGGGGCCTTGAGGAGGACGGTGTCAGCAGAGCGGTGTGGCACAAGCCCCACCGAAATGGGAGTAAGAGAAAATGGGAGAAGAATTGGAGATGCCAAGTATAGAGGCCTCTCTGGGGAGTTTTGCTTGCAAAGAGAGTGAAAATATGGAGCACAGCTGGTGAGAGAAGAAGGTCAGAAGTTTCCTTAAGGTGAGGCGAGTAACAGCATGGTTTCTATCCTGGTAAGTATGATCAAGTAGCAAAAAAAAAAAATAAAGATTTAGGAAAATTTGAATGTTTAAGATTCTATTTACTATGATATAAAATTGTTTTGTCTTTAACTTGAAATATATCACATTGGTAGTTTTTTACTAGGCTTCTAGTAAGTTCTATTATATGTTTCCGTCTTTACAAGATACCTTATAAATGTTTGGAGAAAGCAAGTTTTCTTTTTATTATTATTATTATTATTTTTTTTTACTTTAGCCAGTGCAACACCTAGGTAATAAGTTATTACTGTTTCCCATAAATACAGGTTAGTAACCATGAAGGAATTTAGGGTGATTTTTATGTGTACATGGCTGATCTTTTTTTCCCTCAGGTATTTGGTCATGGAATTAATGGATGCTAACTTATGTCAGGTTATTCATATGGAGTTGGACCATGAAAGAATGTCCTACCTTCTCTACCAGATGCTCTGTGGTATTAAACACCTGCACTCGGCTGGTATAATTCACAGAGTAAGTAGTGATGCCTTGTCAGGTTTGTTTTTAAAATCACCATAATTTTGTTACTCTGATTCTCCAGGTACAAAAGAACTTAATATTAAAAAAAAATTTTTTTTGTAATGTTTATTTTTGAGAGAGAGCGTGAGTGGGGGAGGGGGAGAGAGAGGGAGGGAGACACAGATCTGAAGCAGGCTCCAGGTTCTGAGCCGTCAGCACAGAGCCCGACGCGGGGCTTGAACCCACGAACCGTGAGATCATGACCTGAGCTGAAGTCGGACGCTTAACCAGCCGAACCACCCAGGCGCCCCAGTTTTTTTTTAAAAGTTGGCAATGTCAAGAATCCAAAAAAGCCATGGGATCGTGTTGAGAGTAGAAGACGTTTTTGTGAAGCACCTGGTTCGCCCGAGCCCACGAAGCCCCCCTGGATGCAGGCTTGAGCTGCTCCGTTTGAGGCTGCAAAAGAAAAGAAAAATTTTTAACGTTTAATTTTGAAGTAAGTTAAAGTTACAAGAACAGGACAGAGAGCTCTCAAATTATCCCAGACTATTTATCCAGACTCCTCTATCGTTAATATCACCATATTTGAAATTGCATTTTTTTTAATGTTTGTTTATTTTCGAGACAGAGAAAGACAGAGCATGAGTGGGGGAGGGGCAGAGAGAGAGGGAGACAGAATCCGAAGCAGGCTCCAGGCTCTGAGCTGTCATCACAGAGCCCGACGCAGGGCTCGAACTCACGGACCTCGAGATCATGACCTGAGCCAAAGTCAGACGCTCAACCAACTGAGCCACCCAGGCACCCCTGAAATTGCATTTTTAATGAGCCATCAATTTAGGTTTGGGCTTGGGAAAGATTAGAGGCTAAGTAGTAAATGACATGGTTGCTTGAGAAATCTTACATAAATTATGGGTCAAATAATCGTTCCGTGTATCATAAAATTTTGCCAATCCAGCCTCCTGGCCCCGCGGTTGGGAATTCGGGAATGGCCTTGGGTGGGCCTCTTGACTGGTTTCACCTGGGATTTGAGGCGTCAAACTGCCTGTACTATCAAGAAGTAACATTTAAAAACCAGTGAGATACAGTGTCATTCTCTAAGCTGGTTTTAGGAGTTCTTGTTTATTTTTTGACTTGTAGCACCTTGTAAGCAGAACAGCATGATAGAATTTTCTTTAACAACTAAAATGTTGAGTGAGGCCACGGGCAGGAATAGTATAATTTTGTTGGAAACATTCTTACCATTCCCTAAGTTATTACCGTACTAATTCTGTTGACAGACTGCCGTTAGATACTCTGTTCTGTTCTAACATCAAGAAGTTGTCATTTCTCTGAAGGAAAATCTGTGTGGGGAAAAAGATAGTGAGACAGGAACAACGAAGCCTATTCACACAGACAAGAATAGAGAGATTTTCAATGGTGCAGAGTAGGTCAGTTAGGTGCCAGGAAATGTTGGCCACAGCGGCCCAGCCCACCCATCCGGAGAGGACCACGCTGCCCTCGCCCCTCGTCCTGAGCCACCAGGTGTTCAGTTAAAATAATACAGATTTGGTTTAAAAATAGTATTATTCCTCTTTATCAAGTTTTTATTTAACTTCCAGTTAGTTGACACATAGTGTAGTATTAGTTTCAGGTGTGCGCTGTAGTGATCCAGCACCTCCACACACCACCGGTGCTCATGGCCACCTGTGCTCTCCTTGGTCCCCGTCACCCGTTTCACCATTTCCCCACCCACCTCCCCTCTGGTAACCATCAGTGTGTTCTCTAGAGTTAAGAGTCTGTCTCTTGGTTTGCCTCTCTCTCTCTCTTTTTTTCCCTTTGCTTATTCGTTGTTGTTGTTGTTTCTTAAATCCCACATGTGGGCGAAATCATATGGCGTTTGTCTTTGCCTTCTTTCACTTAGCATAATAAGTAATACTGATTTTTTTAAATTAAGAATAAACATCTCCCAACATACCATTATGTTTCTCTTCCTAAAATGTTCATAGGTCTTTATATAAATTGGCACTCCCGAACACACTTTGTGTTAAGTTCACGCTTTAGAATAAATTCCTGGCCCTGTTATTGCTAGGCCTCATTATGTTCAGCCTTATCAGTTTCGTCAAGGGAAACGATTCGCCTCACTTGTTTCTCCCTTCCTGGACGGGGGGATTCGTGGGAAGCGATACCTTCCCGTTCCTGGGGACCTTTTCAGGGCCGAGGCACACACATGCCCCTGTTACGGAATGTTCCGTCCCTGAGGTGTCTGTGTTGCCCGGCACAGCGTTTAGAAGCCTGAGAACACCTGAGCAAATGACTCCACGGACCGCTTCTCTGTCCCGTCCGCCACCCACGGGCCTCGCCGCTCTTGTCTTGTATCTGTTCACACGTTCGCATGCCTGCCAGGCTTCGTGTTTGCTCGTGTAAAGTACCGCGTGTTCGTTGTGGGAAAAAGAGAAAGCAAAGAGTGAGAGGCCCCTGTAGGGACCCTTCCAGGACCCAGGAGGTGAACTGCAAGAGCCCTCGAGTGGGTTAACGGTTGTCCCTGAACCTTTCCAGTCCTTTCTCCTAGACACAGATCCATACGTATACAAGATACACACTTTCGGTTTGGTGTATTAAGGTGCTTTCATACTACACATAAAATTTAATGATTTGAAAAATAAAACACCCCCCGGTCCTACCACTTTTTAGAATCACTTCTATGATTCAAAATTTAAAAGAGGTGAAAGGCCCCCAGCTCTCCGTTGCTGCCTGGAGGTGGCCGGTGGTAGCAGTTAGGTATTTTCCTTCCTAACTTTACAGTGACACTCTCTTCTTATTTATGCCGATACCAACATATCCGCGTGTACTTACGTCCTTTGGAAGTTCTGTTTTTCAGAAAGGGGATCATCTTATATGTAGTTGTTCTGCAACTTGCTGAGCAAGTCAGTTGATGTGTTCTTTATTTTAATTAAGGATCAAATAGTTCTACAAATATTTATTTTAAAGAAGAGTCTCCACCCCTCCCTTCTCATGTCTCGCTCCCCAGAAGCAAACCCTACCCTTCTAGCTGTCACGTTGGTGTTCCTCTCCATATCTTGAAATAATAGTAGATCTCTGTCCGTTGGCCATTTTTCAGTTGGGGACATAAGGTACCGATGTAGCTCCGTTTTACCCACCCAGACCCGCCCCCTGCCACCTTTCCCGTCCCCTGCTGTCCCAGGTGTTTAGAGTGTCGTCAGGTCTGGGCCGGGATCGATAGTGTGTTTTACATCAGCGTGACCCCCTACAGGCCCTCCCCTGCACAGCCTCCTCGTTATACCATGATCGTATTTCTTTCCCTGTCAACGTTTTGGCCCTGGAGGTAACAGCACTTGTTTTTTATTCATTTGCGTTTCAGTTTTCGCTGTTTTGTTTTTCAAGGAGGGGGTGGTTTTCTATGCTCTGCTTGCTAAGTTAACGCTAAGCCTTCTGCGGGACGTCTAGGTTTTCTCTCGGTTCACCCAGGTGAGGCGCTGTGGCGTCGCCTGCGAGATCTCGCTCTTGGGGCCTCAGCGCTGCTCCCAGCTGGACGGGCTCCCCCGGACCCGATGCCCAGGGCTTGTCCTGGACCCGGCCCCAGCATTTTCCTGGTGGTGGACCCCCTGCTTCCAGACCCCTGTCCCATCTTTCTCGGATTGCTCCCTTGTTTCGGTGGGACACATCCTCCAGTAGCTTCCCCAGAAGTGGTGCATGGGAGGGAACTTTCTGAGGCCTCCGATGCCTGAAACTCTTCACTGTGCGCTGCCACAGTCCCAGTGCGGTTGGACATAGACTTCTTCGTTATGCATCAGTTGCCCTCCAGGTTGTAAGTGCAGCACCCCGTTTGTAGCGTGGTGTGGTGTGGCTTTTGAGCTTTCTAATACCATTCTTCTTCCTGATCCTTTGCAAGCGCCCTGTTGGGTTTTGTCTCTGGAGTCTTCTAAAAATGTTCCTTTATTTCTTGCATTCTGAAATGTTACGATGATATGCCTTAATGTGGAAATATTTAATCGTGGTGACACCTGGTGGCCCCTTCAGTCTGGAAGGCCATGCCGTAGGGCTGTGAGAAATGGGGTGGGGCCAGGCTCTCACGAGGCGGGCTCGGGCCTCCGCCACACAGCCGTCTTCAGGCTGCGCCCCTCACCGTGCCCTCCCGGTGCCGCATGCCAGCACATCTGTTGGTGTTATGTCTGAGGCCTGGAGTCTGGAAAGTTGATTTCAGTTCTTCTAGATTATGGGACAGTAGGAGTGAAGAAGGAGCCCAGGCCTCTCTTCTGGGATGGAGCTGGGGGCATCCGGGAGGTCTGCCTTGACCTTTACGCACATCTTCCCAAAAGCTCCCTCAGTCTCCCATCCCTGCTGCTCCCTGCCTTCGGGAGTATCTGTCGTTTGCTCCCTGAGCGACCCTGGGTGTTGTGGTCCCCCTTGTCTTGCGTGGGCCACTCACTGAGGTTGGAACGTACTGTACTCCGCCAAGTCATTTCCTGCCTCTCTCTGCTCTTCGTCCCCATAGAGCGCGTGGGGTTTTTCGCTGACAGCATTGGCGTGCCAGGATGGGCCTGGACCTGCAGGATGCATACTGGGAGACGGCCTGGGAGGAAGAACTAGGGAGTGGGCTGGAGCAGGCGGAGAGGCAGCGGGCAGCTGGACGAGTCTGACCCCGTGGAGGGGTTGAGGGCAGAGCCGCAGGACAGCTCTCAGAAAGCTTTGCCCGCCCTGGAGTCCATGAGCCACCTGCCAGGGAAGTCTGGTGTCTCACAGGAATGGGCTCCTGCCCCGCACGGTCACTGGTCAAGAGCCACACAGGTCAGGAGAAGCTCCCCGGTGCTCCCCGTGGGCCTCTCTTCCTGAGGGGAAACTGAGGGGAGGAGGCCACTGGCACAAACTGTAGCTCCTGTCATTGCAGCTGCTCTCTGGGCCCCGACAGATGCTCATTCTCTCCCTTCTCCATTCCCCATACCCTCAGCCTCCACCTTGGCAGGTCACTATGGCTTGCCTGCCTGTGACCCAAACCTTCAAATCTGAGGGGTCTGACTCTGGTGGCTCACAGTGGGCCACAGGGTCCGTGGACCCACCCGGCAGTCACCTCCCCAGCCCTGCAAGGGTATGATTGGAACGGATACACTTGGCAGTTAGAGTGACCCCTGCATTGGTTCTTGGCCTGTGAGGTAAGAAGTCTCACGATGGGGAAGGCCAAGTGGAAACGTGAGACTGTGCCCTCAAGATGAGTCAAAGAGATTATTGATCTGGGGGGGCCAGGGAGGGATAGAGGAGATTAGCGCCACCATTGCAACTTCACGAATGCAGGGACAGCGGTCCCTGTCACATCTCAGTTGGACTCACTAGTCCAGCCCCGGAAGAAACTAGGTGGTCCTAGAGAGTGTAGACCTCTGTGGTATAACCGGCTTGTAGTCCTGGTTGCAGCTGCGATGCTCGACATGGTAGAGTTGCTGAACAGATTAATAAGGCGTGAAGCCATTGATCGCACAAATGCATTCTTCTATACGGACTGGGAAAGGATCATAACAGAGCAGGAAGAGGTCCAGACCAGTCTCCGTGAATTACTCGGCCTCCCAACCCCCCTCTAAGTGGGTCTTCAGGTTGCAGGGTCCACGCAGACCTTGTGTCCAGTAGTCTTCCAGAGAACTGCTTAGCCTCCCGTCCCAAGGTTCGGATACCCAGGCGAGTGGCTGTAGGTGTGTAAGAACTGGGGAAGTCAGGGCAGTGGACGCTCGTCCCCATGTGCAGGGCCCCACCTCCTGGGACACCTCTTCAGTCAGTGGGTTCAGATCTGAGAACTGACCAGGCCTGGTGGCGCTTTATGGGGTGACGCCCTTGGCCTCCCGCTCCTCTGCTCTCGCCCCTCTTTGGTTACAGATGCTTTGTGCACTCTGGTTGGCTGTCCCAGGGATGCCGCACTCTGTGAGCCATCCCTCCACACTGTGGGCCAAGCCCCAAGTGCGGGTGTCCTTCATATTTTAACACGTGTTTTTTACTTTCCTTGTTTGGGGTGGTTTTCAAGACTTGAAGGGACAGAACTGTCTTGACTCTGTTGTCTGGGAGCTCTAAGTCCAGTTGGTTTTGGGAAGCTGCCACTCGTTTTGAGTGGAGGCCGCTGAGAGCGCCAGGGAAGTGGGGAGCCTCCCGTTGGCAGGCATCCAGAGGTCGGACACCTCCCCCAAAGCCTGCCAGGACCACCGTCCACACCTGACAGCCTGATTTGCATTGTTTTATCACAGTTTTCCAGCAGATGGCAGTAAAGTGTGTTCCAACCAAATCAGTAGAAGACGGAGAATTTTCTGACAGGTGGAAGTGGCTGGAGATGGGGCATGTTTTCTTTTCTTTGTTTTTTGTTTTTTGTTTTTTGGTTTTTCAAATTTAAATTCAGTTAACATACAGTGTTAGTTAACGTACAATGTCTGTTGGCTTCAGGAGTAGAACCCAGTGATTTCACATTTTACACATGACCCCCAGTGCTCATCCCGAAAAGTGCCCTCCTTTGATCCCTCACCAACCTCCCCTCCAGCAACCCTCTGTCGGTTCTCTGTATTTAAGAGTCTTTTAAGGTTTGTCTCCCTCTCTGTTTTTATCTTATTTTTCCTTCCCTTCCCCTATATTCATCCGTTGAGTTTCTCAAATTCCACATATGACTGAAATCATAGATCTGTCTTTCTCTGACTTATTCTGCTTAGCGTAATACCCTCCTGTTCCATCCACGTTGTTGCAAATGGCAAGATTTCATTATTTTTCATCACCAGGTAGTACTCCATTGTGTATATACACCACATCTTCTTTATCCATTCATCAGTCGATGGACATTTGGACTCTTGCCAGAATTTGGCTATTGTCAATTGTGCTGCTATAAACATTGTGCTGCCCCTGTGAATTAGCATTTCTGTATCCTTTAGACAAGTACCTGGTAGTGCAATTGCTGGGTCATAGGGTAGTTCTATTTTTGATTTTCGGAGGAACCTCCATGCTGTTTTCCACAGTGGCTGCACCAGTTTGCATTCCCACCAGCAGTGCAAGAGGGTTCCCCTTTCTCCACATCCTCCCTAACATCTGTTGTGTCCTGAGTTGTTCATTTAGCCATTCTGACAGGTGTGAGATGGTATCTCAGTGTGGTTTTGATTTGTATTTCCCCGATGATGAGTGGCGTTGAGCATCGTTTCATGTGTCTGTTGGCCATCTGGATGTTTTCTTTGGAGAAGTGTCTATTCATGTCTTCTGCCCATTTATTCATGGGACTGTTTTTTGGATGTTGAGTTTGGGCATGTTTTCTAACTCACTCTGCAGTTCATTGAGCTGGTGGGTGGCGTGGCTATAGTAACCTTATCCCTGTGGCTGTGCTTTAGATCAAAGGCCAGGGTGGATTTCAGGGGCTGCTGGGTGGCAAAGTACAGACGTTACAAAATTTTCAAAAACCAGCCTCCTAAAAAGAAAGCACCTATTGGCATTCCCACCAAAGTGTAAGGAAGCTTCCGTGTTGGCTTCTCCTGCCAGCCCTGGATGTCGTCATTCTTTTCCTCATTGCCACAGGAGAGACCAAAAATAGCTCCTTGTCATTTGGAAATTAAAAAAAAATTTTTTTTCATGAAGTTGAGCATTATTTTCCTTGTTAGCAGTTCGTATTCTCAATTGCCTATTCTTGCCACAGTCTTAGGTTTTAAAAAAAGAAACTAGAAACAGATTGGTGTATTTTGCCTTCGCTATATTACCGCCTCCTCACAGGGAAGAGTCGCCAGTTTGTGTGAGGGGCTAATTCAGCTGCCACAGAACTGTGGGTGCGGAGTGGCGGTGCTCCCCCAGATCTTCCCCACATCAGGACACACGGACAAGTTGGTCACACGGTGCTCAGGGGCCAGTGAGGGGCCAGAGCGTCTGCATGGGAATTGGTGGGGATTTTCATTACAGTTTTCAAACATTAGATCTTTAAGCCGAATCCAGGAAGTTTACAAGGAGAACATTTAAGAGTAATGGAACATGATTTCAGCTGATTTAATTTTTAAGTGGTTTCCTGCTTATCCTGCTAACGCAGTGCAGCCGTCACTGTCTCGAGGCTCACCTGCATGTGCGCATCGGTGACACATCGCTTGGAAAGCGTTAGTCAGGTGCCGGGCCCAAAATCTCACGCCCAAAACCCTCCCACGTCCTCCTGTGTGGCGTGACTTGGGAAGAGAAGACAGGGATAGTTTAGAAGGCACAGTTTCTAGGGTGAGTTTGCAGGCTGCCGTCCCAGGCAGAAGTCGGATTCCTGTGGCCTGAGGAAGGATCTGGGTTGGGGTTAGGGGGTGGGGTCACCATGAAAAAAGGCCTGGGGTTGTAGGGGAAGAAACTGCAGAGATTGCGTTCATGTGTTGGGCGCAGGGGGTTATAGGTGAGTGTGCGTTCACACAGCAAGTGTTTTCCGAGTGTCCGCTACGTCAACCTGGGTCCTGTGTCTCCTGTCACAGAACTGGCGCTGGCAGGGGAAGATGAGGGTGCCTCAGGGGTGGGGTGGGCTTTCCTTTCTGAGAGAAGGAAGTGATTGTGGAGTTCTTTTTCTGAGAGAAGAAAGAGCCATTCGAAGGTGGCAGAGCCAGAGGATTCTAGCCCCGTGCTGTGCAGCATGGCGGCCACTAGCCACACAAGGTCGTTGAGCGTTCAGAATGTGGCTATTATTATTAATACACCATAGATGTCAAAGACAGTGCCAAAAAAAAGAATGTAAAATATGTCATCAGTAATTTGCATATGTTGCTTTCCTTTTAAAATGAGAACACTATGGGGCACCCGTATGGCTCAGTAGGTTGAGCATCTGACTCTTGATTCCGGCTCAGATCACGATCTCACTTGTGAGCTCCACCTCAGGGTCCATGCCAAGCGTGGAGCCTGCTCGAGATTCTCTCTCCCTTTGCCCCCTCCCCCCGCTCACGCTCTCTCTCTTTCTCTCTAAAATAAAACAAAAACAAAACAAAAATAAAATGAGAATATTATGGATATATTGGGTTAAATAAGATAGAGTATTAAAACTCATTCTGCCCATTTGTATTCATTCTTCCTGAGGTGGCTACAAGTGTCAGTTCAGTACATGGGCTTACCTTACATTCCGTGGGCGGCAGGACGAGCAGGAGGAGGGATGGGTGGGCTCTGGGGAAGCTCTGAGGAGATTTTAAGCAAAGGGATGTCATGAAGCTTCCCACATGGGCCTCAGGGCGATCATCATCATCCGACTCCTTTAGGCTGATCTGTATTCATTTCAACTTAAGAGAGTAGAATTTTCCAAAATCCCAGTGCTCATCCCCAACTCCCCCCACTCCCCTGAGGACTCAGGTACGCCCGCAACCCCCAGCCGCACAAATCCCTACCAAGATTGTTGTCCACTCCGGTTCATCGTGTTCATTTAAACCATTTCTGCCCTAGGATTTGAAACCCAGCAACATCGTAGTAAAATCAGACTGCACGCTTAAGATCCTTGACTTCGGCCTGGCCCGGACAGCATGCACCAACTTCATGATGACGCCGTACGTGGTGACGCGGTATTACCGGGCGCCCGAAGTCATCCTGGGCATGGGCTACAAAGAGAACGGTGAGTGCGGGCAGCCAGGGCTGCTCGTCCCTCGAGTCAGAGGAAGCGCGACGTGGGGGCTGCGTTATCCGCAGGTCATCACGGCCCACAGTTAGTAATCTCCCCCGTTTACTGGCAGAAATCACCCACTGTTACAAATTCACTTTCGAAATGAGTATCTGTGAACATCTATCAGAGTACAACATACTTATAGAGAAGTGTGCAAACCTATGAAAGAGCGGTACCCAAGACCTCCCCGGCCCACCTCCGTCTCAACCCCCAGAGGCGCCGCTGTCCTCATTTCCAGCACCAGAGCTTGCCTTTACTTACTGGTGAACTTGGTGTAAATGGAATAATACATGTTCTCTTTTGTGTAAAATTGGTTTTTTAACATCAAAACTTCACTCACTCTAGCAATACCAGAGCTCTTTCTAACTTAGCTCTTGACAAATTTGTCGAAAAGAACTCAATCACATTTCCTTGCTAAGAGTCCGAAAGTTTGCACAAGCCATCAGGCGATGAGCTCTGCTTCAAGTTTTAGATGCTCTGTAAACAGTGCTCCGACTCTGAGAGATGAGGAGCACAGTGCTGTGGCTTCCCGCTGGCCCTGCCAGCTCCTCCCGCCCCACCCCCAGCCGCACTAAATAGCCCTCTGGCAGGCCGGCTGAAACCTGGGGTTCACCTGGCCCGCATGGAAGAGGGGGAGAGGCCGGAAGTCGAGGCACCTCCGGCGGGTCCTCACCTGGAGCCCAGACGAGCAAGCTGCCCCCGTGAAGTCCCGCCGACACGGCAGTTTAGCGAGGACCATTCAAGGGGGTGTCACGTCCATACGTTACAAAAGTTCCCATTGACAAGCTGGGTCTGTCTCTGTTGGGAGGGGGTTTGAGAAGGATGTGTCGGGTGTCTGGCTGGTTTTAATCACCTGGTGTTTGGTAGTGGACATCTGGTCTGTCGGGTGCATCATGGCAGAAATGGTCCTCCATAAAGTCCTGTTCCCAGGAAGAGACTGTATCCTTCACAGGGAGAGACCCAGCACCGGCCACGGGGTGGGGGTGGGCCGGGCTGGGCACGGACACCTGCCGCCTCGGTCTGGGGTTTTGTTTGCTTCTCAAGCTGGGAAGCACGGGAATCTTCGGCACTAAAGCCCAGATTGCCGCAAACCGAAAGCCAGAGGAGAGGCCAGCAATCATTCGCACCGTGTGAAAAGCTCACCCTTAGCCGGCAGTTTATTTTTCCATATTTGTGTGTTTAGTACACTGTTAGAATTCCTTTTCCTCACCTTTGTTTTGTTCATTGGCACTTCATAATTTTGTCATTTCATTTTATTTTCAGTTGATATCTGGTCAGTGGGGTGCATCATGGGAGAGCTGGTGAAAGGTTGTGTGATATTCCAAGGCACTGATCGTATCCTTCCCGGGACCTTCCCGGCCATGCTTTCCATAGACGCCAAAGGCAGCAGGAGCTCGAGAGGAAAATGTCGTACTTCTAGACTGTGTCCTGAGGGGGTCTATATTATGTTTGTTAAATTAGTGTCACAAACCAAATGGTTCAACTTCGTGTTTTCTTTTTCACTTGACTACATAATGGTTTTATCGAGGCTTAGAGTTCAGTTAAACCGATTATATTAGTTCTTAATTTTATCAAAAATAGCTTAGAAATTTATTTACTCTTTGACAGATGTATCCTGAGATTTAAGTGAAAATACCATTTATTTAGTTAATTCACTTAATTTAACAAGGAAAGTTCTATCTGAATTTAATAGGCCAGTACCCTTGTGTCATTTAATTAGCATACCATTTCGTTAGTTATCAGTACAGATTAAAATATTTTCCCGCCGAAGTAAGAACTGAAGCACACTACATAAGACCAAAGTAAAAAAAAGTAAAAGGAAAAGTTTGTGAGGAACAGTATATGTTAATTTTCTTGCCTGTGACTCTGCTGACGTTTTGCAGAAATTTTTAAAAGATCCATCTAGAAGGTCCTTTTGTGACACACCCGGAGAAGTCTTAATAAATATAAAATGCAAAAGATTAACTTATACTCTGGTTAGCAAATCACATTAATGACATCAAGCTTAAAAGAGAACAATGTAATAGTTGTACTAGCTTTCTTTCCTCATATTCCTCCATCTTTCATATTTTTTACTCTAACATGGTTCTTCACATATTCCCTTTTTCATTTGTGTTCTAACCACTTACGATTTTCATTAGCCTTTGATTTTGTTTTCTCGTTATGAAAGCTTAAAGTGTTCTCTGTCCGTGGGCAGATTGATGGTTAATTTTAAAGGAAATCGAGCTATGTAGTCAGTGTTTTGTGTGTATTTTATTAAAGTTGCTTTCGTTTTTTATAATTTTATAAGGGTGATTTTCTTGGGATATAAATTCTTTACAGCACAAACATGGAATGAAAAGATTTTGTTCCTGTCGTTTTATTCGCCTTCCTTGACATCTTTCACATCACAGATTTTATGTGGAGTTAAATACAGCATTTTATTTTGTTCTAATAAATTTTCCAGCAGTTTTCCATAGACTTTCCCTTGATTTGCTTGCTCCAAACTATAAATAAGGAGGTCTTTATTCTGTAAAACAGACTCAGTTTAAAAAGGAAAAGTCGATATATTCTAAAGATAAATAATTTAGAAATACCTGCTTAACATTTTGTTTGTCTCAATTCTTATTCATTTTATGCCTTTCCTTTTTTAAATTAATTGAGAAATGTTTTCTTCAGAAAGTAGAAAAACAAAAACTGTGGCTACTTTTTGGAGCATTATTAAGTAATTTAAAATTCCTACTTTACATATTAGCATCTTGCAGCATCAGTTATTAATAGTTTTCTGTATAAGGCCACCTAATGTCGTTCTCAAAATACACACCGAGATTAACATCATTCTCCAAAGACAGTTTTGCCCACTCCTTCAAACATTAGATTAAAAATTGCTAGGATGGAAAAAGATTCTGGAAAGCAGACGGCCGTTCTCTGAGCTTTGCTTTCAGATGCATGACCTGGGATAGAACAGGAACCCCTGTCCCCACAGTAGCCCACGAGAAGGAGAGAGCTTCGGCCAGACCACCTTGGGTGCACATGGTGGCCGTGCCTCCTGGGTGAGTCTGGGCCTCCCTTGGGTATAACGAGAGGCCCGTGGTAGCCGAGGAACAGTCGCGCATGTGCACACCCGAAGGTCAGCCAGGCTTGCTGGGATGGTCTTTTCCTTTCCCGCCACCCTTTAGTCTACAAAAACGACCCTTTATCTTGAACGCGTTTATTGAGCGCCCACTGTTTCTAGGCTCCTGGTCTGACTCACATTGGGAACGGTTGTTCCAGCTGCTGAGCCGAAGCCAGACTGTCAGGGGCAGGAGCAGAAGCAGGGAGACCAGAGGCTGTTTCGGTTGTTCGGTGGGAAGGGCCTGAATGCCGCACGTAGGAACAAAGGAGTGAGGGAAGAGAATACACAAGCGACTGGATGGCCAGGACTCCTCTCCCAAGCAGGGCTGCCGACGGCCAACATTCTGGAAGAACAGAGTTGTCTTCTTTGTTCTTCCTTAGAGCTCGTTCTGCCGCCCAGGTTCTTAAATAATGACGTGATTGCATTTTCCTGAGACAAACCTTGATTAGATTTTTCTAAAAACTTTTAAAACCTGCTTTTTAAACATCACTGCTTCCATGATTTTTTTTCTGGCCTACATTCTCTTGTGTAATTGTTTACGGTTGCAGAATCCCTCTCCAGCTCATTATTCCAAGCCCCGTGCGAGGCAGGCAAAGCTGATATTTTCTGTGTTTTACAAACAAGGGAGCTGAGACCCAAGGGAGACTGCCTGCCTGGCACCCGATGCCTGTCTAGGTCACAGCAGAGCCTGGAACCCGGGTCATGTACTTTGAAAGGAGATAAAATGTGCTCCAGAGAACTGCAGCGACACGCATGGCCGGTGCCAAGTAAAACAGAATGCCCTCCAAAGCTGTCAGTCTAAGCTCAGTTACAGGAAGGCCTGTGGTCCCGTGAAAGAGGGCGAGGCGTGGGCTCGCGCGCCGCACCCTGCCGTAGACCAAGGACTCAGGTCTGTCTGCTTTAGGGAGCTTTCCAATCTAAGTAGCTTTGATGTGAAAACTGATTTCAGTCTGCCTAAGTAATATTCATCTAATTTCATTCTTAATCACTTCTGCCGTGTTGTTCAATTGCAAGAATAACTGTGTCTCGATCTAGAAGGGGAAGGCGTACATTCCTCAGTGTGTTGGTTTAATAAGCCATGATCAGAGTTGATGAAGGAGCAGAGTTTCTAAGTCGTGTCGACTTTGGAGACCCCAACCGCCATGGGATATTATTTCAGAGTACCTCGGCTGCCCCAGCGGGACGGCCTAGTTGACAGGTGTCAGTAGGTAGAACTAGGATCTAAGTGTTTCTTTGAATGATGCTACGCCGTGTAACGGGACTGTAAGCCCCTTCAGTTGTATTTTCCTCAAGAGACTCCTTAGATATTGATCAGTGGAATAAAGTCATTGAGCAGCTAGGAACGCCGTCTGCGGATTTTATGAAGAAACTGCAGCCAACCGTGAGGAATTATGTAGAAAACAGACCAAAGTACCCCGGAATCAAGTTTGAAGAACTCTTCCCAGATTGGATATTCCCAGCAGAATCCGAACGAGACAAAATAAAAAGTAAGATGCCTTTTCTTTTTTGCCCCCTCATGCCCATTTTCACAATCCGGGGGCCACTTTCACCTTTTCAGGTTTGCATTCTGACAATTATGAACATTAGAAGATAAAAGAGTTGAGACCCTCAGATAAAGTTAGTTACAGGCCTGAATGAAGGCTTGGTGGAGAGAAGGCTTGAAAGACCTAAAAGTTCCGCCCTCGATAAAATGGCCTCACCAAAGCCTTTGGTCCAAATAAAAAGGCTCACATCAGAAAGACTCTGATGTTAATTACAGCAGTTGGAACTCACACAGTCTTCAGGTATAAGGAATAAGGAATACTCGAATTAAGGTTCTAGCCCAATTGAAGAGGCAGAAACCATATTACAGTTCAATTTAAAAAGCTTTTTCTCCTTTCCTGCTGTGCCCACCTCTAAAAATGTGATATAAGGAGAAGAATAGATTTCTCCCCACATCAGGGCAAACCGTGCCTCAGTCAGAAAAACCCCATGTCTCCTCTGCCCATCCATGTGAACTTTAACTGCTAAAACCTAGGTGAGCCTTGTATTTGACCCAGCTATTGAGCTTGTTGGGTTTTTTCCTAATAGCTGATTTCTAGATTTTTTTAAGTGTCTGTTGCCAACATTGTATTCAGGTTTCTCTAGTGCGCAAACGTGAGATTATAGGTATGGCTTAAAAGGTCTGCTCTAATTTCATTTTGATGGGACATCAGGGAAAAAAAAAAGCCTACCCATGTTTCATCCCTGCTCTTCGCTCGGCCCTGCGCCTTCCCTGGTGGGGCCTCCCCCCCGGACCCCCTCAGCCTCTGGTTGGCCGTGTCTCCCGGTACCCTTTCCCCAGGCCCTGCCACCCCTCCTCTCCTCCCAGATCCAGAGGCAAGAAAGCACATTTGAAAACCCGATTTGTAGTGAAAGTGACTGCTCGGCTTACTCTTAAAGAAAAAGGCTCAGTTGATCGGGGACCGTTCTGTCACATATTTCTCAAAGATAATAGGTCTCTGTTCTGTCTGTCCTGTCGCGTTGTCTTGAGACGCTTTCCGGTGTCTGAGCGTTAGTGTGTTAATGTCGTGTTTGTTTTCACCCCAGCAAGCCAAGCCAGGGACTTGCTATCGAACATGTTGGTGATAGACCCCGACAGGCGCATCTCCGTGGACGAGGCCCTGCGCCACCCCTACATCACCGTGTGGTACGACCCCGCCGAGGCAGAGGCGGTAAGCACCTCCTTTCCAAAGGCTTCTGTGTAAAGGCGGGGCCGGGCGCCTCCTCGGGTCTTCCGTCTGTGAGTCCAGGGTGGCCACAGAAGGGTAGCAAGTTCTGGATTTCAAAGGACCCTGAATACAAAGCAGCCTATGGTTATCTGGGACCTGGGTCCCTTTCGGGCCTCCCGCTGCCGGGGCCGCAGCTCGGTGTAGCTCGGGAGCGAACGTGCCCCTGCGGCAGGGATCCTGTTCCTTCATGCAGATGCCCGTGTGTGATCGTGGTGGCATCACCATTTGCTAAGCCTCTGCTGCGTGCCTGGCACCGTGCGGGTGTGCCTCGCTTAGAACACCTTCTTCAGGCCACCCCATCAGAGAGGCTGAGAAACTCGCTGAAGATCACAGGTTTATTTATCCTTCCCCCGAGGCGCCTGCCGGGGGAGCCCGCTCGGGTTGGTGCCCAGGTGCATCTTTCCTTAGGGTCATCTGGGCACCCTTCCCTAAGGAAGGGGCACTGGCGCAGATGACGTCTGGCTGCGAGCGAAGGAACCGCTTTATGCCATCACAGAGCACATTTTAACGACTTGGCCTATGGATTTAACTACTACGTTAAACACTGTTTTGTGTGAAAGGAATCCCAGCTATAAACATGTGATCTTTAGGCAGGTTTTTGGAACAGCCCAGTGTGAGCTGGGGACTGGGTTTGGGGGCTCTACCGTGAAGCGCTGTGAGCCTGAGCGCTGTTCCATCCCTTCCGGATTTCCTAGCCCTTCCCTTGTCTGGGGCGGGTCTCCAGAAAGCAGCCTGTGATTACCGCTTTTCTAGTTCCTTCTGGGCAGATGTCATCAGAGCGTTTTGAGGTCATGTGATTATTGAGAGGGCCATAATAGCTGTATGTTTGGGGTTAATTTTTACCCTAATTATTTTGATTTCCAGAACTGACGTAGTATCGCACTTAGGAGGAAATCTCTAAGAAGCCACATGTTGCGTGAAAGCCACATGATAAATGGATTAGAATCTTCCCAGTGACTTTATGCCTCTTCTTCCTGCCTCACTCCTCTTTCAACCGTTGACTTTACCTGTGATTTAACTTTCAGCCACCACCTCAGATTTACGACGCCCAGTTGGAAGAAAGAGAGCACGCAATTGAGGAGTGGAAAGGTAAGGGCTGGTTTCGCCCCTTGCTCGCGGCACTTCTTCAGGTCCTGTAAGGGGGGGCTTTCACTCGTCACAGAAGCCTTCCCAGGGAAGGCACAGAGACCCCCTCAGCCCACCTCTTGCCCCTCCCTAGTAGAGAAGGAACTTGAACATAACAGAATTAGAGAGGAGTGCATACAAACTGCATACCGTTTGCTTCCAAAGATTGTAAGATTGGCCAGATAACCCACAGCAAACTGAGCCAAAATTAACAATTTTTCATTAAAAAGCAGAGTCAGGGGTCACTGAGAAAGAACCCTGGTCAGCACAGGTCAGAAGCGGCGACAAGAATCGCCCAAGCAGATTATGTCTGCTTTCCCCAGGGCATCTGGGATGCCACGACCTTCGTGAACGCTCAGCAGGGTGACACACGTGGCCACACCCTGTGGCCGAGAGCGGGCTCGTGGGCCTCAGGAAACGCTTGTAGTGTGTTCACCCTGGTTCACAAACAGCAAAATTGTAGGAACCCCTAATGCATCTTCGGCAGGTCGTTAGCTTTTCTCACCACTGAGGATGGAGGAAACTGAAGTTGAAGCCAGAAATGACTGAGGAATTTGGATTAATCTCTGGCCAGTCTGGAGGGGCTTCTGGCCCACATATGGATACTGGTGCCATTTGGAGAATCCCAAGTAACAACGGAGAGAAACATGTGCGAATAGTACGAAAGCGTCCAGTACTTTAAAAAGCTCTGTGAGAGCCACTTTGCTGGTCCCCCGCCCCTCATAAAACGCCCATGTGGATTTACGACTGCCTGCGTTTTTGGCTGCCTTCCCAGTGGGGTTGAAAAGATGTAATGGACCAACCAAGCGTGGATGCCGTGGCCTAGGTAGACTATATTATTGAATTAACTGCATATCCCAATTAGAAATAAGAGACCACAGTGCCCTTGCAGGGCTTTCAGTTGATTCGGAAGCAGGGTTCAGAGAGGCAGAGAAACTGATGGAGCCTTTTAACTTGCATTTCTGTTTGAAGAGCTGATTTATAAAGAAGTACTGGACTGGGAAGAAAGAAGCAAGAACGGCGTTGTGAAAGATCAGCCTTCAGGTTAGTGATTGCTTTAATAGTCGATGTTTTCCTTTTCCCTGGACACCTTGTCTAAGCGGCAGTGGTGTGGTAAATGCCTGCTCGACCGGCCCTGGATCTGGAAGCTCCTTGTGTGAGGTAGTCTTCCTGCTTGGCTTTGTCTGGGCGGTGACACCTAACACGTTACCGACCCGACGGGCCGGGCACTAAGCTAACTGCATTGTAGACACTCTCGTCTCACGCTTGCAGCTTGCAGCTGCTCCATTTACAGACCAGGGAGTTGAATTTAAAATGTTTCCAATGAACCTGGGTGGCTCAGTCGGTTGAGCGTCCGACTTCAGCTCGGGTCATGATCTCACAGTTCGTGGGTTTAAGCCCCGAGTTGGGCTCTGTGCTGACAGCTCGGAGCCTGGAGCCTACTTCAGATTCTGTGTCTCCCTCTCTCTCTGCCCCTCCCCTGCTCATGCTCTGTCTGTCTCTCTCTCTCTCAAAAATGACTAAACATTTTAAAAAATTAAGAAAAAAATAAGACGTTTCTAATGTGCATGACCCTTTTCATCCTGGCCCCACCCAGTTAAAAAAGAAAATCAGTGCAAACCTAAGTAAAATGGAATTTGGTTTCTTTTGAGAAAAACCATTCCTATAATTTTCCCGTATTTCTACTTGGTCTACCTAGTGGCAGGTTCATTGCATGACTGCTAGATTCACTGCTAGAGACATATGTGGTGTTAATTTCGGTCCGTAGGATCCCACCTGCTTCCTAAATGAAATTCTTCAAGTTATATTTATTTCCTCACCTCGCACACACCCCCCCCCCAAAGCATGCGCGCACACACAGAGAAGTGCAGATTGCACTGCGTACTTTTTCCTGAATTTTATATTCGGCATGACATATGTGTCAAGCACCTAGAGATTATATAACTTCCACACAGCTTTAGGTGCTCGCGGATAACTAAGCACAAATTTCGGACTGCAGGCACGGACCTCTGAGAGCTTGGATGTTTTATTTTTGCTCAAACCAGACTAAAATATGGCCGGTAGGAAGTAGGATAGTTTCACATACCTTAAAAAATCAAAATGTCAGTTTTGGGGATGTATAAAACAAAATGAACAAGAGGCTGCTAAATTTTTTCCTTTTTTTTTTTTTTTTGTTTATTTTGTTTGTATACAGTCTTTGTTTCTGCCAATAGGTGTTTTTATTACAAAAGAATTCTTCAAAGGTCGCTGCTTTTTTCCTTGGACAAAGCTTTGATGGACACTTGAACCCTATTTGGGCTTCAGCCTTTTTGTGACACTGATAATTATAGGATAAGTTCAGGGTTTTTTGTTTTTTTTTTTAATGTTTGTGTATTTTTGAGAGAGAGAGAGAGAGAGAACGAGTGTGAGCGGGGGAGGGGCAGAGAGAGAGGGAGACGCAGAATCGGAAGCAGGCTCCAGGCTCCGAGCTGTCAGCACAGAGCTCCTCAGGGGGCTTAAACTCACGAATCACGAGATCATGACCTGAGCCGAAGTCGGTGCTCGACTGACTGAGCCGGCCGGGCGCCCCTAAAGCAGCAGGAATTTTTTAAGATGATTGCACACATGCACATATGTGATGTTTCGCCACGGGGAAGAGAGGGAGAATGTCGCAGGTGGGCCAGGGAGCCTCCGGAGCACGGAGCGAGGAACGGCCTAAGGCCTCACTGCCTGAACCCGCAGCAGTGTCGGGCCTCAGATTTTATTATATTTGGTTTTCTTAGCACAGATGCACCAGTAAGTAGCAACGCCACTCCGTCCCAGTCGTCCTCCGTCAACGACATCTCCTCCATGTCCACCGAGCAGACGCTGGCCTCAGACACAGACAGCAGCCTCGACGCCTCGACGGGACCCCTGGAAGGCTGTCGATGATAAGTCACGAGCAGCAAAGCTCGTCATCAGTGAAGGAACTCTCGCTTCCGTGGGCCCGAAATGCTTGGGGGGGTTGATGGAACCAAATAGAAAAAACTCCACGTTCTGCATGTAAGAAACACGATGCCTTGCCCCTACCCAGTTCTAATAGGATTGCCTGCCTAGATTTTAAAATGAAGCGGATCATGTCTGAAGGAAACAAGTACAAGCCACACTCTTAATTAGAGATTATGTTCAAGGTCATTTCAGGTGAGCAATTAGAATAGGTGATTTTTTTTTTTTTAAGTTGTACGGTAATAGTGGTGACAATTTCTCAAACTCAGTAACCGTTGGGAATTCTATGCATGTGACCACATGTGCTTGCTCAGACTTGCCATCTAGCACTTTGGAAATCAGTATCTAAATGCCAAATAATCTTCCAGGTAGTGCTGCTTCTAGAATGATCTCTTAATCCTCTGAAGTAATTTGGTGTCTGTCCAGAAAACAATAGATTTATGTGTATTAATTGGCCTCCATCATATTATCATATCTTACCTTCTTTTATGGTATGATTTATTCTATCTTTTGTATTTCAGAAGGAATATAATTAAATCTATTTAATAAATAAAAAATACAACTTTTCTTAAATTTGTCATGTTTTGGGCTGAGAATTATCACTGCTAAAACCAAGACACTTCTAGGGACACTTTGTTTCCTCTAAATTGTCTTAGTCTGGGACGACTGTGCATTCAGCTTTACTGCATGATAAAATTTTAAGTTTTGTGCTGCTTAGGACATATATACCTTTAAAGTCCTACCTACCCTCGCTCCTTTCTCCTGGTCTTCTGGACTTACTAATTTAAAATGCTACCTAAACTTCGCCTTCTTTATCAGGCACCTAACACTCCACGTTGATGACATGATGGCCGACAGATTCTTGAATCCATTCGCGGCGAGGGTAGGATTTTACGAAACGGTCACTGAAGGCGACCGCAGTCACTTTCTAAGCGCTTGCTTTGCCCAAGACTGCTCAGGGTCCTCTCTTACCTTCCATCCTTCCAGGCGAGATGCACCATCTCCCAAGGCAGCGTTTCCGGTTTCGAATCTAACGTTCTTACTCGATTCTCTTTCTTTGCTGGAAGAAACCACGTTAAATGTCCCACCCCCCTTGGGTCTGTTTTAGGAAGCAAGGTGACTCGGAAGGCCTGTGTGGCAGTGGTGGTTTCCACTTGCAGAGCACTTCCTTTTCCTGAGGGAAACCCATGAATTTCCTGGGAGAAACTCCTCGCGGGGATATGGAGGAAGCACCCTCAAGTGTAGCGATTAACTATTGAGTCTTTTCTGATTTAAAACTGCTCACCTGAAATTGATGCTTTCAGACTTTCTGATGTGGAAATCATTCAGAGTTCACTAACGTACCGAGTTTTGAAGCGTCACTGCAGAAATGGAGTTCCGATGGTCACGTTCTGGCCACCTGTGTTCACGATGCTTGTCCCTTGAGCTTACTGTGTTACAGATTCATAGCTTGTGTTTCACTGTTGCGGAAACTATCGACTGGGTCAACGTTCTATAGAATGTGTTCTGAGGAGGAACTTTGCTAAGAAAGTCTATTATAAATATTACCTAAAACATACGATTCTGTCTGCATGAGTTGCATAGCTTATTGGTTGGTTGGTCGGTCTTATCACTGGAAACTGGAACCCTTGACCAAAAATATCATATTGAAGCAAGAGATAGTTTTATATTGTGAGGTTTAGACGCATTCAAGTACAAGACGAGATACTGACTTGGACTGAGGCAGAAACAGATATTATATGGCTTAGCGTGGTTCTGGTTTCAGAGGCTTGGTGGTATAGTGAAGAAAGCTATCATCACACACATACAAACATCTTACAACGGCCTTCTCTTAATATGCATTCTTCAAAAAGACTTTCCTAAATCTATCTTTAAAAAGAAAAGCAAAGAAACAGGAGAATCTTGAAAGTGCATTATTTGCCGTAGGCTTACCCGAACCCTGCGTGGGAATGCCGCGGGCACATTCAGCTCCTGCTCGCTGGGCGCCGTTCGTGAGCAGAGCCGGGTGCCCCCGCAGACTTCCCGCTCACTCCTTCCTCCGTGCGTTCGCGGGGGGAGCCTGGGTCAGTGCGGACGGGTTCCCTGCCGAGCCCACCTTTCACCAAGTAGCAGCGAGGGCTCCTAGGACAGGTCACAGGGCTGCAGACAGCAGAGCTCCACAGAAATACCTCACCCCGCTTCAGGGTCCTCCCTCCTGAGCCGAGACGTGCCAGGGTCCTGGTGCCACGCAGATGGTTTCAAACCGCTCTCTGTGGATGAATGCCGAACGTTAGAGAAAGGACTAAAACGTGCTCAACTTTTTCATCTTTTCTATTTTATTTTTGTAATTTATATTGTACACAACCCTGGAAGTAACTATTTTGGACACATATTTTTATAAACCAGGTAATTTATTATTAGCCTGGAATTTGGACTAGGTTTCTTTTATTTGTTGGCTTAGTTTTCAGTCAAAAAGGAAATGACTGCCTCCCCCCTGGGTCGAGTCTTGACCTCAAGAGCAGATAGAGTCTATCAGAGGAGAACACTGTGGAAACACAGACTGCTCAGCATTGATCGGTCGTGGTCGTGGAAACGGAAGCGGGGCTCTGTTTTTCTCTTCGGGACACAGAACTCAGATCCTCCACGCCGAAAGGAGAAAACCCTTGGCGGGGCCCCTCGCTGACACCCTGGATGGGATCCCGGTTTAATCCATATTCGATACCGTGTGAGTCATGGTAATGCTGTACAAGTTTGTCTGGTCGATTTCTAATGTACCCACTGGTGTTTCATACTGGTAGTAAATACAGGTGCGGCCTTTCAGACTGCGTATCTCAAAAGTAACATTGCCTAATGTTTTATAATGAAATATATGATGTGTGTTTTGATTGGTGAAAATAATATAGATACATTTTAAAAGACAAGTGTATAGCATGTCCGATTTTTGTGTGTTTTTAAGTGACACATTTGACTATATTTCTACATCACCATCTCCGATTACAGATTTAACATGGTCACGGTCCATGTCGAAGGGTCGTCATTTCCAGCGATATTAGCAAATCTTTCTCACTGAAAGTCAAAACCCAACTTGGACTCCTCTCCCTGAAAATATTCTGCAAATTTCTGAATCTGTGTTCAAAACCAGGCAAGTCCAAAATCGAGTATTCCCGGTGTTGGGGTAACTGTTTTTCTCACAAGGCGTTGGCCAGGAGATTCCACTCCTCGGTCTTTCCTCATATTACTTAAAATCCTAAATTGTTAGGGTGCCTGCGTGTGCGTGGTTTTGTGCACGTGATGAGCCCCCTTGACTTTGCTTCTGTTTTTGAGGCACTTTAAGGTGGCCATAACTTAAAAGGACAGGACTAGAGGTGCCCTTCATGGCTCGCTCTCTTCTCTCCGCTCTTTAAAAGGACTAGAACCAGGAGCGCCTGGGTGGCTCCATCGGTTAAGCGTCCGACTCTTGGTTTCTGATCAGGTCACGATCTCGTGGTTTGTGAGTTCAAGCCCTGCATCGGGCTCTGCACAGACAGCTCGGAGCTTCCTTAGGATTCCTTCTCTCTCTCTGTCTGCCCCTTCCCTGCTTGCTCTCTCTCTCTCTCAAAAATAAACGAAAAAAGATTTTTAAAATAAAAAATAATAAAGGGCTAGAATCATTCCAGATAGATGAGTATCAGTCTTCTTTTTAAAGCTCTCTAGAGAGGAAAACATGCCCCTTGATGTGGGTCCGGGTTCCATTTCTCTAGCACACCCCCTTGAGTTCAGACAGAACTAAAATACTTTTTAGGTATTGACTGAAATGGTGACTGTAGTGGGGTCGGGGCTTTTTGGTAGCAGGGAGGGTAATCCTTCAAAACAAACTAACGTCCTGAAGTTTCTGTGGTGCCATATATGAATTTAAGCATAATGTTACCTTTGGCAATAAGGCAGTTACTCAATATTTCATTTTTAACCAGGAGAACTGGTAACAAACTGACAGAGTGGCCAGTCATGTCTTGCTGAGACCATATGTGACCAGGATTTAGGAGGGACGTGCCCTTGACGGCCACTGGGAACTTGTCATTCACCGCGTCCTCGAGACCTTGGCCACACGCTCCTTCACGGTTGGAAAGACCAAGGCTTTGGGGGCCCAGGGTCCTTTGTGACCAAGGGTGTTTGCCACTACCCTTCCTCTGTTGGCGTTTCTTTTCTTTTTTTTTAAGTTTATTTATTTATTTTGAGAGAGACGAGTACATGAGCTGGGGAGGGGCAGAGAGAGAGAGAGAGAGAATCCCAAGCAGGCTCCGTACTGTCACTGTAGAGCCTGATGCGGGGCTTCAACCCACAAATCATGAGATCATGACCTCAGCCAAAATCGAGTCAGACGCTTACCCCACTGAACCACCCAGGCGCCCCTCTCTGCTGGCGCTTTAAAGTTGGGAGGGAAGTTCTCTAACACAGCCCCAGCCCGGCCCGACCCCGAGGCTGCAGCCGTCGGAGGAGCCGCACCTGGCGGGGCCAGGAGAGCGTGCGGAGCCTCCATGCACGGCCTTATGTTGCTGCAGGTGCAAACTTAAGGCTTCTTTTATTCATAAGCCCCTTTGGTGGTCTGAGGCACACGGGGCCCCTCTCCCAAGAAGAATGCCGTGAGCACCACATTCTGCCACACTTTCTGAGGGGCGCTGACTCTGGTGGGTAACTGTGTTAAGAGCCCTGTCCCCGGAGCAGCTTCTAGATGCCTCGTGTCCTTTGAGGGAGGCAGAGCCTGTAGAAGCCTGTTCTGCCCTTACCGGCCCTGACACTTTCACGTGGGTTGTAACCAGGGACGTCTTCACTCCGAGCCCCAGCACTGGTCGGTAGGGCTTACTTGATGTCAAAAAGAGAACATAAGAGTCCAGGTCCAGTGAGATGGGTCATTTCTATTCCTTCCATGCGGAACTTAGATTGAAAGGAGCTACAGGTTTATAACACAGACTTTGTGGAGACACGGATAAAATTAAATCCATCTCTTCATTTTAAAGAAGTTTGTGCAGAGCTTTGAAATAAGCTCTGAACTTTTATTTCAATCCCTATTTTATTTTTTTAATGTTTATTTTTGAGGGGGCGCGGAGAGAGGGGGACAGAGAATCCAAAGTAGGCTCTGTGCTGACAGCAGCAAGCCCGACGCGGGGCTCGAACTCCGGAACCGTGGGATCATGACCTGAGCCGAAGTCGGACGCTTAACCTACCCAGGTGCCCCTTAAACCCCTACTTTAAATTGTGATTCTCCAGTAATATTTTCTCCCCTTCTCCCAAAACGTCCCTGTGACCTTCTTAGAATCTTTGTAAGCATGCTTTACACTTCATTTCATTCTATCGTTTGGCTTTCATAAAATCTGAGGATTGGTGGAGAGGCCCTCCAGTCAACGCCTCATTCACGGCCGGAATCCCCTTGAGAAGGCCCCCAGCCCGTGCTCAGCTGGCTTTACTGAAGAAAAGGGCTGCCTTCCCCATGGATTTTTTTTGCAGTTTTGACCATTAGAAAGTTCTTCCTTAAACAGAACCACAACCCTGGCTCCTAAGCTTGCACCCCCCAGACTCCAGGCCTTCCCCTCGGGTGAAACAGAGGGAGTCCAAACCATCCCATGAGACAGGACTTACTACGTTCGCTGAAAGAGTAAACTCCAAGTCTTCTTTCTCCAGCTCGAACCCGAAGCCCGTCCATCCCTCTCTCACGCGAAAAAGCCCCCAGAGCCTCACCGCTTCGGTTCACCCTGGAAATATGGGCCCCGAAGGGAAAGTCAGACTCCAGATGCAGCCCCAGCAGCGTGCTCTGCACACAGGGCCTCCCCAGCTAACGAACAGAGCGCCAGCCGGCCTTGGCTTGAACAGTCGAGTCACACCCGACACCTGTAGTCCATCAGAACCGCGGGGCTTCAGCCGGGTTCTGTCAGCCCTCATAAGGGCTCTCTCGACCAGCTCGTGACCTCTGTTTCAGCTTTATGTGCACCAGCGGGCCTTCTGAAGGTTCCTCCAAGTGGGGATTAACAGCCTTGAGCGGCAGGACAGAGCCCCAGGGCAGACCCCAGCAGTCACAGAGAGGGACCCATGTGGCCAGCGCTTCGTCACCTCCTGCGGTGGGGGGAGGCGGGGGGCGCAGGGGTCAGCTCAACACCGATGTCGTGCAGCCCTTGCCACGAGGTCAGGAAGAAGGGGCATGACGGACACCCCACTGAAATCATGAAGGCACTTTGGCAACACTCTCTGACTACTTCCCAGCCGCGTTTCAGGAAGAGAAATCCGTTTGTCACCACGCGCTGGTGCTCCGAGTTCATTCTTTTGTTTTCTCTTGGGCGGTGAGTGCCAGCTTCCTCTTCCATGTTTACATTCCTGATGTCCCGTGGGCACTTAGAAAACACGGCCAGTTGTCCCCATGTCCCCAGGTCGGTGAGTGGGGGAGGGGAGCAGGGCGGTAACACGTGGTGGCCTTATTTTGTTTCTGGATGAATGAAGGCGTGATGCGTTGGGAAGTCTGTAACTGATTCCACGGGGGCCGTGGCCCCGAGGCTGAGCGGCTTCCCTGTGGCCTGCTGACCACAGACTTCTCTGTGGGGCAGAGCTGGACCCAAGCCGTGTGTGTATGACCTAGCATCTTAGTAACCTACCTCTTCTGAGGCTTCGCCTGTTTGCTTTCCTTTTCGACTAAGAATATTCATGCTACTTCGATTTCATCTGATTTTAATCCAGCCTGTGGCTCCATCCAGACTCAAAGAGGTACATTTGGACATCTGTCCGTTTCACAGTAGATCTCTTTGGTGTTTTGAAGCGGTCAGTTGTCAGACGAAAGAAGCTGTAAGATAGAGTGCCTGGAAGTGTCTGACTTCCTCTCGAGTCAGGATCTCACGGATCGTGGGTTCGAGCCCCGCCTTGGGCTCTCTGCTGTCATCACAGAGCCTCCTTCATTCCGATCCTCCGTTTCAATCCTCTGCCTCCCTCCCTCTCTCTGCCTCTCCCCTGTTCGTGCTCTCTCTCTCTCTCTAAAATAAACATAATTTTTTTAAAGAAGCTGTAAGAAATAAATATTTGAGCAGTAACACTCAACTGTACATGTTTATTCTCACGTCTTCTCAGAGGTGGTCACTCCCGTACTGGATCAGCACAGCCTGCCCCCTGCCTGCCTCCCCCTGCTCCCAACCCAGCCCTCTGCAGGACCCTCACCCCTACAGCACAGCCTGCCCCCTGCCTGCCTCCCCCTGCTCCCAACCCAGCCCTCTGCAGGACCCTCACCCCTACAGCACAGCCTGCCCCCTGCCTGCCTCCCCCTGCTCCCAACCCAGCCCTACAGGAGTCTCTATGCTGTGTGATCTCTCTCTCCGTCCCTCTCCTCCTCCGTGTCCCACCTCCGGCTCAGCCATGTTAGAGAGAGTGAGCTCAGCACCTGATCTCGCCCTCGACTGCTCCCCTTCGCACCAGAAATCAAGAGCAGTCTATATTCCTTCTCCACCTTCTCTCCTCCCTTCTGCTCCCTGTTTTTAAAAATGCAAAAAATATATATTCCGTGTATATATACATTAGAAAATATAATCGAGAATGAGAAACGAGGGGCACCTGGATGGCTCCGTCGGTTAAGCGTCCGCCTCTTGGTTTCGGCTCAGGTCATGAGCTCACGGGTCACGCATTTGAGCCCTGAGTCAGGCTCTGCACTGACAGCGTGGAGCCTGCTTGGGATCCTCTCTCTCTGCCCCTCCCCCAAGCACGAACTTTCTCTCTGTCTCAAAATAAATAAATAAACTTAACGAGAAAAAGTGGGAGAAACTACCGTATTCCCCCCTTCAGAGATGACCACTGTTCGTAACCTCGTTTGTGCATTTTTCACATGGTTTTCTATGGACGTATGAACATCTAGATGGCTTTCTTTTTTGTCTGGGGGATTTTTTTGGTTTTGGTTTTTTGCCCACATGAGGTCATGCCATATGTGCTTTTTATAACCTGCGGCCCTCACTTACCGATCTCCAAGCATCCACATCTGTAAGTTCTCATCTGGCTTGATACCTAGGCCTTGGGGTTTCCCCAGTGTCCCCAAAGTCTTTTCCTGGTGTATCCAGCCAGCGTCCAGGCAAAGCCCATGCTTTCCTGGTGCCTCGTGACTGGCTGTCATAGCCTTAAGAATCTTGTCATCCCCAGGGGCGCCTGGGTGGCTCCGTCCCTTAAGCGTCTGACTCTTGGTTTCGGCTCAGGTCATGATCTCACGGTTCGTGAGTTCGAGCCCCGCGTTGGGCTCTGCGCTGATAGTGAGGAACCTGCTTGGGATTCTCTGTCTCTCTCTCTCTCTCTCTTTCTCTCTCCCTCTCCCTCTTTCTCTGGCCCTCCCACACTCTCTTTCTCTCAAAATAAATAAATAAACTTAAAAAAGTAAAAAAGGAATCTCATAATCGCCCATGACACCGACCTGCGGTCCCTGGCCTGTTCTCCTACAGATGTGCGCCCTCCGACTCCGTGCGGCTGCGTGGACCGTGCGCCCCATGTCCAGGATTTTCCGGATCTGCAGCCTTTATCTAAAGGCTTGATAGATACACCTACATCTTTTAGTACATTTGCGTGGAATTGTGTCCTTTATACAAACTCCCATCAGGAGCTGTTTCATTCTTTGTAACCCACCGTCAGCGATGCTCAAATTGCCCTCTGGGTTGGGGTGTTTCCAGCCCGGTCCTGCCTCGCATAGCCGTGTGCGTTCGCTCTTTCCCCTGACTAGAACATCGTCCACGTGGGCTTACTCTGGGGGTGCCCCGGCCACCACACAGCAAGAGCCGCTAGCCCCAGATGATAATCCTCACCCCAAACAGGAATCTCATGAGAGCTTGGGGACAAGGGACGTCCTCCAGTCTGCCGTCCCCTTGCCGTCCTCTCTGGGACTCTGCTGTCAGGGAGAGCCTCTTGGCACCAGCTGGGACTGTCTGGTGGCCCCATGCCCGCTCTTTCTCTTCAGCGACCAGGTTTAATCGCCACCTCAAGTGGTAATCCCAGGAGGATTTGTTTTCATTTCTCCTCAAGTTGTCAAACCATTCTTTCTGGGACTCAAATTGCCGTAACTATGGCTGGGAAGGAAGCTCCTTAATTCCTGATTCCTACCAGTCCTTTGGCCTCATTAGCTTTGAACTTTTTATTCTGACGTAGCTTCAGAGTGGCAGAAAAGTCACAAAAAAGAGTTCAAAGGAATCCTCTATACCTTTCTTCTCTCGGATTCCCCAAATGTTAACATTTGACCACATGCCTTCTGTCTGTATACACGCAGGGTACCTACCTGTGTAGGTACCTGATACATACATTGATGCTGGCGTATATCGTCACGAATTTCCCCCTATTGATTTTTATATATGAGCAACCAGATTTTTTTAACATTTGTTTATTTTTGAGAGAGAAAGAGAGAGTGGGGGAGAGGCCGAGAGAGAGAGGACACAGAATCTGAAGCAGGTTCCAGGCTCTGAGCTGTCAGCACAGACCTCGACATGGGACTCGAACCCATGAACCATGAGATCATGATCGGAGCCGAAGTCAGAGGTTTAACCAGTTGAGCCACCCAGGCACCCAAGGAACCAGATTTGTTAATGTCTGTATACTCACGCACTCATGAAGTACATGCATGCCCTTTGTAGACAGAGGTCCAAGTACACATAGACACATGTGTATGTAAACACCTGTATACATTCATTGTATTTATAAGAAGCAGCCGTTCCTGGGGTACATGTGTCTACATGACCTCAGAAAAACCTACCAAAGAACCAATCGGTGTATGTGTGTATAAGATGATTGACAGCACCACGGGGAGAAATACCAAGTATAGTTGGAAATTTGCTCTCCTCTCAAAAAACTGAGAGGTCAAGCAAGTGAAAAATGAGCAAAGATCTAGAAGATTGGAATGTCACAGTTCTTCAAGGTGGGCTCAGACGGACTGTTATACCCAGTAGGCAAATTCCCTTTGATCACGCATAGAACTTGGAGGAAAACTGTGAACCAGCCCACAGAGGGCATCTCAGCAAATCCTCAAGTCTGCAAGACACAACTGTTTTTCTATGATGATGCAATACAATTCAAAATAATTGTGAAAAGATCTCCCACATCTGAGGACTAAAGAGTGCACTATAAGCAATCTCTATGAAAGAGGAGGAATCACTAGAAAAATTGTGTCATTCCTAAAAGTGCATGACACACCAAATTTGGTGGCACCCAACTAAAGCCTACATACATATATCAAAAACAAGACAAGGGCCACCTGGGGGGCTCAGTTGGTTAAGCATCAGACTCTTGGGCTCAGGTCATGGTCTCACGGTTTGGGAGTTCGAACCCTGCATCGGGCTCTGTGCTGACAGTTCGGATTCTGTCTCCCCCTCTCTCTCTGCCCCTCCCTCCTCTCATAAATATACATACATACATGCACACATACATACAAACTTAAAAGACATTTAAATTGTTAAATTTGAGGTCAGTATTCTGGGGTACTTGGGTGACAGGGTCAGTTGGGCATCTGACTCTTGATTTCCTCTAAGGTCATGATCCCAGTGTTGTGGGATCAAGCCCCGTGTTGGGATTCTCTCCCTCTCTCTCTCTCTGTTCCTTCCCCACCCACTCTCTCTCTCCCTCTCTTGCCCTCAAATAAAAAAAAGTTGAGTTCAGTATTCAACTCCAGGCGCTGACAGAAGAGCAACAGAACAAGGCCCAAAGAAACATAAAAGTAAGAAAAACTAAAATAAGGGTAAGAACCAGAAACTCAGGGTATATCCCAGTTTCTAGAAACTAGAAAATAAAAATGAGGGAAAAATATTAGCAAAAGCAAAAAATGATTAAGGTAGACAAACCTCTGGCAATACTGGTTGAGGGGAATAAAAAGAATACACAAGTAACAGCAAAGGGCAAAAGGAGATAACTGTAGACGTAATATTTACAATGTTCTAATGCGTGTAATGATCTGCGAGAGGCGGATCAATTTCAATAGAAATAGAAGAGATTGAAATTGGCTCCAGAATGATAACACTTCAGGGGCGCCTGGGTAGCTCAGTCGGTTAAGTGTCCGACTTCGGCTCGGGTCATGATCTCGCAGTTCGTGAGTTGGAGCCCCGCATCAGATTATGTGCTGACGGCTTGGAGCCCGGAGCCTGCTTCAGATTCTGTGTGTCCCTCTCTCTCTCCCCTCCCTGGCTCACACTCTGTCTCTCTCTCTGTCTTAAAAATAAAACTTAAAACAAAAATTTTTTAAGGGAGAGAAAAAACCAATTAACACTAAGTACATCACGCACATGAATTTATTTAATCTCAATAGTTCCCATGAGGTCAATATTATTTTCTCCATTGTAAAGTTGGGGAAACCGAGGCAGGAAGCCCACATGAGTTCCTGCAACCGGTGTGCGCCAAGACAGGGTCTGAGGCTGGATAAGTGTGCTCTGGATGGCCTCCAGAAAACTCCATTGGACAGTGACCTTCAGAGCAAGGGAAATGGCAACCAGAGCCCACCCCTAGACCCCCAAGTCCCTCCAGGAGCAATCAGTCTTATGGGTCAGTTTTTACTAAATTTCCACAAAAACAGAAAACCCTATCTTATCCAGGATTTTCAAGCCACCCAACTCAGTTTAGGAGGTTGGTATAATCTTGATTCCAAAACTGGCAAAAGATCAAGATTATATGCCCTTTTCAGAGATGCTAACTGAATCTGACATTGTACAGTTTATTCCAGAATGCGAGGGTGACTCAACACAACTGTTTCGATAAATAAGCTATTTTTGTGGGTTTTTTTTTTGGTTTTTCTGGTTTTTTTTTTTTTAAGTGCCCACAAAACTCTGAATAGAAAAGAGCTTCCTTCGGGGAGTGGCCAGGCTTATTCAGGGAAGAGCAGGAGGAAAGGGAAAATGTCAAACATCCCAAAGCCACGGCCTGAAGCCACGTCCTGGTGGAGCCCGGAGTGAATGTGAGTGTGTGTGTGTGTGTGTGTGTGTGTGTGTTAACGTGTGCACGCACATGCGCGCGTGCTAGCCACCAGTGCTGGACCACCTGGCGCCCAGCCAACTAGGAGAAATAGGCCGTGGCTGTGCCCAGCGAGAGGATGTAGACCAGGCCTAGCCGTGCTGTGCGCGGACCGGCGGCCCTGCTGAAGCTCGGTGCCGGCATCCCTTTAGCCTGCCAGCGCCCCCCACCCCCCAACCCCGCCCGTCTAGAAACAGCCAGCAGCCCGGCTAGAGGCAGGCAGCACTGATCCCCAGGGAAATCCTGCCGCCTCTGTGCAAATCCAAACGCATCCTTCCCCCAGGACCACGTCCAGAGTCCTCACCTGGGCCGCAGGGATTCCCCGGGCTCCCCTTCCAGGACCCCTCCCATCCCCTCTTGACCTCGCCCGGCCACAGGCCCGTTCTTTCATTCATTTCGACAAATGCTTGCCGGGCAGCTCATAAAGAAGTGGGCCATAAATCTGACACCGTGCCCCTGCCTCTGGAGACCTCACTCTGTGGCCGCCATCAAATCTAACACGGGTGGGTCGACGGCTAAAGACAGAGAACTTGCCCCGGTGAGGGAGGATCTGACCCCTCATTTTATCACTATCTCCACCACCACCCGGACTGCAAACCAGTCCTTACGCATGGGGACAGTGATCGCAGGGGCCAAAGGGTCTCCTGGGTTCCACTCTTGCCTGGCTACCGTCTGTCCATTGCCCGACCCTGGAATGAGCCTCCTAGGATGTGGCCGGGAGCCCCGTGGCCATGCCTCCGTGGGTCCCAGGTGACTCCCCAGGTGTTTTTCAAACTTGAGCTCCCACTGCTGTCCAGTCCATTGTCACCATCACGTTTAGGACAGATGGCTGTCCTCACACCACCTTCTGCGATTTCCTGTTGGTCAATTCTATTTTTTTTAATGTTTATTTGTGGGGGAGGAGCAGAGAGAGAGAGGGAGACAGAGGATCTGAAGTGGGCTCTGCACTGACAGCAGAGAGCCGGATATGAGCTCGAACTCATGCCGGGCAGCCAGAGGAAAGCATGGAGGGCTTGGCCCCGGACTCTGCTGTGCCGCCAGCAGGAGGCACCTGCCCTCTCTGAGCCTCTGTCGTGGAATGGTGTCTTAGGTTGCTATTGCTGCTGTCTCGGATGACCACAGACTGAATGGCTCAAAACAACACGAATGTGTTGTCTTACATTCCGTAGGTCAGAAGTCCCACGTGGGGCCCCGTGGGCTTAAAGCAAGGCGTCCACGGGGTCAGCTCCGCCTGAAGCTCTAGGAATTAGATCTGCTCCTTGCCTTTCCCCGGGTGACACTCCTGGGTTCACGGTCCCTCTCCTCCGTCTTCAGACCAGCAGCCTGGCCTCTCTCTGACCCTGCTTCCGTCCCCACATCTCTTTCTCTGAGTCTTCTTCTGCCTATCTTGCGCTTTCGAGCACCCGCGTGAATCCACGGGCTCCCCCAGATCATCCAGGATAAGGTCCCTGTCTCAGAGTCCTAAATGCATCACACCTGCCACATCTCCTTTGCCGAGTAAGGTCATATATGCAGATTCCAAGGATTAGGACGTGGACATCTCCTGGCGGCTGCTACTCTCCCCGCCACAGATGGTGGAGTTCGCTCTATACCCCTGGCCATCAGCACTTCTCAGAGCACGCCCCATCTTCTGCCTGTGTCTGTGTCACCTGGGGCTCTCGTGACACATACAGACTGGGGGACCTCTCGGCCCCGCAAACCTGAGTCTCGATGGGGGTCTTGGGTGCCGCCGTTCCTCAAGTTCCAGGCGATGCCTCTACACAGGGACACTTGACAGCCTGGACAAGTGAGGTCTCTGGTGTGGCAGGCGCCGGGAGCAGGCGGAGGGGTCAGGAGGTTTGGGCCATTGGTCCCCCCAAGAACCCAGCAGGCCCTCAGATCGCAACTCTGCCCCGATCTTGGGGGCTGAGGGCCCTCAGGAGGTGTTTCCTGGGCCCACAGATTTAGGCCGTGCCGGACGCTGCCTCTGGGACCCCGTAAGGGCTCCTCTGAACCTCAGTGCACGCCTGCGGGACACCGCGTGCCCCCAGCGGCCACCTAGGCTGGCAGAAGTGCTGCCTGCAGGCGAGGCTGGCAGAAGAGGGGGGACGAGCACGTGGCCCTGATGTGGCACGTGAGGGAATCTGAGGGTTCCCAGATGGGGGGAATGTCGCAGGCAACTTTGCGCCCCGCACCGAGTCTCGCCCACCTCCGAGCTGGGCGGACGGCTCTGTGCATGTGTCAGGAGGGGCCCACCTCACCGCTCCGCTTTCCGGCCGCAGGAGTTTTGCTTCAGATGCGAAGTCTGCTCAGCCTTCATGCAAGAGCCACCTGGAGGTCAGGAGACATAGAAGCCAAGGCGTTTCCTACACAGCTCGCCGAAGCCTGGGCCTGTGACGGCCATGGTGGCAACCATCCTAATAACGCAACCTGCACGGGCTGTCCCCTCTCTCCCTTCCCCCTCTCTGTCCTCTCTGGCTCCCCGCCCGCATAAACCACCTGCACTAGCATCTCAGGCTCTGCTTCCCAGGGGACCCCATCTGTAAAGCCTGCCCTTGTCCTCAGACCATCCCCGTTTGGAGCCTCGAGCTGGGGGACCCAGGCAGAGATCAAGCCCCTGCACGCCCCCCAACACGTGCATGCCACACAGGAGCCACATACGTGCATCATGCACACACACAGAACACCAGCACAAGTGCACACACATCCGTGCATGCTCACTCACTCGGGTCCTCGCCCAGTGGGAATCAGTGGGCCCTGGTCTATAAACAATAATCGAACGCGACTGTCTCAGCCCAGTCAGACCTCTGTGGCAAACTACCATAGGCTGGGCGGCTTATAAACAACAGAAACAATCCTGGAGGCTGGAGGTCCAAGGTCACCGAGTTCTGCTGGGAGCCCGCCTCTCAGTTCACAGATGGCCATCTTTTCCCTGTGCCCTCACAAGGCAGAAGGGGCAAGGGAACACTTTGAGGTCTCTCTTTCTTTTTCCTTTTTTTTTTTTAAGTGTTTATTTAGTGTTGAGAGAGGCAAGCAGGGGAGGGGCAGAGAGAGGGGGATGGAGGATCTGAAGCAGACTCTGTGCTGACAGCAGCGAGCCTGAGGTGGGGCTTGAACTCACAAATGTGAGACTGTGACCTGAGCTGAAGTCGGATGCGCAACCCACCGAGCCACCCAGGCGCCCTGGGGTCTCTTTTATAAAGGCATGAATCCCATTCATGAGAGTCCAGCTTCTTTTTTTTTTTTTTTTTTAATGTTTACTTATTTTTTTAGAGTGACAGAGAGACAGAGCAAGGGCAAGGGAGAGGGAGGGGCAGAGAGAGAGGGAAACACAGAATCTGAAGCAGGCTCCAGGCTCTGAGCTGTCAGCACAGAGCCCGACGCGGGGCTCGAACCCACAAACCACGAGATCATGACCTGAGCCGAAGTCAGACACTTAACCAACTGGTTCACCCTCTTGACCTAGTCACCTTTCTAAGGCCCACCTCTTGTAACACCATGACTTTGGGGCTTAGGATTTCAACATGTGAATGTGCAGGGGATGGGGGGACACATTTGGTCCCTAACAGTGCCCCCCACTGGTGGCTGCCCGTATGATGACTTTTTCCTAGAGCTCTGTCCTTATAGTAAATTTGAAGAGTTTTTCCCAGACCCAAGAACAGATGAGTTGTGAATTAGTCGCACCAATAAATGCACTGGCCAGAGCCCAGAGTTCTGTCCTCGCCATTCTCTGAGGTTATTGGTGACACTGCTCGGCAGTCCTGCTTGGTGTCAGGCTCCTCCCTGAGTCACCTGCTCTGGCTGAGCCAAGAGTTGGGGCAGACAGTTCTCCCAGGCGCTGAGTGTCTGCACCGACTTGAACCCCGGTGTCTCCTTCCGTCACCCATGCTGGCCACACCAGCAACCCTGAATCTGGCCGCCTCCAGGCGTCCTCCAAACACCTCCCTGGCCCCGCAGTCTCAGAAGGCCCCCTGTCCACTCTGGCCAGGCCCCAGCCACCTCTGTCTCTCCTCACACATCTTCGTCATCTTTCCGTCGCCCAGTGGCTTCTTCCCTAGCAAGAGCTCTCGGGACTCCCCCAGCCTCCTTCCCCTGCCCGCCGCACCCCTCCCCCTCACCCACCCTCAGTACAGCAGCTCCAGCCGCAGCCTCCTCAGGGGACAAGGACCCCAGCCCCGCCATCCCAGTGCTGGGCTAGTGGGGCAAACTCAGGTGGCTTCAGAGTCGTTTGTGTGTGAGAGGTACCATCTGGGCCACGGGGTGCCAGGAAAGGGCTCATGGGGGCCAGGATCGGTACACCTGGGGACAGCACATGGCCTCCCCTGGGCCACACCTGGAGGACAGAGTCCCAGCTTCTCACGCCCCAGGAGGCCCTGACCTGGCCTTGCCCCCTTGCATCTGGGCTCCTGTTCTGTCCACCACCCTCTCCTCCCATCCAGGCACCCGGCCTCCTTCCTTCCTCACAAGGGTGAGAAGCACATACTGTCCACAGGGCCTTTGTTTCTGCTATCCCCTCTGCCCGGGACATTCCTCCCACAGACCTTGTGGGGCTGGCTCCTCACTCAGGTCTCAACCCAAACCCTACATGCCCTGGGCGGAGGGGGCCTTCCCTGAGCCTCCCCTCCAAAACAGTCCTGCCCACACTCCACCACCTCGCCCTCTATCGATTAATGTATGGCACTAAGGGCTCTCTGAAAAGATTGCTTTTACTGTTCTTTCGTCTGTGTGGTCAGTTTTTAGTATCTCTTCTCTAAACCGTGGGCTCTGAGGGGGCAGGAGTGTGACACACAGGCCCTCAAGTAGTATCCACTAGGTATCTCGGGGTGGGTGGGGGGCGGGGTAAGCTGAGCCCACAGCTCACAGGAGGCTCGCCCTGCGTCCCGGGACCCCACACTCTGGGGTGCGGGAAGGTAGGTGGGGCGGGCCAGGCTGAGGGGCCTTGCTAGACAGTGTGCTCTCGGGGGAGTCAGGAGGGGGCTGGGGACACATGGTACCGACGCTGGGCCAGACCTCTCTCAGGGCCCGGAGTGCTGCCCTAGGACAGAACTCCATGCTGGCCTCGAGACTGGGCCCAAGGGACCGCTGGGCAGCGCCGACCTGACCTCCTGTGCAGTGGGAGGGGACACGGCCATCTCCTCCAGTCACAGGGCAGAGCCCCGCCCACTCACCCGCTTGGGACATGCGCTGTGGCCACAGGCAGGTTTGCCGTCAGGTTTCAGCTGCTCCGCCAGGCCCCGTCCCCTGACTCCCGGCACCCCAGCCTTCGCTCAGAGGGACCATCGCGCATCAGTGGCCCCAGGCTTTTGCTCGAAGAGACGGGACGGGGTGGGGAGAGACGGCTCCGCTTCTCTGCGGCTACACTCGGTTAGGGGGTCCCGCGTGGCTGCTCTGTTAGCTGCGGGCCAGCAACCTTCTCTCCCTGGACTCCCAGCATGCCTCTGGGTAACGCGCTGGGCCTAACCTGAGGGCCAGGGGGGTGGGGTGGGAAGCGGAGAAAACACACCAGCCCGAGGATTGGCCCCAGCACCTGCCCTCGCCCCTGGCCTGCCTCTGTCTCCCCTTGCCTCTCTGCCCCAGCCCGAGCCTTGACATCGGTCTTGGGCATCAGCCTCGCTGGGGCCAGCCTCTGGCCTGGTCCCATCCCAAGGCCCTGTCGCCTCCCTGCCCAGTCCAACCAACCCACAACCCGAATACATTTGTGCACCCCAGGCAGGCACCTGCTCACTCACTCCAGGCCTCAGTTTCCCCAACTGTGCAAGCCACGGGCTGGACCCTGTTGTTTTCACTTGTCCAGCATTCTGGAAACAGCCCTCGGGCGCAAGCCCAGAGCAGACAGACCCCTACACCATCCGTTCTCAGGGTTGACGCAGACCTAACTTCACCCCAGCTCCAGGGACGCAACACCCAGGCCTGTAATCCTCACTGTCCAGGTCTGTGGAAATGGCCAGAGCCAGGCTCCTCTGAGCCTGTGGGCGGCAGCCCCGTCTCTCACCAGAACGATCAGGCAGGTGTGCTCTTTCTGAGGGTGTCAACCCAAGGCTGCTGGGGGCCATTCTGCTACAGCGGGTCTAGGAGATGGGAAAGGTAGATACCGATTCATACTGTTTCAGCACCTGAATCTAGCTATTCCTGAAAGCAGCATGCCCTGGCTTTTTAAAAAGGGCTTCATGAGCCAATAAATTATTTTTGCTAAGCTGTTCGGGTTGAGTTTGCCGCGGCATCTCATTGGTCAGGTTCCGACTGAAGCAGAGGACCGATGTCCTGACCTCTATGTTGGAACAAACCAGGAAGCTTTTAATGTCCAGGGGGAGCCAGCTGAGGAAGGTCACCGGAGGCTCTTCAGGCTCTCTCCTCCATTCTAAAAGTGCAACAGTACACCGTTTTCTTTCTAGCACCCGGCGTCCTCAGAGCAACACCCTCCCCGTGGGCCAGTTCCTGGGCCTGCCGTCCCTCCCCCACGGACGGCAGTCGGGGGATTACGTGCAGTCTGCCCCACCCCCTTGATGCCCACTCTGCGCCCACAGGACTCGGGGACACAAACCACAGTTGAGTGGCCATGGCCCGACCTTGAGGAAAGGGGGTGAACCAGGGTCTTAGGGTACCAGGGCTTTGCCAGGTGAGGGAGTCGGCGAGGGTCACTTCTGGTGCAGAGTCCAGCGGGTGCCACGCTCAGGGGAGCAGCAAATGATGCTCATAATGTGTCCCGGCCACAGGAACGAGGGCCCTGAACGGACGGCTGAACGCTCGGCCTTGACCCTGAGGCCTGGAGCAGAAGAGAGGCGCGTGGGCAGGTTGGCCCGCGGAACAGGAGGCCCCAGGAGAGGAGCCGCGAGGTCGCCGCTCAGCCAGGACGCCCGCAGCCCCACCCCGCGGCCCGCGCGCCCCGCACTCCCCCGAGCGGCCGCGAGGGGGCGCCGCGCGGCGCTGCTCCGGGGCCGGCCGCCAGCGCACGGCGGGCTGCGCCCGGGAGCCGCGCCGACAGCGGGCGGCGGGCAGCGCCCCGGGTCCGAGGCGCAGCGGCCGGCAGCGGGCGCGACGGGCGCTGCCCATGGGCCGGGCCCGGGGTCCGGACGCGCCGGGAGCCGGTGAGTGGGGGCGCGGCCGGGCGGAACACGAGCGCCGCGGGCAAGGGCGCGGGGCTGCGGGCGCCGGGGAGGGGCTGCGGGCGGCGGCGGGGCGCGGGTGCCGGGGCGGGCGGTGCGGGGCGGCGAGCCGGCGGGGACGGCGGGCGTCCGGGCCGCGGCGCGGGGACGCGCCGCCCTGACCCGGGGCACAGGTGCGCGCGCGGGCGACGGTGCGCGTGGCCGGCCGGCCGGCGGGCCCGGGGGACGCGGCGCGCGGGAGTGTGAGGCCGGAGCGGCGGAGGTGGGGGACGGCGGGAGGGGGCTGCAGGGTGCGTGAGCCGAGGTGGCGGCGGGGAGGCCCCCGGCGGAGGGCACACCCCCCTGGCCGCCCGCCGGGACGAGACAGGCCGTGCCGCGCGCCCCCCGCCACTCCACTCGGGGTGAGCGGCAAGCTCCTGCCGCCGCTGGAGTGGCAGAAAACGCCAGCCTGGACCCAAGGCCTCCACCCCGCACCGGACCTCAGTTTCCCGGTCTGTGAAATGGGGACAGCTGACCTGCCGGTTGCTTGTGAAGAAGGGAGGAAAGGGGTGTTGTCTCCGAAGCTGGGATCGGATTGAGGAAAAAGTCAATGCTCCGATCGGAGAGCCTGCAGGGACAGTGGCGCCAGCTTGGGATTCCGAGTGGTGCCTCACACAGTGGCAGCGGACAGGGTCAGGGGACCCCTAGTCCACCCCTCTCTGTGTTCAGGGGGACCGGCAGGCCTGGAGGGGAGGTGGTGAGGGGTGCTCCCAACCCTGTCCCAGGCTCCGCTCTGCCTAGGGGGGCAGTGTGGAGAGAGCAGAAATGGCAGCTTGGGGTGGCGGAGGGGCTCACCCCCAGCCCCTTCCCTCCTGTCTCCCGGGCCCCTGAGGCAAATGTCCTTCTGGGCTTCAGTAGCCACAGAAGCACCTGGGAAGACTTACCTGCGGGCAGGAGCAGTGTCCCCGTCTTACAGTGGGAGTAACTGAGGTTTAGGGAGGTGACAGGACTTATTCAAGGTCACAGGACTAGGAAGTGACAAAGCTGGCTATCCCGCCACGGAAGCCATACTCCAGCCATTATGCCCCTCAACTGGG
Source organism: Paguma larvata (assembly GCA_030068075.1). Taxonomy (NCBI): domain Eukaryota; kingdom Metazoa; phylum Chordata; class Mammalia; order Carnivora; family Viverridae; genus Paguma; species Paguma larvata. Next base: position 142,619,595 of record CM057826.1, on the reverse strand, counting down.
AGAGGTTGTCCACTCCCTCACCCAGCGGGTTCACCGAACCCCTATTGTGTGCTGTCTGCTCCCAGCCCCGTGAGTGCCTAGGGAACCTGGACAAGTCATCAAAGAAAAGACTGAGGTCATGGCCCAGGATACATGCTAGGAAGACAATAAAACAGAGTTTTGGGGCAGAGAGAGAGACTGGGGTGCGGGCTGAGCCTTAGCCTGGTGAGGGGCGGTCAGGGAGGGCCCCTGAGCAGTGCCCACTGACTGCGATGCAGTTACAAGGGCAGCGCCCACTGAAAAGTTCCGAGGGAACAGCAGATGCGAGGCCCCTGAAGCAGACACAGGTGCTGGTGTGGGAGGAGCTGGAACGGAGCCAGGGGGGAGCCCTGCGAAGTGTGGGTTTTTCTCTGGGTGCCACCGCACAGTCCCGGTGGGAGGTGGGAGTGGGGAGAGATGAGAGTTTGTGTGCTGCCAGGATGCCCCTCCCCCCACCCCAGGGGAGTAGAGAGGACTTGGGGCAGGACAGGAAGCAGGCAGGAGGCTGCTGGAGTCCGCCAAGGATTTTCCAGGAGGAGCCAAACCTGCGCGATGGTGTGGAGTCGCCTGCACTCCGGTGGGGCTGCAGCCACCTGGAGGCTTCCTCCCCCTCACGGGGCCAGGAGGGCACAAGGAGCGGGGAGCTTTCTGCACGTGCTGGGATCGCCAGCGGTGGTGGACAGAGGAGTCTGGTTTGGGCTGGAGCGCTGCCCCACTCCCGGCATGTCCCCAGCGGGCCCCTGCTGCTCTCGGACCTCCCTGTGTCCAGCCGAAACGGGGCACCTGCCGGGAGTTTGCAAAGATAAGACGGGGCGCTCCTGGATGCTTGGTCTGGCGGTCAGCCTGGCCTCTCTGCGCCCTTTTGACATGTCCCCAGAAGTCTTTGCATGTTGTTCCGGCCCTCACTTGTATTTTGACCCAGACCTAGAGTCAGCCAACTTCTCCAAGAAGCCTCGGTGCCTTCGAGTGGGGGATGGGCTTCAGAAACTAGTATCTGGTCTTTCGAGGTGCTTTATTGGTGTCATTGTCTCTAGGCCTTCTCAGCGCGCGGAAGGCAAGAAATCGTTTTGGATTTTTTTAACTAAAAATTAATATTTTCATCTTCGTCTCACAGTAGGAACCTGCTTCTCCCCAAACATCAATATAGGTAATCATTTCCTTCGTCTTAGAATACGTCCCAAGGAGTTTTAGAGTCAAGTTCATGATGTCTTGGGGTGTGTCGTCGGCCCCGCGTGAGCGTGTCAGCAGTTCGTTTATACCAAGAGCTTCAGCGATTTCTGTTTGCATGAGACTTGGGGTGTTTTCCTTTTTAGTGTTTATGATATAATTTTATTTTTTGAGTACGTAAAACATTGACATGGTTCAATGTCAAAACTTTAAAAAAAAAAAAAAAAAGAGCGTTCCTGAGACGTCTCAGATCTGGCCCCTGACTCTTCCTCCTGGTTCCCACGCTGGGTGTAACCATTTGAAACCTACTGGTTTATCCTTCCTGGGTTTCTCTTGCAAAACAAGACATTTATGCGTTATCACGAAAATTAACATATCCATCTCTTTCGCACCTTGCTTTTTGCAATTAAAAATATCCCCTTACCCGTTGCTAGAGACTTTCCTCTTTGTTTTGTACAAGGACTTACTCTACCAAGTGGCTGTGTCACACTCCCTCAGCTTGTGCCCTGCAGAGGGGCGTTTGGCTGTTTCCAGACCTTTGTCATTACAAACAGTAGGTCAAGGGTAGCCTCACACATGCGTTGTTTGCATTCGTGAAGGTGTGTCTTTAATTCCAAGGAGTAAACATGTATTCGTTTTGTTTTCCCTAATTCCCCTCTCCTCCAGCAACGAATGGCTGTCTGTTTCCTCTGCCACCTCGCCGCTCTCAGAGCTAGGAAATTGTATTTCAGTGTGTTTTAATTTACATTTCTGTTATGAGTGCAACTGGACATCTTTGTATACGATTTCAAGTCATTAGACTATCTTTTTCTGTGAATTGCCTGTCTGTCTGTTTTGCCCGCTTCCTGTTGGATTTTTGGTCTCCCCCCACCCCCGCCGCCTTGGATTTGTTTAAATCCATAGATTAGTATTTTATCTATTTTTTATTTCTTTTGCAAATGTTGTCCCAGTTTTTTTTTTAATTTTGTTTATGGCAGGTTTTGCATTAAAAGCTTTCTAGTTTTATATAGTTGATTTAATTACTCTTTTATTGTATCTAGATTTTGAATCCTAGTTAGAAAGGCTGTTCTTAGACCCAATTGTATGGAATCTACTCATGTTTTAAGTTTATTTATTTTGAGAAAGAGAGAGTGAGCAGGGAGGGGCAGAGAGAGAGAGAGAGAGAGAGAATCCCAAGTAGTCTTAGCCCTGTCAACACAGACCCGATGCAGGACGTGAATTCATGAACCCTGAGATCATGATCTGAGCCTAAACCAAAGAGTCAGACACTTAACCAACTGAGCCATCCAGGCGCCCCTCCCCGTATTTTCTAATCTTGTTTGGTTTTTAGATCCAATCGAATCCTTTTCCAAATGTCTCTCTCTCTTTCCCAGCACTATGTATTGAAGAGGCTGTCTTTTCCCCAGTGATCTGAAGTGCACCTGTGTCATATAATAAACACCCAAATCCATCGGACCTACTTCTGGGCTTTCCAGTCTGTCTCACTAGCTCCGTCTCTTCCTGTGCTGGTCCCCCACGGTGGGCATTGCAAAGCATCATTCTGTTGCACGTGTGTGCAATTGGCAAGGAAGGGCTTCATCCACAATTATTGCAATAGGAGCGAGAGATGGAACACAATTCCCATTACTGTGTTCGACTATCTGGTAGGGTTAGACCTCCTCTGTCTGCTTTCATGTCAGGGTGTCCTAGCTCTTCCTGCGTGTGGCCGCTATCTTTTGTTGGGATCATATCACATTCACAGACGAACTTCAGGGTGATTGACACCATTATCAAGTTGAGCTATCTTATCCAAAACCAAGGAACATCTTTCTGTGTGTTCAAGACTACTTAATCCTTTCGTGGTTGAAGACCACTTTGGGGAGCATTTTGAAGTTTTCCTCATATGTTTTTGTTAAGTTTATTCATGAGGCTTGGCTTCGTTTGTTGCTATTATAATTTTTTTTCTTCCATCCTATCTTGAGTGGGTCAGCGTGTGTGTGTGTGTGTGTTGTATGCGTGTGTGTGCTGTTTTGTGTGCATCTACCTCACTGAATTTATTTTGTTGTTAGTTTTAGCATTAATCCTTTTAGGGAGTTTAGGTATTCTATCATCTGAAACTTGAAACACTTTGACTTCTTCTTTACTGATTTTTATGCATCTACTTGCTTTCTCTTATCTAATTAAATTGGCTAAATACCTCCCATCCAATATTTTTTAAAAATTTTTTTTAAGTTTTTATTTATTGGGGCTCCTGGGTGGCTCAGTCAGTTAAGTGTCTGACTTCAGCTCAGGTCATGATCTCACAGTTCGTGAGTTCGAGCCCTGCGCCAGGCTCTGTGCTGACAGCTCAGAGCCTGGAGCCTGCTTCGGATTCCCTTTCTCTCTGCCCTCCCACCACCAAAAAAAATAAACATTTAAAAAAACTTTTTTTTAATGTTAAGTTTTTATTAATTGAGAGAGGGAGAGAGCACAAGTGGGGGAGAGGCAGAGAGAGAGGAGAGAGAAAACCCCAAGCAGACTTCGCACTGTCAGCATGGAGCCCCATGCGGGGCTAGATCTCCAGAACTGTGAGATCATGACCTGCCATTCAACCGACTGAGCCACCCAGGTACCCCTCCCATTCAATATTAACTATTACGTATAATGGGCCTCCTTCCCTTGTTCCTGAGGTTAGTAAAAAGTCCCTAGTATTTCTCCCGTTAGGAGAGATTCTGACTTTAGCCCCCTTTGCCCCCCCAAATAAAACAAAAACCAGCCAAGATGTTACCCGGAAGGTGACAGATGACACACATCCATTCTTTGGCCACATTTGTTAACGTGTTGTATCGTGTCGGCTGACACTGGCCTGTTCTAGTGTCCGTTTTCTTCATTTATTATATAAATTGTCAAATAGTCTATTTAAAAATCTCTGTAATCTGGCCTTTCTATCTTTTCAATTGTCGTTACCTAAAGTCAATCCAGATTATGCGGTGTTTACACCTGTGTGACACAAAAGTAAATAAACATTCTGCCTCGCATGTCAAAAAAAAAAGAGAGAGAGAGAGAGGTACTGACTTTAGGACAGGGGGTAGGGAGATATATGTATATATAGGTGGGGGGACACATTAATTCCTATTTTATTGGGTGGTTTCTTAAAATCAGGAATGAATACTGATTTTCACTGAAGACATATATGGAGATAATTATATGGTATTTCTCCTAGCACTATTAATAAGATGAATCTTTTCTTTTTATTTTTTAAATTTTTTAATGTTTTATTTATTTTTGAGAGAGAGAGAGCACGTGCGCAAGTGGAGGAGGGGCAGAGAGAGAGGGAGACACAGAATCTGAAGCAGTCTCCACTCAGCTGTCAGCACAGAGCCCGACGCAGGGCTCGAACCCACGAACTGCAAGATCATGACCTGAGGCGAAGTCAGACCCTTAACTGACTGAGCCACTCAGGCACCCCCCTCTTTTTTTTTTTAAATACGGAAAGCTTCTCGAATTTGCCTGTCTCCTTGTGCAGGGGCCATGCTAATCTTCTCTGTATCGTTCCAACTTTAGTATATGTGTTGCCAAAGTGTGCACATGATAAGATGAATCATATTAATGGATTTCCTAATACCAGGTCCAGGATGAAAGGATAAGGCAAACAATAAGATAGAATTTATTAAATATGAGTATTAAGCCATCCTTGCCTTCCTGAAATGGAAGCCACTTGGGCATGATATATTATATTTTAAAATGGTTGTGTTAGCCATCTACTGCTGTGTAATAAGTTATCATCAACTTAGTAGTTTAGAACATACATCTGTTATCTCATAGTTTCTGTGGATCTGAGGTCCAGGCGTGGCTTTGCTGGGTTCTTGCTGGTGTCGGCCGGGACTGGGTCCTCCTCTAGAGGCTCAGGTAGGAATGGATCTGCTTTTCTACCTATGTGGTTGCCAGCAGCACTCGCCTTTTTTTAGTTGCAGGACTGAGATCTTATTGCCATATTCTGTTTGCTAGAGGAAAGTCAATGGTTCCATCCACACTCAAGGGCATGAATGCCAGGAGATAGGGATGGCGGATGCTTCAGAGTCTGTCTAGCACAGTGGTGTTAGATTTGGTTTGCTGATACTTATTTCTACTAGTTTTCCCAGTCGTTCTTTTGGCTGATAAAGCGTGACTTCTGATGGTTCTTCAAGAAGGACTCATGAGTATGATATTCCCTAATTCATTTCATGTCAAAATGTTTTATGTACTCTGATACCTGAAGGATAGTTTGGCTGGTTATAAAATCCTGGCTCACTCTTGCTTTCCTTGAATTCATATAACGTTGCTCTGGGTTGTATTGCTTACATGCTGTTGTTAAGAAATCTGATATAAACACGCTTTTCTTCCTTTTATGAGTGACTTGATCATTTTTCCTGGAGCTCCAAAAGATTTTTTTTTTCTTTACCTTTAGAATCTAATCATTTTACTAAGAAAGATCTCGGAGTTGCCCATTCAATATTGGTTTTGTCAGGGGGTGGGGAGGAGTTGACTTTGCAGATTCAAGACTTCTTTTATTTCCAGAAAGATTTCTTGGAAAATAATTATGATATTAATTATGCCGTTTTTCTTCCAGTGCTGTGTCTGTACACTAGATCTTTTTTGCCCATCTTCTATATCTATCACTTTCTATATAATCCTCTTTACCTACTGTTTTTATTTCATTTTAGTTTTATGGTTGTTTTCATTCATTTCCTCAATGAGCTTTATTAAAATTTCCGTCAAATTTATTCTCCCTAAAAGAGCATCTAGATTAGTGTTCGTTTCTGAGATGATGTTGTGTTTTCATTTTCACTCCTGAGTTTGGGAATTCTAGTTTTGTGTGTACCTTTTTTGTGTGTGTCCATTTCCGTTTTGAGTTTTCAGATTTGTGTGTAAGGTATTTTGTTACGTCTCAGAATGGTTTTGTAAGGCTATTCAAGTCAGAGTGCTGTGTTACATTGTTTCCCTGTAAAGTGGCTCATGGGAAGAATGATTGTCAGCTCCTTATATTGCTTTTGTATGGATGTTGTTTGTTACCCCCCTGATAACTTAGAAGTGTCTTGGGGTGCCTGGGTGGTTTGGTGGGTTAAGCATCTGACGAGTGATTTTGGCTCAGATCATGATCTCATGCTTCATGGGATTGAGCCCTGTGTCGGGCTGCAGGCTGATAGCATGGAGCTGCTTAGGATTCTCTCTCTCCCTCTCTCTCTCTGCACGTCCTCCCCTCCCAAAATAAATAAATAAACTTAAAAGAAAAAGAAAAAAATGTCTTTATGTTTGCAGGTAGTTGGAATAATAGACCAATCGTAGGCTGACCTTGGGGATTTGGGTAACATCAGGTTTCGTAGTTCAGGAGTGCCCTCTTCTGTTGGTTTAAGGAAGTGCATTACCCTTACTTGGAGTCTTACCTGGTGTGGGATGGTTTCGTGTCTGCCGAATTTGCCATTCATTTTTGCTTCTATAGGTCCTCGAATTCCCCATGCTATCCATTTGCCTATCCATGTACCCCCAACCCTCCAAGGGCCTCCACCTCTGAGCCACACCCTCTAGAAGCAGGACCTTTCCAAGACAGCCAACCCTGGTCCCACACGCTTTCTGTCCCTTTTGAATTCTCCCAGAATCCAGGGCTGCCTCTCACCTGGTCTCAGATCTGCTCGCAGAACCGCCCCGCTCTGGTGGGACTTTCTCCTTCTGGTGTCATTTTGTCTAAATTCTCAGCCCCAGTTCCCTGCTCCTCTTCCCCTCCCGGGTCTCTGCCCAACCCGCCATGCCAGTGCGGTTCTCTGGAGCGGGCTCTGCAGGTGCGGTCTCTTGCCTCGCTCATGTCAACTGCAGGTGGGCAGTCCCCTGTCTCCTGGTCACACTCTGGGCCCGAGCGTGAGGGGTTTCATTTGCACTCTCGGTCAATTTGTATGGAGAGGTTTGCCTTCCGGTGGCTGCCGTTATCTACAGGGCCCTGAAGATGTCCCCAGATTTTTTACTCAGAAAGCTTCACATAGAATGGTATACACCCCACCTCGATCCAGCCCCCATCAACATTTGGCAGTGTGTGTTTTGTCTCCACGCTCATAACTTTAGCCGAACTACTTTAGAGTAAGTGTATCAGTGTCTCCTTAGAACCAGGGTGTCTACAAAACCTCAGGTTAGGGTGTCACACTCTAGAAACATTAACACAAAAACATTTCTCATATACAGTCCGTATTCAACTTTTCCCAGTGGCCCCAGGAATGTCCTTCTGGGCCTTATTTTTACATCCGGGATCCAATTGATGATCAAGCTTTGCACCTGTTTGTCATGCTTATTAAAGTCTTTTCATCTACCGCAGTCCCTCTGGTTTTGAAGGCTCCACGTCAGTTTTCTCCCATAATCTGAATTCGTTGGACTGTTTCCTCAAAACTCGATTCAGGCTAAGTGTTTTGGGTTGAAGTTGTTTTAAAATTACAGATGGGGAGGGGGCGCGTGTGGGTGGCTCAGCGGGTTAAGCGTCAGACTCTTGATCATAGCTCAGGGCGTGGTCTAGTAGTCATGAGATCAAGCCCCACATTGGGCTCTGTGCTGACAGAATGAATGCGTGGGATTCTCTGTCTCCCTGTCTCTCTGCCCTTCCCCCACTCACGCTCTCTTGCTCCAAATAAATAAATAAACATTTATAAAAAATAAAATAGAGGCACCTGGGTGGCTGGGTCGGTTAAGTGTTGGACTCCAGGTCAGGTCATGATCTCGCGGTTAGTGGGTTTGAGCCCCGCGTGGGACTCTGTGATGACAGCTCAGACCCCGGAGCCTGCTTCAGATTCTGTCTCCCTCGCTGTCTCTGCTCTTCCCCTGCCTAGGCTCTGTCTCTCTTTCTCTCTTTCTCTCTTTCAAAAATAAATAAACATTTTTAAAAATTTAATAAATTAAAATGAAATTACAGACAGGGATGCTTACCAAGGAAGCTAAGTCCACCCCACCTTCCGCCAGCTCGTCCTCTGCCCTCCTGGGGGCCAGGTGGGGGCCAGCAGGAGCATGGGGAGGGGCTTTTGAAAGGAGAGGCCAGGGCCCTGGGGCTATAGGCTTTACTGGGGTGTCCTGTGGCACCGTTGGGTTCTGGTCTCAGTTTCCCTTCCCATCCTCCTGTCACCCTTCCTGATCCCCTTTCTGTCACTGTCACTGTCACTGTGCCCTCCCAGGAGGCTCTGGCCTTCCTTCTTTCAGGAAAGGTGCTCACCATTTCACGCAGACCCCCCCGAGATTCCTCAAGGACCAGAGGCAGCAGAAGACGCCCACATCACCGAGGCCGGGGTTTGAACCCGCTGCTTCCTGGCTGGGAGACCGCTCTTAGCAAGAGTGGGGTCTGGCCCTCCTTTGCCCACAGAGCTCCCCAGTCTCATGCATGTCATGTCTGTCTTCATGACTTCCTTTTTTTTTAAAGCTTATTTATTTATTTTGAGAGAGAGAGAGAGAGAGGGAGGGAGAGAGAATCTCAAGCAGGCTCTGAGCTGTCAGCACAGAGCCTGACACAAGGCTTGGGCCCACACCCACGAGATGATGACCTGAGCCAAAACCAAGAGTCCGATGCTCAACCAACTGAACCACCGAGGCACCCCGTTCTCTCATCTTGTGAAGCAGGTAGAGGTTGCTGTGAGAAGTGCCTGAAGCCACAGGTACACAGTGGCCCTGGTGGGTGCTCCAAGCATCAGAGAGAAGTGTCCCCTTTATTATTATTATTTTGCCAAACTGTTGCTTTTGAATGCTGTTTGGATTTAAACACAAATAAATGAATGGGAAGCCTAGATGGCTCAGTCAATTAAGTGTCTGACTCTTGATTTCAGCTCAGGTCATGATCTTACAGGTTTCCTGAGTCTGAGCCCCATGTCGGGCTCTGCGCTGACGGCTCAGAGCCTGCTTGGGATTCAGTCCCCTCCTCTCTCTACCCCTCTCCACCTCTCTCTCAAAATAAATAAATTAAAGAAAAAAAAAAAGGATGAGAAAACAGAGGTTTAGGGGCTCGAACTCACAAACCGTGAGATCATGACCTGAGCCGAAGTCAGACGCTCAACCAACTGAGCCACCGAGGCACCCCAGGATAGCAGGGATTTTTACAAAGAACTTTAAACCAGTGCATTTGACAAAAGGGACAATTGCCTGGAAAGACGTAACTTCCCAAAACTGACACAAGGAGAAATAGAAAATCTATTTCTGTTAAAGAAACTTAATTTATAACTTTTTCAATGTTTATTTGTTTAGAGAGTGAGGGGGTGGGAGAGGGGCAAGGAGAAGGAGAGAATCCCAAGCAGTCTCCCATTCAGTATGTGTCGCCTGTTAGTTATGTTGATTGTTTTCTTTGCTGTGCTTTTTATTTTGATGTAGTCCCAAGAGTTTATTTTTGCTTTTGTTTCCCTTACCTCAGGAGACATATTTCGTAAGAAGGTTCTCCAACTGATGTCAGAGAAGTCGCTGCCTGTGTTCTCTTCTACAATTTTTATGGTTTTACGTCTCACATTTAGATCTTTAATCCATTTGGAGTTTATTTTTGTGGGTGCTGTAAGAAAGTGGTCCACTTTCTTTTTTTTTTTTTTTCATGTAGCTGTTCCGTTTCCTCAACACCATTTGTTGAAGACACTGTCTTTTTCCCATTGCATATTCTTTCCTCCTTTGTCAAAAATTAATTGACCATATAATTGGGGGTTTATCTCTGGGCTTTCTACTCTGTTCCATCAACCTATGTGTCCATCTTAGTGTCAGTACCATACTGTTTTGATCGCTACAGCTTTGTAATATAACTTGAAGTCTGGGATTGTGATAGCTCCCATTTTGTTCTTCTTTTTCAAGATACTTTGGCTATTCAGGGTCTTTTCTGGTTCCATACAAATTTTAGGATTGTTTGTTCTAGCTCTGTGAAAAATGCCGGTGGTATTTTGATAGGGATTACATTAAATGCGTAGATTGCTTTGGGTCGTATAGACATTTTAACAATATTTGTTCTTCCAATCCACGAGCATGGAATGTCTTTCCATTTCTTTGTGTCTTCAATTTCTTTTATCAGTGCTTTATAGTTTTCAGACTACAGGTCTTTCTTCTCTTTGGTTAAGTTTATTCCTAGGTATCTTATTATTTTTTGTGCAGCTGTAAATGGGATTATTTTATTAATTTCTCATACTGTTGCTTCATTATTAGTGTATAGAAATGCAATGGGTTTCTGTACATTGATTTTATCCCACGATGTTACTGAATTCATTTATCAGTTTTAGTAGATTTTAGGTGGAGTGTAGGGTTTTCTATTTAGAGTATCATGTCATCTGCCAACAGTGACAGTTTTACTTCTTCCTTGCGAATTTGGATGCCTTTTAATTCTTTCTGTTGTCTGATTGCTGTGGGTAGGATTTCCAGGGCTGTGTTGAATACAAGTGGTGAGAGTGGACAGCCAGTCCTGTTCCTGACCTTGGGGGGAAGGTCTCAGGTTTTCACCACTGAGGACAATGCTAGCTGCGGTGTGCCACCTTGTCTTTATCCATCCGTCCATCAGTGGACACTTAGTTGGTTTCCATATCCTGGCTATTGTAAATAATGATACAACAAACATGGGGGGGCAGATATCTTTTCAAGGTAGTGCTTTTGTTTCCTTCGGGTAAATCTCCAGTAGTGGAATTACTGGATCATAGGGTGGTTCTACTTTTAATTTTGTGAGGAACTTCCAGCCTGTTTTCCAGAGCGCCTGCACCAGTTTGCGTTCCCACCGACAGTGCACACAAGGGCTCCCTTTTCTCCACATCCTCACCAACACTTGTCATTTCTTAATCTTTTTGATACTAGCCATTCTGAAAGGTATGAGGTTCTATCTCATTGTATTTTTTTTTTAAAAATTTTAATATTTTTGAGAGAGAGAGAGCAAGACAGGGGCAGAGAGAGGGGGAGATACAGAATCTAAAGCAGGGTCCAGGCTCTGAGCTGTCAGCACAGAGCCCGACGCGGGGCTCGAACCCACGAACAGTGAGATCCTGACCCGAGCCAAAGTTGGATGCCTAACCGACTAAGCCACCCAGGCACCCCAGTCTCATTGTACTTTTGATTTGCATTTCTCCTGATGACAGGTGACATTGAGCATCTTTTCATGTGCCTGTTAGCCGTCTGTCTGTCTTCTTTGGAAGAATATCTATTCAGATCCTCAACCCACATTATAAAGTTGAAGTATAAGTAATCATTAACCATTAATTAATCATAATTAATCCATTCTAATTGGATTGCTTTTGAGTTACACGAGTTAGATAAAATATTCTTAATGAATTTTTTAAAAATTCCAGGTGGCAGGAATGATGGAAGTGGGGTGGGTAGGCAGGATGGCCCAGGTGGGTGAAATGGGGGGATTGATGATGTTTTCCCTGCCTGATCGGGTGGAGGGCTCTAGGCATTTAACTGATTATCATGCTTCATAACATGTATGTTACAGGTAGTCTTTTTATGTAGCAACCATTATGTAATAAAATCACTTTCTTTCTTTTTTAAGAAAATATTTATTTATTTCAAGAGAGACAAAGAGCACAAGTGGGGAGGGGCAGAGAGACAGAGAATCCCAAACAGGCTCTGCAGCGTCAACATGGAGCCCGACTTGGGGCTCGAACTCGCAAACCATGAGATCATGACCTGAGCCAAAACCAAGAGTCGGACACTTAACTGACTGAGCCTCCCAGGCACCCACATGACAAAATCACTTTCAATGAAGGCTAAAATGTTAAAAAGAGTTCTCATATTTTCTTCTCATACTCCTCACGTTGGTTTGTACTATGGGGACACCCTTTCCCCTTGACAGACACTAAGTTCATCCAACCACGAGGTCACCAGCACCCTGCCCCGCCCCCGCCCCTCTGCAGAGGCCCATGGCGTCCCTGAGCTCACGCCCTAGTGAAGGAGGGCTGCAGGTGTGGACACCTCAAGGGAGGCTCCTGGGGAGCCCATGCCCCAGCTGCTCTGGAAATCAACCAGGAGCCCCAGGCAGAATGTGGGTGGCCAGGGAGGAGGGGAGGAAGGAGCAAGGGTCCAGGCCCCAGTATGAGAGACTCGGACAGTACGGCTGTGCCCAGCTTAAGAATAGACACTGGACTATTGTCACCACCACCGTGCACACAGGCTGGTGTGTGGCATGGGGTGTATAGGCAGGCTCTGGGCCTTCTTAACTTCTTAACCAGCCATTTCCCAGCTTCCTTGTCAACCCACAGCAGACACAAACACAAGAGAAACAGGCAGAGGAGCCAGGAGGAAGGGGCTGGGGCTCTGGACTGGGTCACACACCCAGACCCACCCTGGGCAGGCGACTGCGGGGAGTGGCTGGCTCCATCCTCAGAGAGGTTTAACAGTGCGCCGAAGGCCCTGTTGGCCGGCGAGAACTACTTGTGATGTATCCCCAGGGAAACGAATTTCCTAGTCCTTTCTCATTGAACAGCGGTGCCTTTCAGTCACCCAGGGTCACCGCGTCCTGACCACGCCAGGGGCTTCCTCGGCTCAGCAGTTCTGACTCCCGGGCTGTTCTGACAAGCCCCTTCAGAATCAAACATTGCACACTCGGTGGTTTGTGGGAATGCATGCAAGGGGATTGTGGAAAAGGTTAAAGACACCAAGATGACAGAGTGTGTCACAGCTGCTCCCGGGCGTGAATGGCAGGCCCCCGGTGGCCTGCGGATTGAAAACAGATGTTTCTGCATGAACGCAGCCAAATTGTATTAGCACTTTGGATGATGAAAAGGGCTTTAAGTGTCTGCGTGTTGCAGTGCTGAAATGTTTGCCAGGGAAGATGTCCTTATATTTTGCAAACAGCGAGCGTAAGGGAGGGGGGGAACAAATTAGGTTATGGCGCTGTAACCAATTTCTCGTTGACAGAGGCACACCGTGTGTAATAAACTGATCAACGGTGTTGCCACTCACCTTAATGAGGAACCCTGTGTCCCTTCCAGCTGCTGTCTTCATCCCCGGCTCCGTCAGGGAGGGCAGCCCAAGGTCGCACAGCACCCACGTCCCGTGGGACTTTCAGGGAGAAAGTCACAGACTTGCCTCTCTTTTCCTTTTCTTCCTTTCTTTCTTTCTTTCTTTCTTTCTTTCTTTCTCTCTTTCTTTCTCTCTTTTTCTTTCTTTCCTTTTCTTTCTTTTCTCTTTCTTCCTTCCTTCCTTCCTTCCTCCCTTTCTTTCTTTCTTTCTTTCTTTCTTTCTTTCTTCTTCTTCTTCTTCCTTCCTTCCTTCCTTCCTTCCTTCTTTCCTTTCTTTTTTTTTAACTTTTTCTTACAGAAATTTTCAAAATCTTAAAACATGTAAAGAAAAGGGTCAACACAACCCACCACCCATGTCCCGGCTCCCCTGCTAAACTCGCAGCTCATCTTCCTCTGTCTGTGCACCCCGCCTGCCCCTTCCCTGCTGTGACCCCAGCATGGAGGGGTTGTGTTTGTATAAGCCCCATGCCCCTGACACACCTAACAATGTCTTCATGTGGTCTAAACGCCAGTCCCTAGGCAGATGCTTTGACGACTTCAAAAATATCTTTTCACACTTGGGTTGTTCAAATCAGGATCTAAGCAAGCTGCACACATTGCACATAAAAATTTTTTTTAAGTTTATTTATTGAGAGAAAGAGGGGGGAGGGGCGCAGAGAGAGGGAGAGAGAGAATCCCAAGCAGGCTCTGCACTGTCAGCGCAGAGCCTGACAAGGGGCTCGAACTCATGAAACTGCAAGATTGTGACCTGAGCTGAAACTAAGAGTTGGACACTTAACTGACTGAGCCACCCAGGTGCCTGATTTTTTTATTCTTAAGTCTCCGTTATTCTGGAATAGTCCTCTCTCTCTCCACTTTGTTTTCTTGTTTGTTTCTTTGTTTGTTTTGCTTTGTTTGTGGGTTTTTTGTTTTTGTTTTTGTTTTGTTTTTTTTGGTCTTCAATCCATTGATTTCCTAGAGAAATGGGGACATTCGTCCTATCGAGTAGGCCATCCTCTGCATTTGGCTGTTTGTCTCCTGGTGGTGTTGAACTTGTTACCCGCTACTCGCCCTCACCGGGCACTCTAATCTAGACCAGCTCTGCCCAAGAGAAATACCACAGAGCCCTGTGAGTCACTTGACATTTTCTTGTAGCCACGTTAAAAAAAGGTAACATGAAGATTAATAATCCATTTTGGGGCGCCTGGGTGGCTCAGTTGGTTGAGCGTCTGACTTCAGCTCAGGTCATGATCTTGAGGTTTAGGAGTTCGAGTCCCACGTCAGGCCCACTGCTGTCAGCGTGGAGCCTGGTTTACATCCTCTGTCTTCCTCTCTCTCTGTCCCTCCCCCACTCGTGCTCTCTATCAAGAAAATAAATAAACATTTTTTTAAAAAGATTAATAACCTATTTTATGTAACCCAGTATCTCCAAGATGTTACCATTGCAACCTGGGATCAATATAATGCTAATGATATAGCCTTTTTCATACCGTCTTCAAAATCAGATGTGCATTGAGCACTTACCACACATCTTGCTTTTAATGTTAAGTTTCCATCAGAAATAATTGACATAGGGGCACCTGGGTGGCTCAGTTGGTTGAACATCTGACTTTAGGTCAGGTCATGATCTCGCGGTCTGTGAGTTCGAGCCCCACATCAGACTCTGTGCTGACACCTCAGAGCCTGGAGCCTGCTTCGGACTCTGTGTCTCCCTCGCTCTCTGCCCCTCCCCGACTTGTGCTCTTTCTCTTTCTCTCTCTCAAAAATAAATAAACGTAAAAAATTTTTAAAAGGAGAAATAATTGACCCGTATTTAAATTTCATAAAATTAACAGTTGAGAAGTTGAAAAACATAGTTAAATGTTTTCTAATAACTGTCTCAAGTATCAGATTTTATAGTTATTTTTTTAAACATCGGTATAGTTGTTGTACAATAAACACTCATGACATATGTAAACATGTAAATACTCATGAAACCATCACCACAATCAAATTACTCAATGTATCCAGCTACTTTCACTCAGCATAGTTATTTTAAAATATACCCATGTTGTTATGAGTATTGAAAGCTTCAGCCCTGGGGCACATGGGTGGCCCAGTTGGTTGAGTATCCAGCTTCGGCTCAGGTCATGATCTCATGGTTCATGAGTTCAAACCCCACATCGGGCTCTGTGCTGACAACTCAGAGCCTGGACTGGAGCCTGCTTCAGATTCTGTGTCTCCCTCTCTCTCTGCCCCTCCCCCACTCATGCTTTCTCTCTCTCTCTCTCTCTCTCTCTCTCTTCTCTCATCTCAAAAATAAACCTTAAAATTCTTTAAAAGAAAGCTTCATCCCTATCATTACTGAGCAGATCCCCATTGTATGGATATACCACAGTTTGTTTCTGCGGTAGGCAGCATTCTAAGATAGCCCCCAGGATTCTCCCCACCCTGATAGACACACATTGGATAATCCCTCCCCCTTGAGTATGGAAGGGCCTTTGAATATGAAGAGATTTCAGGCAATTAGTCAGTTGGCTTTGAGTTACTGAAGAGGGAGATTATTCTAGGTGGGCCTCACCAGATCAGGTGTACCCTAAAAGAGGAACTGAGTCCTCCAAAAGTCAGATTTGAAGTCTGACAGAGATTCTTCTCTTGGCTTTGAAGAAGCAAACTGTCATGGTGATCAGAAGGTGGGTGGCCTCTTAGAGTGGAGGGCCTCTGTCCTACAAGTGCAAGGAGCTAAATTCATTGAGGTTGGAAGAGGATCCCAATGCTCAGATAAGATGGCAGCCCCTACTGACACCTGATTTCGGCCTGGTGAGTCCCTGATCAGAGGACCCAACCAGAATGTTCCAGAATCCTGACCCAGAGAAACTGGGAGATAATAAGTTTATGTTCATTTAAGTTCATGGTAATTGTAGACAAAATTTGTGCCATTTGTTACACAGCAATAAAAAACTAATACAAGTATCTGTTTCACCTGCTGATGGACATTTGGGTTGTTTATGTTGTGGAACTATTATAAATAAAACTTCTGTGAACATTTATATGAAGTCTTTGTGTGAATATATGCTTTCATTTTTCTTGGATAAATACCTGGGAGTGGAATGGCTAGGCCATGTGGTAAGTTCATGTTTAACTTTATAAGAAACTGCCAAATTCCTTTTCAAAGTAGTTGAATCATTATACATTCCCACTAGTGATGTGTGGAAGTTCCACTTGCTCTACGTTCAATAGCTTTGTAGTAAATTTTGAAATCAGGAGTGTGAGTCCTCCAACTCTGTTATTCGTTTCAAGATTCTTTTGGCTCTTCATGACCCCTTGCAATTCCATGTGAATTTCAGAATGGGTTTGGATTTCTGTAAAAAAAGGCCATTGGAATTTTGGTAAGGATCACATTGTATACGTAGCTTGCTTTGAATAGTATTGCCATTTTTATGACATTAAATTATCTAATCCATGAAAATGGGATGTCTTTTTTTAAATTCAGATTTTCTTTCATGTCTTTTCAATAATCTTTTGTAGTTACAGTATACAAGCCTTTCACTTTCTTGTCTAAATTTATTCTTAGATATTTTCTTTTGGATGCTATTGTAAATGGCATTGTTCTCTTAATTTCCTTTTCAGGGTGTTAATTGCTTGTGTATAGAAACACAACTGATTTTCGTGTCTTGATCTCATACCCTGCAACTTTACTGAATTTGTTTATCACCTCCAGTAGCTTTTTTATGGATTCTTGGGGATTTTTCTATATGGGATCATGTCATCTGTGAATAGAGATGGTTTTACTATTTCCTTTTAATATAATACCTTGTATTTCGTTTTCTTGCCCAATCGCTCTTTTTCTTGCCCAATTTTCCAATAAAATATTGAGTAACAGTGATGAAAGCAGGCATCTTTGTCCTATTCCTGATGGGAAGGTTTTTAACTATAATTTCCATTTCAGGTTAAATATTTCTTGTGTTGTGAGGTTGGGTAGTTTGTATCTTTCAAGAAAATTTTCCATGTCATCTCAATGGTCAATTGATTGGCACGAAGTTGTCCGTAACATTTCCTTATTATTCTTTTGAGATCTTTAGAGCTTGTATTAATCTCTCTCTCCCATTTGTGATGTTTGTAATTTGTGTATTCCCTCTTTTTTCCTGATGAGTCTGCCTAGAAGTTTATCAAATCTGTTGATCTTCTCAGAAAACCAGCTTATTGTTTCATTGTTTTCTCTGTTTTTCTGTTATATACATCATTGATTTCTGCTCTGAGTATTATCATTTCCTTTCTTCTGCTTACATTGGGTTTTGTTTGTTCTTCGTCTAGTTTCTTAAGGTAGAAGCTGAGGTCATCGATATGAGTATATGATTTGAGATCTATTTTTTTCTAATATAGGTATTCACTGCTATAAAATTTCCTCTAAGTATTAGCTGTATTACCTGCATCCCACATATTTTGACATGTTGTTTCTTTCTTCATTCAGATCAAAATATTTTAAAATTATGTTATTTTTTCTTTTACCCAATAAGTTATTTAGAAGCATATCTTTTAGTCTCAAAAGGTTTGTTAATGGTATCTAATTTAATTCCACTATAGCCAAAGAACATACTTTCTATGACTTGAATCCTTTTAAATGTACTGAGATTTGTTTTATGCCCCAGAATATGGGATTTTTGTTAAAAATGCAAGTGGATTCTGCTGTTGTTGTGTAAAGGGTTCTATCAATATCAATCAGGTTAAGTTACTTGGTCGTGTTGAAATGTTCAATATTCTTCCTGGTTGTCTGTTTACATGTTCTGCCCATTATGGAGTAAGAGGTGATAAAATCTCAACTGCAATTTCCATTATGAAATGGCCCTCTTTATCTATTATAATATCCTTTGCTCTGAAATACGTTTTGTCTGATGACAATGTGGACATACCAACTTTCTTTCCTTTTCCATCTTTTTACTTTTAACTTATTTGTGTCTTTATACTTAAAGAGGGATTCTTGTAGGGGCGCCTGGGTGGCTCAGTCAGTTAAGCATCTGACTTCGGCTCAGGTCGTGATCTCACAGTTCATGAGTTCGAGCCCTGCTGTTGGGCTCTGTGTTGACAGCTCAGAGCCTGGAGCCAGCTTCTGATTCTGCGTCTCCTTCTTTCTCTGCCGCTCTCCTGCTTGTGCTCTGTCTCTCTCAAAAATGAATAAACATTAAAAAAATTTTTTAAAACAAAGAGGGGTTCTTGCTTTCCTATCCAATCCGAAAATTTCTGGTTATTAATCCAGTCGCGGAGACCATTTACATTTAGTGTGATCATTGATATTATTGGATTTAAATCATCTTGCTATGTGTTTTTTAGTTGTTTCATATACCCTTTATTCCTTTTACTTTTCCTGATTCTTTTAAACTAATTGGACATTTTTTCACAGCCCTGTTTTACCTCCTTTGTTGACTTATTAGCTATATTCCTTTGCTGTATTGTTTTAGTGCTTGATTTAGGATTCGTACATTGTATTGCTTTGCTGCTGCTGCCTAAAACATGGAAACAATCTTGGCAGCATAAGACAATAAACATTTATTATTTTAGCGTTTCCGTGAGTCGGGTTCCAGAGACAGCTTAGCCGGGTTCTCTCCTCAGAGCCTCACAGGTCTGAGGCTGGGGTCTCATCTGAGGCTTAGGGGCCCTTTCCAAGCTCACGCGGGTAGTGCAGAACTCACTTCCCTGCAGCTAGAGAACTCATAGTGGCTTACTTCCTCAGGGACACCAGGAGAGCCTCTGAGGTGAGTCTCTGACCTCTACACCTTCGTTTAAAGTGCTCACCGGATTAGGTCAGGCTCACCGAGGATAATCTTGATTTGTTCAAAGTCAACTGATTCCTTAGTTAAATTTGCAACCCCCCCTCCAGCTCTGCCATGTAACGTGACCTAACCTAGCTGTCTATCATATTCCTACGTCCCACCCACACTCAAGGAGAGGGGATTACTCAGGGTGTATACACCAAGGGATGGGAATCGGAGAGGGGGCAACTCAGAATTCTTGCCCCCACATTTCTAACTCACCACAGTCTCCTTTCAAGTGATATTATACTATTTCACATGTAGTATAAGGACCTAATGCCAACATACTTCATTCTCCCTCCCAGCCTCTGGGCTTGTATTTGTTTGCTAGCATAACAATGTACCACAAACTGAGACGGCTTAAAACAACTGAAAGGTATTCTCTCACAGGGTGGAGGTCCCAAGCCCACAGTGTCATAGGGCCATGCTTTCTCTAAAGCCAAGCCTTCCTTGCCTCTTCCTGGTTTTCTTTACCTGAGTCTTTTTTTTTTAATTTATTTTTTAATGTTTATTTCTGAGAGAGAGAGACAGAGCACAAGTGGGGGAGGGGCAGAGAGAGAGAGAGAGAGAGAGAGAGAAGGAGACACAGAATATGAAGCAGGCTCCAGACTCTGAGCTGTCAGCACAGAGCTTGATGCATAGAGCCTGACACGGGGCTCGAGCTCACGAGCTGGGAGATGATGACCTGAGCCCGAGTTGAACGCTTAACCGACTGAGCCGCCCAGATGTCCCTCAAACGTCCATCTTCTTATAAGAACAGCAGCCATATTGGATTAGGGCCCCATCCTACTCTAGTATGACCTTGTCTTAACTAATGACATCTGCAGTGACCCTATTTCCAAATAACATCACACTTTAAGATACTGGGGGTAAGGACCTCAACATATTTTGGTGAGGGGGCTCGGGGGGGCACACTCAGCCCGTAACAGTGCTATTTGTTGTCGTATGTTGTTTTCCACATTTTTACAAACCCCATGCTATGTTATTTTTGCTTTAAACAATTATAAAGATATTTAAACGAAAAGAAAAGAGCCTTTATATTTACCCATGTAGTTACCACATTCTGGGTCCTCCGCGTAGGTCTGGGGTGAGGCTAAGGCTGAGCACATTCCCAGGGAAGCTGCCTCCTGACGGCCAGTGACGGGAGGGACAGAGTGGCCCCGAGCCGGGTGTACAGCCTGCCGCGGCCACACGGGCCGGACGTGCAGGGCCCTTCTCATCTTCTCTCTCCTGCATTTGCTACAAGTACCCCTCAGGTGCTGCGTGTCTCAGGCTTTGTTGTTTTGTTTGTTTGTTTTGTTTTTAATGTTTATTTATTTTTGAGAGAGATGGAGGATCTGAAGCACAGAGCCCTATGTGAGGTTTGAACTCATGAACCGTGAAATCATGACCTGAGCCAAAATCAGACGCTTAGCCTACTGAGCCACCCAGTTGGCCTTTTTTTTTTAAACAGTGATGATTTCCCTACATGGTGAGCCCTCTGCCTTTTTTTTTTCTTTCCAGATGAAATTAAGGGTTAGTGACACTAAGAGGCCCCAGGTGGGGAGCTGGAAGTGTGTTGTTTCTCGACCTGGATGCTGGTTGCACGGGTGTGTTTGCTTTGGGAGAACTCACCTAGCTACACGCCTCAAATGTGCGTGCATTTCAGGATGGGCTATAGATATATTTCAGTAAAAAGTGAAAAAACACGGGGTGCCTGGGTGGCTCAGTTGGTTAAGCGTCTCACTCTTGATTTCAGCTCAAGTCATGATCTCATGGTTCGTGAGTTCGAGCCCCATGTTGGGCTCTGCTCTGACAGCGTGGAACCTGCATGGGATTCTCTGTCCCTCCCTGCTCGCTCGCTGTCTCAAAATAAATAAACTAAAAAAAACAACAGCAACAACTCACTAAGGCTGAAAGAGAAGCTGAGGACCCCAGTGTCCCTGCTTTGTGTAAGTGGACTTGGCTGTGCCTTGGGGCCAGCTCGGGGCTGGGACTTAGCTCCCTGAGCCTGTAGGCAGGGACCTGGGGCCCAGGAGTGATGACACCTGTCAAAGGACTCTGCAAACTGTAAAGTGCTTGCACATGCCCATCCAAACCCCCAAATGGCAGGTTGCCTTCTGACTACTTCCGGTCAGCGGTGGCGGCTCTGGTTTTAGAAGGGAGACGGCCCTGCAGCTTTCATGTCTGAAGGCAGCAGCTGGGCCACCCTGTATGCCAGCGTCTGCTTTGCAGACAACTTGGAATCGGTCCTCCCTGCCTTTTGTTAAACACAAATGTGCCCTCCACATGCCCGCAGGTCATTACCTCCACAGATTCATACATGGCTGGAGAGGGAGGAGACTGTTGCCTTTTTATTTAAGTTTATTTATTTATTTTGAGAGACAGAGAGAGACAACAAGGGGCAGAGAGAATCCCAAGCAGGCTCTGTGCTGTCAGTGCAGAGCCCAGCGCCGGGCTCGAACTCGGGAACCATGAGATTAGACCTGAGCCAAGGTCAGACGCATAACCGACTGAGCCACTCAGCATCCGTTGTCTTTTAGTGGAATTGGCTGGTTTTCCAGAGCGGCAGACAGGTGCCGCTCCGGCAGGTGGCCTCCACGTTGGCGCCTGCAGGGTGACCAGCGCGCCCGCCCACCGGAGGCCCCCACTTCACCCCCACCACCTGTCGGCTCTCTCCTCGTCTCTCCTTTCTTTTCAAAGAAAAACAAACAGGTTAGAAATGCAGAAAGGGATAAAGGAGAAATTAAAACCACTCACTAGCCCATTCAATGAGATGGTCCCTCTCGTCGTCGAATGTACTGGGGCTTCTTCTCTGGGCACATGGAGGTGCAAAGATCCATTCATACGAAAGCAGAGCCTGGACTTTAACTGGCTTTTCGCACTCCGCTGCTGGCAGACATTCTTCTCAGGGGCTCTGGCGCTGCTCACGCGGCCGGGTGATACCAAGAGTGGGCTCACGCCTTGTTCACCCGTGTCCTGTTTCTGGGCGCTCCTCGTATTCAGCCCAGTGCAGTGCTACTGATGGTTCTATACCACCCCCCACCCCGCCCCGCCATCGAGTCCCAAGTAATTGCTGCATCTAAGGTCAAAGGCGTTGATCCAGGCTGGCTTCTGTCTTCATGCCATCCACCAGGTGGTCCGGGGAGGGTCCTCAAAGCCTCAGGCATCACCTGTGTGGTGTGCTCCCCTGCCCTTGCCTGGACCCACTGCTCAGCCCTTCCGTCCTGCACCACCCCCCTTCAGGCCTCCAAGACCCCCTCCCCAAGCATCCTCCTCTGCCCATCCCTCCTCACCCCTCCAATCTCTTCTCCCTGCATTCTCCCTCATCTTCATCAAGTCTCCCAGGTGATCCAGTGCTACCTGAGGAGCCGAGGGCCCTTCCCATCAGCGACGCCCCTCGAGCTGCACACCAGCATAGCCTGGGGGTCACCTTGCCCCATCTGTCCAGATCGCAGCCACTTCTCTCCAGCCCCTGGTTCCAGCTTGATCCACACCCCCCGCTCTCCCTCCACTCGGTCTTCTCCCAGCAGTCAGAGGCCCTCCAGGGCCCTCCTGCAGCACCTGACCAAACTCACCACCTCCCCATCCTGCGCCCCTCGGCGAGGGTCCCTATCACCCTATGGCAGCCATAGCAGCTCCCTCCTCTGGGCCTTGGCACTAGCTGGCCTCCTCCACACACCCTCCTCCCAGTCCCCAGATGTCCTTCCCAAGGCTGGCTCTTCCCGCCATCGAGTTTGACCCGATGTCACCCCCGCACATCAGTTTGGGAGCTGGGGTCGCTAGACCCATTTTACAGACAAGAATGTGAGAGGGAAAGTGAGCTCCTCAGAGCGTCCTGGCCAACAAGGACCAGGCCCACATCTGCCCTCTGGTCCCATAGCCCATTGCCGATTCAACACAGCTCCTGGTGATGGCATGTTCCGCACGCCTCAAGAGTCTGGGGTAGTATGATTCTTTGTATTGCCTGTGGAGAAGCTCAGCTCAGACTTAAGCTCAAAGGGAGACTGTGTTTGTGTCTGTAAATAAAAAGCCGAGGGGTGGACTTCAGGCATGGCTAGATCTAGGACATGGCTTCAGTCTCGCTGCCTCTAGGCTCTGCTTTCTCCACGTGGGTTCCTTTTACAAGGAGTCCCCGGCAATTTCACACTTATTTCCTATGCTTTCCTTGACCTGAGCAGAAAGACAGTGTCTGCTCTGACGGTTCAAATATATGTTCCAAGGACAGAGTCTGGTGGCCCACCCAGGTAACATGCCTACCATGAAGCCATTTCAAAAGCTGGAGGGATGAAATACACTGAGTGGCCAGGCCCGGATCACATGCGCAGCTCAAACCGTGGCGGGCCAAGGCAGTTCCTGCCTGGAGTGGCTACCAGAGCCACCTGAGCCTTCTACCTGAGACGAGAGAGGAAAGACAAAATAGGTTTTGTTGACAGAAGAAGAAGGGACAGATGCTGGGCCGGCAGAAGCCACAGAGGCTGGGCACCCTGGGCAGCCGCAGCAGGGCCAAGTCCTGGCGTGAAGCCCGGAGGCAAACCCAGTCTCTCCCTGGCACCTGCCGCCCCTGGCCCTCCTCCAGCCATTAACCGCTGCAGCTTGGCCGGAGGGACCTGCAGACACTCACCTGAGTGCCCGCACTGGGGCTGCTGGAGCTGAGAGGAGGCTAAAAATGGAGCTTTCTTAGGGAAGAGCATCCAGTGAACTCATAACAAGGGACTAAGGCAAACCAGCCCCTGTGCCGGGTGGCGGGCAGGCCTCGAGAGGGAAAGGACTGGGGCTGCTGAGCCAGGGGCCTGATGCGAAGCTGGCCCCGAAGGCATGCTTTTCCCCAGAGTGGATGTTTCTGGAAGTAGCCCCCAGTCGCTCTGTGGCCAGCCTCCCCGTCACTGCCTCTCACCCAGCCCCTCCTTCTCACCCCGAGGGTCTCACCGCCCTCGCCCCGGTCCCTTCCTCTTGTCTGCGGCCCCCTCCTCCGGGAGGCCAGGTTGGCCAAGGTGTGCCAGGAGGGGACACAGGTAGGGACTGGCTTCTGCCAAGCCATTGCGAGAGCAGCGATGTTTTCATAGCATCTGTGCGGCTGAATCTTTTCTGAAGAAAGATACTCGCCTGAGCAAGCCAGGGCCTCCCTATCACCTGAGCGGCGGGGCCCATCTGGACCAGCAGCGATACCTCCCTGGTGCAGCCTGACAGGGCCAGGAGGTGTGACAGGTGACAGACACCTGGCCTGGCCTGCAGCCCACACAGAGCCCACGGTCGTCGTCCTGATGACAGGATGGACGGCCGCTCAGGCTGTGTCTTTGCGAGAAGGAAGCAGGCCGTCAGCGAGGCCGGCTCATCCAGTGCCTTCCTGGCTGCCCATCTGCAGGAGCCCACAGGGGGCGGGAGGTCTGCAGGGAGGGTGTGGCCTCTGCCATGAGGGCCATCTGCTGCCCGAGGGTGTCACCGGCTGAGGTCCAGGCTTCCTGCAGGGCTCAGGCGTGTCAAGGAGTCAGCTTGGTTTGCCTGAGAGACTGCAGCGCAGGAGGTCCCAGAACCCGCCCCACCGGCAGCCAGCAATGCGCCTCTGCAGGCTGGACCGAGGATTAAATACAGCAACGTGTCTGTCCCCCTTCAGTCATTGTTACATGTCGCTGTGGTCATTTTAACACATTTTAAAGAGCATACAGCCAGCACAGTAGACACATGAAGTCATAGATACTGTTGGTAAGGACGATGCTAATTTTATAAACACTTTTTTTTAAGTTTATTCACTCATTTGAGAGAGAAAGAGAGAGTGTGTGTGTGCTTGAGCAGGGGAGGGGCAGAGAGAGAGAGAATCCCAAGCAGGCTCTGCACTGTCAGCACAGAGCCTGACGCAGGGCTCAAACCCACGCACCAGGGGATCATGACCTGAGCCGAAGTCAAGAGCTGGACGCTCAACTGACAGAGCCACCCAGGTGCCCTAGGACGATGCTAATTTTAAAACGTGAATTGATAGGAGGAACGTGATTAGCTGAGTAGCTGTGCTGGAGGCAGTCAGGCCTGGAAATATCCCAAAAGTGACCCTGGAGTGCCTCATTCAACTAACGCTGAAATGGAGGGTTTCATATCCCAAAGGCCCTAAGTCTGAGGCTGGGCTCTTGGAGGGACCCTAGGTGCTTCCCAGGACAGCTGTGCCCAGGAGGGGTGTACAAGGCAGGTGTGCCCAGGACGGGTGTGCACAGATCCCCATCTGTGTCTCACACCTGTACCTGGCACACAGGTGTCCCCGGTCCTGAGAAGGCTTCCCCTCCTGGCGGGGGTCCTCGCTTCTCCAGCACCCCTCAGGGATTCCACACACTGCCGCCTGTGACCCAGGGTCCAGCATGGAGGAGGTGGGGCGAGCTGGGTTCTGGGTCACACACCCCCACGGCCCAGATCCCTTGCCTACGGGGGGGGGGGGGGGGGGAGTCGCTCATCACAGGCTCATCACGTGAAACAGAGAACGAGAGCAGCCTCGCGCAGGTGGGCAAGTGCAGGTGACAGCGTGGGCCGCACCAGAGGAGGCAGTGAGCCCAGGCTCCTGCTGTCGTGATCGCGACGACGGCTCCTCCCGCTCACGACTGCTCCAGACCCCTTTCCGCCAAAGTGTTGTGCTGCTTCCTGATAGCCCCATGCTGGTGTTCAAGCATGTGTGTGTTAGCCCTGTTTGGACTGAGACTTTCTCTGAAGCAAAGTGGCTGGTTCACACCCGTACCCCCCACCGCACCAGCAGAAGGCAGTGCACCGGTGGCCGCTTTATTAGGAGGCTCCAGGTGGATGGTGGAGCAGGCCTGTGGGTCCTCAAATCGGGGACCTGGCCGGGCTGAGGTTCCCGCCAGCCTAAGCATTGGAACTACGCAGGCTGGCCAGGAGCACAGGCATCTGTGAGCCCCCTGGGAGGCAGAGAGCAGGGGCAAATGTCCAAAGCCCGCAGCTGACCAGGTGGCTCTTCCCCCGGTGGCGAGACAACCCGGCCTCTGAGGCCGGGGCTTACTGGCTTCTGCAGTGGTGGCCACGGCCATGTGGCCTTTTAGACAGGCTTTGGGTTCTAGCCCAGCCGCCTCCTTAACCATCCTCGAGGCAGTGGCTGGGGAGACTCCATTCTTCCCGGGTCCCTGGGGTTGACCCTGTGCCGGGGGGCAGCCTCTAGGGCCTGTGGTCACAGTAGCCTGCCATCCTTCCTGGGCCTTTCCCCACACGAGCTGCCTGGGGTCTCCATGCAGAGACCCTCCCAAGTCAGAGTCCGTCCCTGCCCCGGGCTCTTCTGGACCCGCTTGCCGAAGACGGTAAAAGCCTGATAGTGGTTCGAGTCCCCGCAAGCAATGGGGGCCGTTCTGTCCCCATCACGTTCCAGCTGGTGACCTAGCACAGGTCAGGTCCTCTCCCTGAGCCTCAGTTTCCCCTCGCGTGAAATGCAGGGAAGGACGAAACTGCTTTTCGGCAAGCCTTGGGGGCAGCAGATTCACAATGGTGTGTTTGTGCACACGCAGCCCGGCGGTTGGCTGCCGCCCAGGACAGGGACTGAACCCACAATTGCGAGTGCAGCCACCAGGCCGGGGGGCTTCAGACGCACACATCGTCCCAGCCTTTCTGACAACGGCCTTTTCTCTGTCTGCTGGGTGCTTCTGAGAGAAGCCAGAGAAAAACAGTATGTTTCTTTGTTTTATTATAATACCGATGACTTCATCCAGGCTCGTTCTTCCCAGAAAAGAGGATGACGAATTTGTTAAAGTTCAGCCGCAAGAGCCCCCCCTTAGAGTGAGAACGAGAAGGATTTGAAGGCAGCTTCTTGCTTCTCGGAGTTATTTTCAGAGAAGTGGCCCTGCCCGGTGTCACTCAGGCCCCACTTGGGCTCACGGCGGGTCTCCAGCTCTGCTGTCTACGGGGAGAAGGGCTAGGAGCCCCTATCCTGGTCACTCGGCACTCCCCACCCCCTGGGACCGCCCCATGCGAGTGGCCCCCACACCTGTGGATCCCAGTCACCGGTCACCGTTAACAAAAAGCTGCACCGTTTCCAACTCATTCCCCCAGATTTCCAAATTCAGGGCCAAAATAAAATGATTTCTCTGTCCTTGAAGATTTTTCCAGAACCCTGACGGATATCTCTAGTTAGAAGGAAGTGAATGGCTGCAGAGAGTGATGTCCGTGCAGCCTCAACTCCGTCCCAGCTGCTGGGCGCCCGTGGACCTCTAGGCCCCACTTCCTTAGCCATCCTGTGATCCCCAGGCCCATGTGGCCAGGCCCTGGGTCTGGACTCAGAGAAAGAGAGCAGGACAATGCAAGTGGCAACGGGGGGTCAGGAAGCCTGGGCCAGGGGGCCATTCCTGCATGGGGAGAGGTACAAGAGCAGGCTGCGGTGACCACCCAGCTGTCTGGGCATGATGGGGGCCTCAGTGTGTCCTGTCATATAGAAGGTGGTTCTGCTGGTCCCCCTCGGCCCCCTTTTGTGTATAACGGGGCAGGGAGAGGTGCGGCGGGCAGGGCACACTGATGCCTGCTCCCAACCCCAGTAGACCCACCTATTGGAGGGTATTACGAACCCACTTTACAGATGTGGAAACTGAGGCTCAGACAGGTAAGGGGGCTGTCTCACAGCCGGCCGGTAGGGAAGACCCCCAGCAAGCCACACACCACACCGCCCCCCGCCCCTCGGCCACAGAGCCGGTCTCTGGGTCCCACAGGCTTACCTCTCCAGACCATTCTTTCAGAAAACCCCCAGAAGCTGCAGGGAGAAAACAAAGCATTTATTTTTGCCAAACGTTCCCCAACCCTGAAGGCGCCTGAGAGGTGTTTGTCAGGAGGTGCGGGTGACTCATGCAGACGCGCAGAGATGGAACTGACTATTTTTGTCCCAGACTCTGGCGAGCTGTGGGCAGCGTCCCTGCAGGGCGAGCGGGTGGCCCAGGCTGACCCACAGCAGGGGAGACAGGGCCGTGAAGTCAGTGTACCCAGGGGCATAAGTGTGCCCAAGGGCCAGCCCCTCAGCCCAGAAGGCAGGCTCTGAGTTCCACGGGGTGCCTGTCGACCCCAGGGTCTCCCGCCCTCTCAGGGGTTATGTTGGCTCCAGGCTGTGGGGAGGGAGGACGGTGACTCTGGTGGCCGCCCCTGCCCTGCCGACTCCAGGCCGCGTGCCCCCAGACGGCCCATGCTTTCTTCCAGATCCGCCTGAGCCTTGCCTTTGTGGCCACAGCTGGGGAGGCTGAAAATCCCAGGCCCCTGTGGCCCAGGAGCCACAGATCTTGAGCTGACGCTGGTTTCTCTCCTCTGCACTCCCAGTGGGTGCTCCCTCCCCAAAGAGCTTAAGGGAGTGGGGGTACCCAGACTGGAGGGCCGTGGCCAGTGTCTCCCAGTGTGGTCCCCACATCCTGGAGCCAAGGCCGTGGCCTTCTGACCCAGGCTGTCCCCCGCTCTCTGGGACTCAGCCTCTGTGGTGCTTCTAAGAGCCCCTTCCCTCCAGGCCACACCGGGCAGGGGCCACAGAGGGGTCATCTTGCCTCTACCCGCAGGAGGGTGACACACACACCCGGGTTGGACCTGGGGACAGATCCCACAGCTGCCAGCATGTTAGAGACTCAGTCCTGAGCAGACTCTGAGCAGGTGCTGCACAGAGAGGGGCTCAGGGCCAGCGGGGCAGGTGGAGGTCTGGGTGGCCCCGTGCAGGATGGAGAGGAAGGAGGACCCCCTGAGGAGGGCTGAGGCCACAGGAGCCATCGAGGGTTTGGCGGGAGAGGAAGCGTCAAGCAGCTGACCCTGGGTGGTCGCAGGAGGCCGGTGAGCCACAGCAGTGGTCCCGCAGGGATGAGGCAGACCGGGCTGGGAGAGTGGCCTAGCAGGGGGCCGGGGGAGCTAAGAGCGTCTCAGCGGAGGAACAGTTAGCGCTTTCATGCCTGGCCCTCCCTTCACACGTCTCAGTGGCAAATGTGTTCCTCACACAGTCTGATATTCATCCTCCGTGATGGTAAATAAGACACTTGTTTCCTGCACAAAACAGGCCATGTTACCCCCTGACAGCTGCCGCCTTGCTGGCCAGGCCACAGAGCCGCCTGGTCACCACCGTCGACCTCGGCCGGTGGCCAGATGCTGCAGAGTCCTTTCTCCATTCTCCTCCGTCGTCCCCTGCATCCAGTCACGTCCTGGTGACTGTCATTCATTCGACCATCCATCTGTCCATTCCTCCATCCGTGCATTCATTCGGCCAGCAAGGGTCGATTGCCTGAGCCCTGTTCCAGTTGCCGTGAGCAGGAGGGACAAATCTGTGCCCCGTGGGGAGGGCGGCAGAGAACGAGTAAATAAAAGACGCCTGTTAACTTCGCACTCGGAAAATGCCGTAGGCGCATGACATGAGGCCCAGGGCAGTGAGTGGGCTCTGATGGACGGTAATAGGGAGGCAGCCAGGTGAGGACGTGGAGGAAGAGCATGCCCAGTAGGGGCACAGCAAGCACAGGGCCCCGAGGCAGGAATGAGCGCAGCGTACGCCAGAGGGCGGTGTGGGGGGCGCGAGGGGGAATTAGAGACAAGGTCAGAGAGGTAGGAGCCCATGGGCCATAAGAAGGACTTTAGGGAAGGGCCCGGTGTGTCACGGTATGTCACCAATGCTGGTGCCAACCATCACTCACAGCCTCTCCGAGCTTACACAGGCTTGTGAGCCTCCTTGTGCATGGGGGGAAACTGAGGCACAGGGCGGTGCCTGCACACCCCCTTGCCCCACACATCCACCTGCCACAGCTCCTCCTCTCCCAGCAGACCAGCCCTCGGACATGCCCCCTTCCGGGACTCCAGTGGCTCAGAGGGTCCTTTGTGTATCCCCCGAATGCATTCACTGGCCCCCTGTCCGCTGCAGTTCTGAAGTCTCTTCCAGGAGGGGACACGGCAGCTGGACCTCCCAGGGGACCAGGAGAAGGGTGCTCTAAAACAGAGGAGACCGTGAAATGCCTGACTTGGAGGCGGCAGCGTGGACAGCGTGTTTTGGGCACAGCAAGCAAGCAGATAGGTCTGGTGTAGTCTTGCTATTCTTTTTGTAAAATCAACTCATTTATTAAAATGACTATATCTTGTAATGAAATTTTATGTTCCTACCTAAATCACCATAAATAGAAAGGGACTGTCAAAACGAACGTAACAGGGGCACCCAGGTGACTCAGTCAGTTCAATACCTGCCTTAGGCTCAGGCTGTGACCTCACGGTCCGTGACTTCGAGCCCCGCATCGGGCTCTGTGCTGTCAGTGCAGAGCCCGCTTCAGATTCTCCGTCCCCCTCTGTCTCTGCCACGCAACCCCCGCTCACGCTCTCTCTGCCTCTCGCTCTCAAAAATAATAAAAAGTAAACAAACCCAAAAAACCCCTAATGTAACAAAAACAAGCGTTGTTAATTTGTAAACAGGATAAAATTAAAACCCCCAGGGTTCTGGTTGGAGGATGGCTCCATTCTCGTCCCCCAGTGAACACAACTTCAAATCCGACGGAGTGCCCAGAACAGCTATTTGGGGACTTGGAAAACTAGATAATAGCAGGCAGCCCGGGGAGGAAGAGCAGAATTTGAGGTGCCACCAACCTGAGAGCGAGATCGCCCTTTTCCCTCTGCTGGGTTCCCCACCCCCTGCCCGAAACCAAGGAGGGACCTCTGCGCCACCGCCGCGGCCGCCACTGGAGAGGAGAGCGGCGGGAGAAGCCCTCTGGTTCTGGCTCAAAGAGCAGGAAAGGGGTCTCTTATTACTCAGAGTCTGAAAATACGCATTTAAAAAAAAAAATCTCTCTTCTGGAGGCGCCTGGGAGGCCCTCGGTTAAGCGTCCGGCTGCGGCTCCCTTCATGATCTCGCGGTCTGTGGGGTCCAGACCCCCGTCGGGCTCTGTGCCGACAGTGCAGATCCTCTGTCCCCACTCTGTCTCCCTCTCTTGTGTTCTATCTCTCTCTCAAAAATAAATAAACATTTTTTTAAAAGTATCATAAAGGATACAGAGGAACAGCCAGATGAAGAGGTACCTAGGGCACGGTCCGGGGAAAGGGGGTGCAGCTGGCTTGTCGTCTCCAAGGGCGGGGCTCTCCCTTCTCTCCACCTTCACCAGTCTGGAAGCTCTCGGAACCCCGTCCTTTCGCGGTCGCATGCAGGCTTCATTACATGTGTGATTCATTAAATCATTGGCCCCTTGCAGGTGGTTCAACCTCCGGCCCCTCTCCCCTCCTCCAGAGGTCAGGGGGCGGGCCTGAAAGCTCCAACCCGCCAATCACGTGGTTGGCTCCACTGGCCAACACCCACCCCCAACTTAAGCGCTTTTCAAAAGTCAACTCATTAACATAAACAGGTGTGGTTGAAAAGGATTCATTATGAATATATCTCAGGGCCCCGTAAGGCTCTTATCGCTTACGAAATTCAGATAAATGATTTTAGGAGTTCTGTGCCCCAGAAACAGGGGTGAGTGTCTTCCTTTCCTTTCCCTCCCTCCTTCCCTTCCTTCCTGTCTCTTCCTTCCTTCCTTCCACAGCGTGAGCGGGGGAGGGGCAGAGAGAGAGGGAGACCCAGAATCCGAATCCGGCTTTGGGTTCTGAGTTGTGAGCATAGAGCCGGACACCGGACTCAAACCCACGAGCAGTGAGATCATGACCTGAGGCCAAGTCGAATGCTTAATGGACTGAGCCACCCAGGTGCCACCTCCATAATTTTTAAATATCTACTTATTTTTGAGAGAGAGAGAAAGAGACAGAGCACGAGTGGGGAGGAGCAGAGAGAGAGACACAGAAGCCGAGTCAGGCTCCAGACTCTGAGCTGTCAGCACAGAGCCCAATGCGGGGCTCGAACCCACACACCGCGAGATCATGCCCTGAGCTGAAGTCTGATGCTTAACCGACTGAGCCGCCGGGGCTCCCCATGAATGAATATATTTCTTACTGTGAATCACACTGTCACAGAGGTCCCCTCTGGGAGACGTGTCCCAGCAAGCCCTGAGCGATGGGGGGTCAGCCAGGCGAAGTGAGGGAAGGGTGCTCTGGCAACTGTGTTCAGGAGCTGAGCCCCCGGGGGGCAGATGGCATCTGATTGATGGTGGGAGCTGGCTTTAGAGTCCTGGCAATCCCCCCCCACCTGCGAGTGCAGATCACAGTCCGTTTAGACATCCGCCCTCCCAGCTGCATCCAAGGCACTACAGTGTGGGAGGCGGGGATGAGGCACTTGAGGTCAGAGGCCCCTCGGCCTGGGGATCCCCGTGACCCCACGTGGGCCACGCAGGTGAACCATGCTTCAGCCCCCACAGCCCTCTGCAACCCCCCCCCTCTCTCCCGCAAGCTGGGGAGACCCTTCTCTAGCCTGGAGGCTGGGGAGGAGACCTGCCTGTACCATCTTCCCCAGGCATATAAAATGCAGAGGCCTGTTTCACCTCCTCTCCGGGGCTCTGAGCACAGGCTGGCAGGGGGTGGGCGGGGTCGGGGCCACTGCGGGGAAACTGGCCTCTCTCTGAAGTGATGCCCCCTCCTCCTTGCGGTGTCCACGACTTTCCAGGGGAAGGGGTCGAACAGAGGCACGTACCCCTGCTCGGGTTTTCGGTCGTCCGTCTCGTCGACACATTTCTCTAATGCCGCCACCTTGTGTTATACCGTAAATACAGATGTCACGGATGTATATGTAAAAAGCCGCATGCCAGGCAAGCTTGCCTTAAAGCATTGGTGGGAAGCGCCTCTGAATCCGCAGTAGGGATCCGCCGGGCTTTCACAGGCAAGTTCTCAAGCTGCGTGTGGATCATCGCTGCCGAGAAACTCTTAGTAAGGGAGATACTCTTCTCAGTTCCCCCCCCCTCCTTTTGCTCCTAGCTAGAGGTTAACTTTCTTTTTTTTGTTTAATTTTTTTTATTATTGATTTTCAGAGAGAGAGAGAGAGAGGGAGGGAGAATGAGTGGGGGAGGGGCAGAAAGAGAGTCAGGGAGGGTCGGGGCCCAAACCCACAAACCCTGAGATCATGACCCAAGCTGAAACCAAGAGCCGGACGCTCAACTGACTGAGCCACCCCAAGCGCCCCAAGGTTAACCTTCTATCTGTTAGCTTTAAAGACATTTTAAAGGCTTCCCTAACACTGTGTCGTGGGTGACGGGCGTCTAGTATATGGCTGGTCTGCAGTAGGGAGCCAGGATTTTTCTTCGCAGACGCAAGGCCGGCACGGATGATGGGGCGATGCAGGAGAGGGATCTGTGTGAAGGCAGCTCGAGGGTCTTACCCTGGAGTCCATGCTGCAGTGAGCCAGGTGGAGTGACTCCAGGCGGTGAAGCGGTGGCCGGTGCGTGTCACCGACACGGAGCATT